>CM029016.1:105237393-105677431 GCA_016801055.1 Panax notoginseng | reverse complement strand
AACCGCGCCGCGGCGCCACAGTTTGTACTGTGGCTCGCGCTGCGGCGCTGAGTCGGCGCTGCGGCTCAGCGATTATACACGAGCCGGCGCTGCGGCGCAATGATTGTGCAACAGTTCGCTTACGTCATGTGTGATAGCGCTGCGGCGCCAACAATGAACTGCTGGGCCGCGCCGCGGTGCGAACTGTCAGCATCGACTGACAGCTTCGGCAACCATGAAAGAAAAAGCTAAATTGGCCAAAAAGCTCGAATCTAATAGACTGATTATCATGAAAATTGCATATAGAAATAAACATATTGTGAGTACTCCTAACATGTTTCTATCCATCAATTAGCATAAACATCAATTATACAACATCCAATTTCATTGTTTTTGGCAAAACTCCATATTTTGATATTTTCCATGAAAATTAACACTGTGACTTTGTTATTAAATCAAAATAGAAATTTCTACACATCATGATTATGATTCTACATACTCTAGCAATTCTAACAGTCAATTTATCAATACCACAACCAATTAGACCTTAATTTCTATTTTAACTAAAGCATATTCATACATAAAAACTCTCTATAAAATATTTTCTTCATAAATTACATACTTACATGAATTAATTTCTCTATGATCATGCATAACTCATGAAACACATATACAATTGATAATCATAAATAAAATTATAATCATAACAACAAAGTTTCATTTATAAAATTTTTCACAGAGACTTTTTGGGAAGAAAAGAAAAATTTTAGAGTTTTACAAAAGAAAAAGATGGCCTACCTTGGATTATGAAGAAGATGATGACTCTAACTCTTTGATTATCAAGCTTTTCTCCAAAACTGAAAAATAACTCTCAATTCTCTCTAGTTCTTCTTACTTTTTCTTCTTCTTCTTTCTCTGAGTTTCTCTTTTTCTCTCCTTTCTCTCTCTTCTATCTTACGTATAATATTATAACATAATAATAATAATAACATATATTAATGATATAATATAAGTACAGATATAAATATATCAGTTATAGGAGTTTTAAAATTTAAAAGCCAAAAGGCTTGTTTGGCTAGTCTAAATAAAAAATAATCTATTAATCCTTACTCCTTGTTTGGTAAATTGAATTAAAACAAAATAGATTAATCCTTATACCTTGTTTGCTAAAATCCTAATAGATTAAAGACTTATTATACAATAAGGTATGTTTGGCAAAACTAAATTAAACTCTTTTAATTTATTTTAATAACTCCTTTATAGCAAGGTTATTAGTCACACTTTATTAAATTAATAAATCAATTAAACATTAATCTATTAAATTACTTTAAACAAATAACAATTATAATTTCATTTCACCAACTAATATTTTAAAACTACAATTTCTCATTTAAATATTTATTATTTAATTAAAATCATTATAAGCTCTCTAGCTTATTAAATTAAACTCCATTATTATAAAATCTCATCATAATTAATTTATTTAGCTCCTTAATTATTTACTCAACAAATAATTAATTAAATCACATCAACTCAAATTGCCATATAATTCAATAAATATTTAATATTGCCAATAAATATTTAATATTTAATATTTAATTATTTATTCAACAAATAATTAAATAAACCACATCACTCAAATTGAACAATTATTTATTCAACAATAAACATATCCATTAAATACTTAAATAAATCAATAAATATTTAATGTCACACTTTAAAATTATGGAATGTTACACATATATTTACTCTAAACGTCGTAAAACAAAGGATTCATCAGTCAAATCCTTACATGCGCGTAACCAAAGCTTCCAGCATTTTCTAAATACAGATCTAGGGCCACGTTGTTGCTAAATACTTACAAAAATCTTGAAAGAAAACTAGATCTGTACAGATCTTAGCCATTTCTAGCTTTTAGGTTCAAGTTTTACAACTTTTGTACCGGTTAAAAGCTAGATCTGGCTAGATCCAGTATAGATCTAGTCAATAAAGCTTAAATATTGACTATTTACACAAAATGAACGGTTAAAAAAAAAGATCTATGCCATACAGAGGCAGATCTATATTATAATGTAAAGCAAGAAAAAGCAGCAGATCTGAAGAGATCATATAGTTAAGCGTGAGAATGACTATCGAACGACTTTAGGCGCCTTAAACTCGATTTTCACCGGTTTAAAACTCTATATATTGCTATATATATATATATATATAATATATATATATATATATATATATATATATATATATATATATATATATGCATAGAAGTGTTTGTATAAGAGATTTACAAAGATTGAACGAAAGAAAAACTGCCTTTCACTCTCAAATGGCTGAATTTTTCTCTCCTAAACCCTTTGTTTTTTTTTTGCTAAATTTCCTAAACCCTTTGTCTCTCTCTTTTTATGCATCAATGAGCTAGGGAGGGTAGTATTTATAGACCTGATCAGCCGCGGCTTTATCTATGGTAGCCACAAGTCTACCTGCAGTTGATCCTGGTGGGCCCCACTTGATGGGCCCGCTATCTCGAAGTACGTGCGCTCCGATTAATTCATAACTTGCAATTCAGGAATTCAATGGAGGCATGCCATACCTTTTAAGAAAACTCTTTCCGAGAGCTACGTAATGACATGGGGCTTGACCTTTTCTGAATTCGAAAAAAGATGGGTCCATGACCAGATCTTCAAGTCTTCGTAGTTAGTCCCGTTGAGCTATTGGGCATAATTTTCACTCGAGATTGTTGTGATGGTTCTATATGACATTATTCATAGTAGTTTGATTAGTGACATTGCTCAGGGTTATCTCTGAGATTGGATTGCTGCAAGTGTTTGAAGGTCCTCAGTGTCATCTTTGAGGTGTGCATGTCTTCCTGGTGTGATTACCAGGCCTTGTAGTGAGTGCCTCGGTGTAAGCGCCGAGGTTGAAGCTGATTGCATGCATTTGAAACAAGCATTTCCAGGGTTATCTCCAGAACTGCAACTGCCTTCCTTGGGGTTATCTCCAAGATTGGAATATGCTATTCCTAGTATTGGGACTGAGACTGAACATCTCGGGGTTATCTCCGGGATGAATCGATCTTCTCATGTGGAATTTTTGGTATTAGGACTGCAAGCCTCGGGGTTATCGTCGAGGTTGGAAATGTTACTCCCGGTGTGTGTTCCGGGGTTGAGACTGAGCTTCCGGTAGTATCCGAACTGGATGTGAGCTGTCTTCTAGAGTTATGTCTAAAAGACGAATCTGCCCTCCTGCAATGTCAGTAACAGGTGTGCAGAAAATTTCGAGTGTCTACATATGCCCCTCTTTATCATATTCATGCAATGCAATGGCATGGATAGAATAAAGAATCATAGACACTTGAAATGTAACAAGATAAACATGATGCAATATGGAGCAATATGATGCAAGTGCATGATGCATATGAATTACTTTCCAATATGCTGGGGATGATTGTCAGCTCCTGTTGTTGCTTCTACCGGTGATGGTAATGACAGTAAGATTGGATGTATGATCCAAACTTATCAGGATGTTGACGTTGGGGGCTCACCAAAGTCCTTAATCCTGCATACAGACTTTACTCCAAAGATGTGCCTCTCGTGTGCAAGAGATCTGTAGGGATAAAACTTTGTCTATTTGAGGATGTGTATAACATATTCCATCATCGATCCTCCTCGATGATGTTGATCCTCCCTGGTTTGTATCGCCAGGACATATCAATGTTCTGTTGGATTTACTGCCAACAGTATGTGTTGTCAAGACTGCCCGACCTTCGTTGACGTGTGAACCAACGGTTGACCATGCGTTGTAACCCCCACCGGGGATCCATTTGATCCTCTACTGACGTGTATATCAACGGATGAACTCCCTACTGGGGATAAATGCCAAGGCTACTTAGACTTTGTTGATATGTGTATCAACTGATGCAATCATCGGATGGCTTCTGATGCGACGTTGGGTTTACTTGCCAACGGCTGAACTGACGTCAAGGTTGCTTGACCTTCACTGACATGTGTATCAATGGAAAACATGTGTTGCAACCCCCACCAGGGACTTTTTTGGTCCTTGCTGATGTGTGTGTCAGCAGAACATGCGTTGTAAACCCGCCGGGGACCTATTTGATCCTTACTGATGTGTGTGTCAGCAGAACATACGTTGTAACCCCCGCCAGGGACTTGTTTTGAAATTGCATTGTAACCCCCGCCAGGGACCTTTTGAAATTATGTTGTAACCTCCGCCGGGGATCTGTTTTGAAATTGCGTTGTAACCCTCGCCGGGGATTTATTTTTGATGGAGATTGGGGCAACGACGCATTGGACCTCTGTGCGGTATTGCCGAATGTGATCTGTAGCGATGGGGATCATCGGTATAGTATACCCTATGTTCGGGCGAATACCAACGGATGAAAAGAAAGTCATAGCTGGGTCCATAAAAACCAGAATTTCCGGCTATTCTTCTCAATCGCGTAGCGTTTTATCCATGATTTAGCCTTTTTAGCTTGTGAGAACTCCTTTGCAACTTAAACTGGATCGAGCCGGAGGGGTGGGACCCATATAGGGGTGCCATAGGTACACCTGCTGTAGTCGCAGATGGACCTGTGGCCAACCGTGGACATTAAAGTCCTGCAGGTTACTTTCATAAGTCATTTTCAAGTTGCGCCAGGAAGGAAATCTGAGAGCTCTTCTTCAGATATGCTGAGTTCTGACGTCTTTCTGCAAATTCTGTCACCGTACAAGTGTTCTACACTGTCTTGGTAACGTATGCATGTACCTTTTTCCAGTTTTTATCCGTTGAAAAATGACTTATCATATGAAATGCATCTAAACACATAGTAGTGATTATGTATGCTCAAATGACTATAAAAAATATTCAACATAGTAAATATTAGTATCAAACCATGCTGAACATAATGATGTAAAAAAATTTAACTTTTGAGACGATCAAATTAGCACCTTTTTCTGCAATTTTTTATTCTATTTGAGGACAAATGAGCATAGGTGAAAAAGCAAAGTAATCTTGGTAATTAGGCTACCCTTATGGATTGATGACTTTGACTTTTTAATGCAAATAGTACGTATATGACTGTGGGCAGGTGTGCTATTGAATGGCCACCTAGTCATGCCTATGTGCATGTGGATAGTCCTATTTATAGAGGAAACTATGGCAAAAATTTTCCAAAATATAGGCATTGAGTAGTCATTCATTTTTAACTCTACTGTAGATGTATGTTAAAATGATGCATGCATGCATATAGTCATTAAATGCATTTTGAAAAGCTCCAGGTTTAGAAAATACCACACCCTTTTTGAGGTGATTTGGAGACTTGTTGTCCAGATATTATGGATCTGGATCAGCCGAGTAGTTCCCGTAGGACCACTTTTGGTGTACGGAGGAGGGCTTCTGAAGTGCCTCGACCCCGTTCCGTTAGACAGCCTCGTCGGTTGGTGGAGGCGGTGATGCGTCCAGTCCAGGTTGATGTACCGGACGTCGAGGACGACGAGGAGGATGTTCTGGTTGCGGACCCCACTCCTGCTGCATGTTCCTGTAGGGACCTCTCGAGTATTCAGTGTGGCAAACCTAGAGCTTCTGGGTGATTTGAGCAGACATCCCTCGATGTATTTGCATGTTAATGAGGTATAATATTAGATCTTAATCTTACTTCTTTCCTATTGATGAGGAGTAAAGGATTTTTGATGTCGATCTATATTTTGCAGGTTCCCGACCTTACACAGCCTCGAGGGAATTGGTTTAACATTCACTCTATGTACCAGGCGCTTCATCCTGACTATAGAGCGATTGTGCATGACTGGGGATTTGGAGCATTCTTTTCCATCCTTCCCCCGTTGTCCTTGGGGTTACCTCAGGGCATTGTTTGAGTGCTGGTTTCACCAGACCCAGTCTCTCCATTTACTGGACTGTGAGGTGATGATGACGCCGATGGATTGGCGTTTTATCACAGGTATGGAGTTTGGAGGGGCGCCAGTGCCTTGCACGGCTGATATTACCTCGACTATCGTTAGATCCTTGTTAGGAGTTCCAGCGGAGGAGCTCAAGGGCAGGACTATCCGTGCAGGTCCTTTGAGCGTAGATGCTATGAGTGGGCTATTGAGTGAGCCCATACCAGATGACGTCAGAGTCAGGGATCGCATTCTTCGGCGATTGTTCCTGATGATCATTAGGGGATGTTTCATAGCAGATAACTCTTCTACGTTGTCATTTGCTTTGATTAGTGCCACTCAACATGTGGACCGTATAGGAGAGTACGATTGGGGTTCTTATACCTTTGCCTATTTCCTCAGGGGCATGCGTATGCGCTCGCAGGGCTTGACCGAGGCTTGGTTAGGATTTTACCCATTTCTGCTGGTAAGTATTTCTCTTGTTATTTACCATGTACAGGTTGAGAGTGTTAACTGACAGCAGATGTTTGCCTTTGTGTTGGCAGTTTTGGGCCTATGAGAGGCTTCCATGTTTACGTCCGATGAGTGTGTTAGGGTTAGATACCTACCCATGACATCGACGATGGAATCATTCCATACTGGCGGAGGTCCCTGTAGCTGAGGGTTTCACTCATTGTCGCCTACAGTTGGAGTTGTTGACAGCATATGTCATCACATGGATTCCATATTCTGGGCAGTATTTGGCAGTTGGATTTGAGGATTGGTACCCGACTGGTGTCGAGTATGTGATTTCCACCCAAAGGGTTCCTCTCTTCACAGATGAAGGATGGGAGCTCTATTTAGGAGAGCGTGCTATTAGGAGCACCATAGGGGTGATCCGTATACCGATCTTACCTCCTGCTAGGCATTATTGGCCTGTATTGCAGTCACCCATCATTGATATCCCATTTGTTGGGTGTAGACAATTTTGCATTGTCAGAGGGTCCTTGCACTCAGGATGTATTCCAACATTGGTGGATCCCTCGTACTATTCCGCGCAACTCAGTTCATGGGGGATATGGTTCCAGGACTCGTGATGATGACGGATTGGCTAGCTTGTGTCCGAGATCCGACTCATGTGACACAGATTGACAACTTGACCCAGCGACTGGACCGGGCACATTTCTTTATCCGGCATTTGGGCAGAGATCCAGCAGAGGCAGATTCGTTTGATCCTTCTAGCACAAGAACTGGCCCCTTAGATGACCCATTTGGCTTTGGCGGCGCAGATCCTCCTTTGTATAGGCCTAACATCCCTGTTGATAGAGATCCAGTGACTCAGGAGGAGTTACATCAGACGGACAGGATTGATTATATAGATATTGACACCATTGTCTTCTTCTGATGTGTATTCTCGTTATCTCTTTTGATAGGCCTCTGTTAGCTATTGGGTGACTGTGCCCCATTCTCGCTATATCTTTTGATAGGCCTCTGTTAGTAGCAGCGCGTCTGTGCCCCATTTACCTGTATTTTTAGTTGTACAGAGATGATGTATTAGATGATGATATACTTAGGAATGTATGTACACTTTTTCCATTCCCTATATCATACTGTCATCTATTATCTGTTATGCATGTATCATGTTATGCATATATATGTATGTCC
Organism: Panax notoginseng; assembly: GCA_016801055.1. Lineage (NCBI taxonomy): Eukaryota > Viridiplantae > Streptophyta > Magnoliopsida > Apiales > Araliaceae > Panax > Panax notoginseng. The sequence continues at coordinate 105,669,920 of CM029016.1, read as the reverse complement.
AGAGATATTTAGTATTGACCCCTGGATGATATTATGATACGGCTCACACAGATGTCTTCTTCGACAGTCAGCCACATAGATCATACCCCGCCATTATTGGTGGCATCCCGTCTGAGATATTGGTATTATGTCACCCTCAGATAGGGTAACCGTAGATCAGCTGTTGAAGCATATCATGACCCTTTTGATGTTTTAGGTTCCCACAGGATATGTGGAGGGCATGTTGGAGCACTGGATACCGAATAGACATGTTTTTCAGTTTGGGATCCATGAGTTGACTCCCACTCTGGAGGAGTATGCACGGTTGACGATGCTGCCACTGGACAGACCTTGTGTGCATATGGCTTTTGGGGACATGAGTCAACGGTTCATGACCCTCACTGGATTGAGGCGTAGGGTGGTGCAGGATGAGCTGCCATCTGGCCACATTGTATCCCAACGTTTTCTGTTTGACAGATTTGGGTCTGAGGATAGTTATAGACGACATTTCGGGAATTTTACCACACCGGAGGATCATTGGCGTCTGGCCAGGGTTGATGTTCTGCTATTGTGTGTACTGTCATATGTCTACATGCCACGGTATATGGATGAGTTGGACATAGGAGTTATCATGGCGGTGAGAGCTCTCAGGGAAGTTCGTACCATCATACCAATGATTATAGCTGAGACATTGAAGTCAGCTACATACTGCTGCACTTATCAAACAAGAGTATTTACGGGCAGCTCGGTCATGCTATATGTAAGACCCCAACTTTTATAAATAAAGATGAATTTTCTATAAATATCATTTTTGAATATTATGGAGTTAATTTGATATAATGTTATAGTTGTGGGAAATATTTATAAATTTTGCAAAGTACGCAAGTTATTATATAATAGTCGATTCGTCGGGGAATATTCATTTTAACAAGGAATATTCGTACAACGGCACAATCATTGGTGGACCCCAGAACGGAATTATTGTCGGATTTAGAAAACGACAAAAATATTTTATTAAAAATAACGGCGAAAGTTTTACCATTGATACTGTTGAACTACTTGGTAGTATAAGTACAGTAACATGTGTGGTTGCATAGTAGCACACAGTATTGATTATTAATGCTTATGTGAGAAGTCACTCAGTTTGATTCAATTATTGTCAGTTAATAATATGAATTATTTAGCGATAATGAAGTTTTATTTTATTCGTATTATTAACGTAATAAAACAGAAACATCTTTTTATATAAAACAGAATACTTTATTAAAGTTATTCTATAAATAGAATATATTATATTTTATTTAAAAGATTTTTCTTTAAATATGGACCGTCAGATTAAAGTAATCAATCTGGACCGTTCATGGATTAGTTACTATGCATTCTATTTTTCTATAAATAGTAGCTCATTCTTTTATTATTTCTTACGAATTCACTGAACTCTAGAGAGAGAAACTATAGAGAGAGAGAAGAAAAGTATTCTGCTACTTAACTACTTCCTTATTTCAGTTCTTCTTTAAAACGGTAAGGGGTGTTATTCTTTCTTATTCATGAAGAGAACTTTTGTTATTCCATTTCTTATTATTCTATTGGAATAACCTGTATACGCGGTCTACCCTATACTTGGTGACATTCTTCTATTATTCTGTTGGAACATCCTGTCTGTGTGTTTTACACCGGACCTGGTTTCGTCTTGTTATTATTCTGTTGGAACATCTTGTATGTGTGTTTTACACCAGATCTGGTTCCATTATTTATTATTCTATCGAAATATCCTGTCTGTGCGTTTACGCCGGACCTGGTTCCATTGTTTATTATTCTGTTAGAATAACCTGTCTGTGCGGTCTATCGCATGCCGGGTGATTTCTTTTGTTATTCCATTCTTTATTATACTCAGTTGGTTAAGTTTTAACTTCTATACTATCTTTTCATGATAATTGTGTTTCATCCAGTATCTTTTCATGAAAATATTATTCTAAGCATTCTTGAATTTTACTCCACAAAACAGTATCATGTTGACAATTTGGACGTTGTTAATTCTTGGATAAATTAATTCTTGAACTTGTTTTATTGAATTCTTATATCATTGTCATCATCCTCATATTTATAAAATGTTAAAAGTCATCTGTGGCCTGTAGTGCATAGATGGACTTGGTATGATTATGACCAGGGATTATTCGGTATAATCATAACCGTAATGTTACAAATGATGTGGTAAAAGTCCTCATTGGCCCGTAGTGCATTGATGGACAGTTGTTGGCATGATCATGACCATTAATGAATACACAAATATTCTTGGCCCGTAGTGCATGGATAATTGTGGTCGCGATACTAAAGAATATCCTTGGCCGTAGTGCAGGGGTGATTCGATGATGTGGATTATTTTGTTAAGCTGAGTCCCAGCGATAACAGTGTTGAAAAACCTTTTAAATCATAGAAGATAGTAGATTTTATTCTCTACTTGACTCTTTTAATGGATTGCTTGTTCCGCTGCAGTTAAACTTGATGTTCGTTATATTTTATTAGTTTAACACTGTTGAAGGCTAATGATAGTTTATTCTGCATTATCTTAGTCATAATATTTCTTACTGGGCTAGTTGAGCTCACCCTTTCTTTCACTGTTCTCTTCAGGAAATGAGAATATAGCTGGGACGAGTTGGGAAACGGAATGATGGACCAGATGATAGTATTAGTAGTCCTCACTATTCTGTTAAATAGTGTGACAATAATTGTAATGAAGACTCCTTTTGAGTTTGTATAGTCTCTAGTAGACAATAATTGTATTCAAACTCACAGTTATGTTTTGTCGTATTGTAGACGACAGTTGTATTAGTAAGTTGTATTTATATTCTGTACCATGTATCTGACGACCCAAGATGGGTGATGTATATACGTGTGGTTCATGTCACACTTGAGACCGATTGGCACTTTTAGACAGCATCGGTATTGTTTCACCCATGATATATCCATGTCATATTCATTTCAGCCTGCGGAGTGTGCGGATGATATGTCTTGGTCCGCTTTCTTGGCTGATATTGTAGACCCGTTTAGTATATTGCCATGCTCAGGGCTCAACTCACGTTACAGCTTTATTACTCATGCTCCGGGCATGGATTACATCCCTATGGCTGGTTTGTGGGGCATGACTACTTACTATCCACTGGTCGTGATGTCGCAGTTTGACCAGTTTCAGGATTTTCATCCTTTTGAGGGCCGCTGGGCCAACGTTTAGCTTCTCACTATCTTTCGGCAGAGGACCGATCCCGTGTGTATGCATGTTGGGATCAGCGCGAGATAGTTGCTTTCTCCATTAGTCATCCAGGTTGTTCTGCAGAGTATTCAACATGGATGGAGACAGAGACTACATCGGCTGAGGTGGTATTCACACTGCCGCGTATTGACTCAGATGGTGGAGAGCCCATGGAGGACATTGATTCTCACACCGAGAAGGAGCCATCTACTGGGTTGCTAGTATTTCCTTTAGATTCTCCCAGTACTAGCACTGTTGTGATTCAGCATTCAGCACAATACTTTGAGCGGAGTCTTCATCTGATGACCTTTGAGAGAGATCAGCCTAGATCCCTGATGTTGACAGCTCTTGATGGGAGAGACGCAGCCTTGTTAGAGAGGGACGAGGCATTAGCTCGTAGAGATGCCACTGTTGTTGAGCGGGATGAGGCCAGATCAGCCTGAGATGCAGTGATAGTTGAGCGGGATAGCGCCATATCTGCCTAGGATATAGCCGTCACAGATAGTACTGCAGTGAGGTCCCTTACCACTGGCATGCTTGCAGAGATGAACATTTACATCGATGAGCATATGGTCACCATGCAGATGACTGCAGATCTGTTGGGTAGTGTGGATATCCTCGTACAGGAGACCACAACTTTGCCTCTTTCTTCGGAGAGGGATGCCATTTTGGGCTTGTCAGCTCGTATATACACCGATTTGTAGATAAACTTGTACTTTTGTACATAGACTAGCTTAGCCATTTTGTCATGTATAGTTTATATTGTGTATATCAAACAACATTATATATAGCAGGAAAATATATTTTTGATCACTTCCCTTTTAGATATACTCTGATACTTACTTGATATTTGCCTGCTTCTTCAGGGATTGTGCTCTTGATGTATTCTGAATTCTTTCTTGCTAGATGGACATTGAGTTGTCTCTGGATAGTTCAGAATAGATCATAGATCTGTGTGTATCCCTACCATCTTCGGTGTCTTGGGACTGGTTTTTGTATAGAAATGTGGAGAGGAGTGTGGCTTTCTTCTCTGAGATTGACCGCACCGCAGATGGTCGCCAGTACTCCTATTTAGGAGGAGCCTAGTTAATTCCACCTCTTATAGATTGGTGTTGCTCTTCAAGGAACAACTGCAGCTTAGATGGTCGCTGAATCTCCTATTTGGGAGGAGTTCAGGTAATTCCATCCCTTTGGTCTGAAGCCAATGAAATCTAGTGGATTGAAGGATGATCCTAATACCATTAACAGATATTTGTGTTTTGGTAGGGGGTTAGATCGAACCATGAATGGCTGCCTACGTACTCCTATTGAAGAGGAGATCAGGTCTGCGTAGTTCGAACCTGGTGTAAGAGGTTCAACGCTATTTATGACAGGCAGATGGGTGTAGAAGCTTTATTGATGAAGAAGGTTGTAGAAGTATTTTTGTGGTTTTTGTTTTTGTAGAAAAGGGTAGAAATATTTTTGTTGTTTTTGTTTATTACGACCGGGCCATATAGAACTCCCGTGTATCAAGGAGATCAGGTCGACGTAGTTCGCCCCTCAGGACGAGTTGAAAAGCTTAATCCCATGTGCAGGTTAAACTACGGGGAAGAAAAGTTAATCCCATGTACAGGTCAGACTATGGGGAAGAAAGTTTAATCCCAGGTTGAGGATAAACTGCAGGTGTGAAAAGTTTGATCCCATATTTGGGGGGACAAACTGTAAACACGAGAGGTTCAATCCCTAGTGGGATGACCAAAGTTGTAAGAGCGCAGTGAAGCCAGGCTGTTGGTTAAAGAGTATGTTTCCCTGAGGGGCAAAGTGTGGAAAAGAGTGGTATGTAATGAAGGTTTGAAGAACCGAAATGACTTATGATCTGATGGTCCACTACCAGGATGGTTGCTTGATAGCAACTTCAGACATAGTACCATTTCACGGTGTCTGAGTTGATAAGCTGTGGAAATTTATCGCCGTCCATTTCCTGCAATCTAATAGCACCTCCTGTCAATACCTCCTTGACAATAAATGGGCCTTCCCAGTTAAGAGCGAATTTTCCCCTGGACTGATCTTGGTTGTCGAGGATCTTCTTCAAAACCAAGTCATGTTGTTTAAACTGCCATAGCTGGACTTTTTTGTTGTAGGATCAGGCGATCCTTTGTTGATATAACTGACCATGGAAGATAGCCGCAGTTCGCCTTTCATCTATTAGAGACAATTGGTGATACCTGTCTTGTACCCATTGATCTTCATCCAGCTGAGCATCCATCAACACTCTGAGGGATTTCATTTCTATTTCTATGGGGAGTACTGCTTCCATCCCATAGGTTAATGCATAGGGGGTTGCCCCAGTTGAAGTGCGCATTGATGTTCTGTAGGCTAACAGAGTAAGAGGCAATAAGTCAGGCCATCCTTTGTGGTTGGCGGACATCTTTTGCATAATCTTCTTGATATTTTTGTTAGCCGCTTCAACAACACCATTCATCTTTGGACCGTAGATGACGGAGTTAAGGTGTTTGATGTAGAATTTACTGCATAGTTCCTCCATCATTTTGTTGTTGAGGTTCTTAGCATTGTCTGATACAATTACCTCTGGTTGTCCATATCGACAAATGACATTGTTTCTGAGGAAAACAATGATGACTTCTTTGGTAACCCTGGGGAAGGAAGCTACCCAATTGGTAAAGTAGTCGATCATGGTGAATATGAAGCGATGTCCATTACTGGATTTGGGCTCGATGGGCCCGATCACATCCATTCCCCACATTGAGAAGGGCCAAGGTGAGCTCATATTGTGGAGCTCCCGTGGAGGGGCGTGGATAGCATTCCCATGAACTTGGCATTGATAACATCTCTTGAAATGATCATTGCAGTCAGCCTTGAGAGATAGCCAGTAATGTCCTGTTTTGAGGATCTTTTTAACAAGGAGGGGGCCACTCATGTGTGGGCCACATACTCCACCATAGACATCATCCATGAGTCTCTGAGCTTGGTCCATATCCAGGCATCTGAGGAGACCTAGTCCTGCATCTCTCTTGTAGAGTGCATCTCCGCTCAGGTAGAATTTTATAGCAAATCGATGAATCCGCCTTTGCTCAGTCAGGCTCGCCTCAGCGGGTGTAGATCCATCTCGCAAGTACTCCTTGATATGCTGATACTAAGGTTATTGGATGGGAGGTAGCTCATCTGATATTTCTCCAACATAGTTCCCATAGGCTGGTGCCTTTTGCAGGGCAAATGTGACGCTTGGCATGTGTTCCTTGTCAGGTATGTGAATCAAGGAGGCCAAAGTTGCTAATGCATCTGCAAAGTCATTCCTATTACGAGGAATGTGTAGAAAGGAGATCTCTTCGAACTCCAAAGCCATCTGTACAACTTGTCGATGGTAAGGCAGCAAACGTAGCTCTTTGGTTTGATAGATTCCCGTGGATTGTTTGACTACCAACTCTAAATCCCCAAAGACAGTTAACTGTCTGATACCCATTGAACGAGTAAGTTTTAGCCCCATGATACAACCTTCATACTCAGCTGTGTTGTTGATGCTGATAAATTGTAATTTGACGGTGACGGGATACTGCTCCCCCGTACCGGATACCAGAACTGCTCCAGCTCCAGAACCTTCCATATTAACAGCTCCATCAGAATATATGTTCCATATTTGACGTGCATCGTACTGATGGTGTTGCTGAATTGTCATTACCCCTTCATCGGGGAAGTATGTTTCCAAGGGTTTGAAGTCCCCTGAAGGTACGGTGGCCAGTTGACCCGCAATTCCTTGACCTTTAATGGACTTTTGCGTCACGTAAACAATGTCAAAATGTTACAGAATCAACTGCCATCTGGACAGCCGACAATTCAGTATGGGTTTGCTGAACACATACTTGAGAGGATCCACGCATGATATGAGATGGGTTGTATGCCCATGGAGGTAAAGTTGTAACCTCATGGCAGCCCATGCTAAAGCACAACAAATCTTCTCGATCAGAGTGTACTTGTGTTCACTGCTACTGAATCTTTTGCTGAGGTAATAGATAGCTCGTTCTCGGCCTCTATCGTATTTCTGACCCAGCATGTAGCCCATGGCACTGTCACTTATGGACAGGTACATGAACAGGGGAACATCATCCCTGGGTGGTACCAAAATAGGAGCTTTGACTAGTTGCTCTTTGATGGTAAGGAAGGCCTTTTGGCACTCATCATTCCATTTCGTGGAGGAGTTCTTCCTTAACAGCTTGAAGATAGGCTCACAGGCTATTGTGAGTTGAGAAATGAACCTACTAATGAAGTTGACTGCTGACTAGGAATCCTAGCAACTTACTTGATTTAACGCCAAAGGCGCACTTGGCTGGATTCAACTTCAAGTTGTACTTACGCAACCTGTTGAAAAGCTTTTTGAGATGGTCTAAATGGTCCTCCTCCTTTCGGGATTTGACAATGATGTCATCCACGTAGATCTCAATCTCTTTGTGCATTAAGTCATGGAAAAGAGCCATCATAGTTCTCTGATAGGTAGCTCCAGCATTGATGAGGCCAAAAGACAATCGTCTGTAGCAAAAGGTTTCCCAAGGCATGATAAAAGCAGTTTTCTCACGATCCTCCTCAGCAACCATGATCTGATGGTACCCCGCAAAGAAATCAATGAAGGAGTACATGCCGTATTGAGCAGTATTGTCAATAAGAATGTGGATAAATGGCACGAGAAAGCTATCCTTAAGGCAAGCTTTATTCAGATCCCGATAATCCACACAAACTTGCACCTTTCCCCTAGGCTTAGGCACGGGCACAATGTTGGATATCCATTCAGGATATGTGAACACCATGATAATATCAGCTTGAAATTGTTTCACAATTTCTTCTTTCACCTTTAAACTCCACTCAGGTTTCAATAGCCTGAGTTTCTGCTTGACTGGCTTGAATCCCTCTTTAATGGGAAGGTGATGAAGGACAATGTTAGTGGACAAAGACCATGCAAACACATTCTGGAATTGGGTTAGTAGCGTAACCATATCATTCCTCTGGTTTAGGGTAAGGTCTGAACCAATCTGGATTAACTTATGGTTTTCTAAGGTTCCAAGATTGAAGGAGGTGGTTTGATCAAGGTTGGGTTTAGGTTTGTCTTTGACCCATTCTTTAATCTCCGGAGGCACCTCAATGTCCTTTTGTATTTCTAACAAGTCTGAGTCCAACTTTTCATCAAAGTTACAATCCTTATGGTGAAGAGGCATCTTATCAGCAAGTACATGCACATCTAAGTTTAGAGTCCTGAAACAAAATATGCTTTCACTTAGTATATTTGAAACTATTTAAGCATATACAGTGCTAGCATGTACGGACAAAACAACTGCTAATACTATACAGAAAAGTAAGCAGTTATGATATCTACAGGGCAAAAAGAAATCCTGCCCATTTTACCCTTGTCGACCAATGCAAGGAGTGCTGCTCCAATTGGCAAGGGCAAAGCCCTGGGGGACTACAATAATGGAGGGACTATCATCATCATCCTTCTCCCGAATGATGACCATTATGTCTGGACAATCATCGTATGGGGTGTATCTGTTAGTATGTTCATCATGGACAATGATGCGTACACCTGACATCATTCTGACGATGTCTTATTTAATTCTTCGTTCCTCTTCTTCCACCTTGGGATCTGGAACAAAGACTTCCTTCTCCTTTACCGGTATCGGCTTAGGAAATAACATAGCCATTACGTTGGCTGGCACCTTTACTGGAGATTGTGAAAACTCTGGATGTACAGGTGGAAATAATAACCGTGTGGCTGAAGTGGAAGGAATCTGCCTATGCTTATATGGATTCCTGTAACTGGTACTGGTAGAATAGCCTAGTCTGGCTGTCCCAGTTTGACTGGACACTTGAATCGGGTACTTAATACCCTGACGTCTTTTTCCCAGCCCTTGTCCTGGCTGGTGTCCCAATGACATCATTTCTTGAGTAGCTACCATCACTTCGGGTAGAAATCTTGGGTATGGGAAATGGTGTCCCAATGGCATGATATTGAGGGTTGCTTACTTCCAAAGTGTGGAAACTGACCGGCTCAACATCAGGATTGAAACTGATGAATGGTATGTCACCCGATTGAGGGCATTCCGGTTCAGCGTTGACTGTAACTAGGCTATTGTTGATAATGTATTTAAGTTGCTGATAAAGAGTGGAGGGGAGGGGACTGCCCCAGCCATATGAATCCACGGTCTCCCTAGCAGTAGGTTGTATCCAGTATCTATTTTGAGCACATGAAAAGATACACAAAATGTATGGGGACCAATCTCAATTGGCAGCTCAATCTCTCTGACTGAATTCCAGCGGGATCCATCAAAAGCTTTGATGATTGTATGGATACTTCAGATTCGTTAGAGATTGACATTCATTTTCAGCAACGTAGCATAATGACATATATTCAAAGACGAACCTCCATCTACCAAGACTCCAGCTAACATATATCCGGAGGACAAAACCACAATGTGTAATGATTTACAATGACCGGTTCCTTCGGACGGTATGTCATCATCAGTGAAAGAGATCATATTGTTGTTGAAAATGTGATCAACCAGATGTTGAAATTTTTCCACATCCACTGATTTCGGCAAGTAGGCTTCTTCCAAAACCTTTAGTAGAATCTTCATGTGATCTTCGGAAGTTAAGACCAAGTCTAATATTGAGATTTGATGTGGAGCTTCTCTTAAGCTTAAAACCACCTTGGCTTCATTATGACCCATAGCACGGAGGAATTTTTCAATCTTCTCTATGGGAATTTTCCCCTTTGATTTAACAGCAGACTTCATCACCTGTTGGGGAAGATACAGTGGATTCTCCTTCGACACTGCAGCAGTTGTATGAGATGTGGATTCTTCAGCTTCTCCATAATTCCAAGGAACTTTCTATAAGCTGACAATAGGATATTGTGGTCTGAATGGCAAAATGAGGGGCTTTGGAGCAGCCACTTTCAAAGGATTGTTAATTCTTTTGAGTTGAATTGTGAGTGGTTTAACAATCTCATCGGCCTTAGAGGATATAACTGCTACTAGTCCCTTCCATTTAGTGGGACAAGTATTTTCACTCTCAAATAACACAGTATCATTGTCTGCCAGTTGCAGGACATCGCTATCGATTAAGTTTTGAATAAGGTGGCAGAGCGCCCAGCATTCTTCCGTGCTGTGTCCGCGAGAATGGGAGTGATACTGACATACTCCATCAGGGTTAAACCGTCCTGAACGGGGGTTGATTGGAGGTAGGAGAGAAGTGATTCTTCCTTCATTGATTAGCATCTGAAGTATCTCCTCCATAGGTTGGCCCAGGTATGTAAATTCCCTTCTATTGGTAAAATCCCGATGGGCTTTGGCAGTCGCTCTCTTCGTCACTTTGTCCTTCGATGTTTCATATTTTGAAGGTGATGATAGAGTATTCATAACCAAGGGAAGGAGACTAGCATGCTCCTGGCTAATTAATTGGTGTGTGACTTGATGCTGATAGGTCACCAGTTCTGCCAATTGCTCAACTTGCTTACACAAAGCTTTAATCTTCTGTTCCATTGTAAACTGGAACTTTGCATAATCCCATTTGTCAACACTTTCTTTAATGATCTGGGATGCTTCACAGTTAAGATTGGAACTCTGTCCATTACTCCAGTTAATCATGTTAACCTCTTCCTCTTTGTGTGGAGGAAGAGGGTTGTCTTGCACGTGAGGTTGATCTGGTTTGGTGACCATGATCTCACAATTGTCTATCAAATCTTGGATCTTGTGTTTCAAGGCCCAACAATCCTGAGTATCATGTCCAGGTGCCCCGACATGATAATCACATTTTTGAGCAACATTAAAACCCCGTCCATTAGGGCTGGCTGGTGGAAGAAGATGCGTGATTTTCTTCTGCGTGGTTAGAAGAGTGAGAATATTCTCGAGTGAGTCTCCTAAGGGTGTGAACACTTGAGGGCGTTTGACTTCTCCACCTTTTGGTATTAGAGGGTTTGAAGACTGTACTAGAAAGGGAGTATAATTTCTCCTCTAGATAGGCATGTTCTGATTGCCTTTTTGACCCTGTAGTATAAGGGAAACATCCTCCTCTTTCTTTTTATGGACCCTTTGGGGGTTGTTTCCATAATTTTCGGATTGGATGTGCTCAGCAACAGCTTTAAGGGCAGCTAGTTCTTGAATCTTTCCTGACTTCAATCTCATCTCAGCCATTTCTCCATGTTTGATCATTTCAGTAAATGGTTTACCAATACCAGCTAAGACTCTTTCATAGAAAGGAGCTTCTTGTATGTCGATAAAGGTCATGACCATCTTTGACTCTGTCATAGAAGGAGTTACTTGAGCAGCAAGGCGCCTCCACCTTTGAGCATATTCTCTAAAAGACTCATTGGACTATTTCTTGACCTTGGTAATCTTGTATCGGTCAGGAGCCATTTGAGACTGGAAGCTGTATTGTGTGAGGAAGGCGTGAGCTAGCTCTTCCCATCTATAGATCTTTGAATTGTCTAATCTGGTATACCACGAACGGGCTTCTCCAGTTAGACTTTTTTGGAACAGCTGCATTCTGAGCTTCTCGTCCTCTGCATAAGATCCAAGTTCTCTAATGAACACCTTCAAATGTGTATAAGAATCTCCTAACCCATCATACTTTTCGAAGTCAGGAGTTTTGAACTTTTCTGGATAATGAACACCAGGGAATATACAAAGGTCGGCATATGAAACACTCCCGTGTGCTCCAATTCCTTTGATAGAATGAAGGGTTTCTTCCATTTGAAGAACTTTCTTTTTGATGTCACTGGTGTCTGTGTGACGCCCCCAAAACTAGGTATACATCACCCATCTTGGGTCGTCAGATACATAGTACAGAATACAAATACAACTTACTAATACAACTGTCGTGTACAATACGACAAAACATAAACTGTGAGTTTGAATACAAATATTATCTTCTAGAGAGTATTCATACTCAAAAGGAGTCCTCATTACATTTATTAACACATCATTACATAGAATAGTGAGGACTACTAACTAATACTATCATTCGGACCATCACTCCGTTCCCCGACTTGCCCCAGCTACGTTCTCATTTCCTGAAGAGAACAGTGAAAGAAAGGGTGAGCTCAACTAGCCCAGTAAGAAATATTATGACTAAGATAATGCAGAATAAATTATCATTAGCCTTCAACAATGTTAAACTGATAAAATATAATAGACATCAAGTTTAACTGTAGCGGAACAAGCAATCCATTAAAAGAGTCAAGTAGAAAATAAACTCTACTATCTTTTATGATTTAAAAGATTTTCCAACACTGTGATCGCTGGGACTCAGCTTAATAAAATAATCCACATCATCGAATCACCCCTGCACTACGGCCAAGGATATTCGTGTATTCATTAATGGTCATGATCATGCCAACAACTGTCCATCAATGCACTACGGGCCAATGAGGACTTTTACCACATCATTTGTAACATTACGGTCATGATTATACCGAATAATCCCTGGTCATAATCATACCAAGTCCATCTATGCACTACAGGCCACAGATGACTTTCAACATTTTATAAACATGAGGATGATGACAATGATATAAGAATTCAATAAAACAAGTTCAAGAATTAATTTATCAAGGAATTAACAACGTCCAAATTGTCAACATGATACTGCTTTGTGGAGTAAAATTCAAGAATGCTTAGAAGAATATTTTCATGAAAAGATACTGGATGAAACGCAATTATCAAGGATATTCCACAAATTTCATGGAGTATAGAAGTCAAAACTTAACCAACTGAGTATAATAAAGAATGGAATAACAAAAGAAATCACCATGCATGCGATAGACCGCACAGACAGGTTATTCCAACAGAATAATAAATAATGGAACCAGGTCCGGCGTAAACGCACAGACAGGATATTCCGACAGAATAATAAATAATGGAACCAGGTCCGGCGTAAACACACAGACAGGATATTCCGACAGAATAATAACAAGACGGAACCAGGTCCGGTGTAAAACACACAGACAGGATGTTCCAACAGAATAATAATAAAAACGGAACCAGGTCCGGTGTAAAACACACAGACAGGATGTTCCAACAGAATAATAGAAGAATGTCACCAAGTATAGGGTAGACCGCGTATACAGGTTATTCCAACAGAATAATAAGAAATGGAATAACAACAGTTCTCTTCATGAATAAGAAAGAATAACACCCCTTACCGTTTTAAAGAAGAGCTGAAATAAGGAAGTAGTTAAGTAGCAGAATACTCTTCTTCTCTCTCTCTATAGTTTCTCTCTATAGTTTCTCTCTAGAGTTCAGTGAATTCGTAAGAAATAATGAAGGAATGAGCTGCTATTTATAGAAAAATAGAATGCATAGTAACTAATCCATGAACGGTCCAGATTGATTACTTTAATCTGACGGTCCATATTTAAAGAAAAATCTTTTAAATAAAATATAATATATTCTATTTATAGAATAACTTTAATAAAGTATTTTGTTTTATATAAAAAGATGTTTCTGTTTTATTACGTTAATAATACGAATAAAACAAAACGTCATTATCGCTAAATAATTCATATTATTAACTGACAATAATTGAATCAAACTGAGTGACTTCTCACATAAGCATTAATAATCAATACCGTGTGCTACTATGCAACCACACGTATTACTGTACTTTTACTACCGAGTAGTTCAACAGTAACAATGGTAAAACTTCCGCCGTTATTTTTAATAAAATATTTTTGTCGTTTTCTCAATCCGACAATAATTTCGTTGTGGGGTCCACCAATGATTGTGCCGTTGTACGAATATTCCCTGACAAAAAGAATATTTCCCGACCAATCGAATATTTTATAACAACTTGCGTACTTTGCAAAATTTATAAATATTACCCACAACTATAACATTATATCAAATTAACTCCATAATATTCAAAAATGATATTTATAGAAAATTCATCTTTATTTATAAAAGTTGGGGTCTTACAACCTCCCCTTCTTATGAAATTTCGCCCTCGAAATTAGGGTACGTACCTGGTATGTCGAAGAGGTAAGGATACCTTGATTTCATTTCAGATTCTAACTCCCAAGTCATTTCCTCAACATCGTGGTTTCTCCACAAAACTTTGACTTGAGGTATAACCTTGGAGCGTAGAATATGTTCCTTCTTATCCAAGATTTGAACAGGAACTTCTTCATACGTCAAATCCTTCGCTATTTCGTCCGGTTCTAACTCAATAATGTGGTTCGGGTCTTCCACATATTTGCGTAACATGGATATGTGAAAAACGTTATGAACACGAGACATACTTGGCGGTAAAGCGAGTCTATAAGCCACAGTTCCTACTCGATCGAGGATTAAAAATGGACCGATGAATCGAGGATTGAGCTTTCCTCTCTTTCCAAATCTCGTAACTCCTTTCCATGGAGCAACACGTAAGAACACATGATCTCCTACATCAAATTCCACGTCCTTTCGATGAAGATCAGCATAACTCTTTTGTCGATCTTGTGAGGTTTTTATACGTTGTCGGATCGTTTGAATCTTTTCTGTAGTCATACGTACCAACTCCGGTCCCAACAACGTTGCTTCACCCACCTCATCCCAGCATACTGGAGAACGACATTTTCTTCCATACAATGCTTCGAATGGAGCCATGCCAATACTTGCTTGATAACTGTTGTTGTAGGAAAACTCCACCAATGGTAAGAACTTGTCCCAACTTCCCTTGAAGTCAAAGACACAGAGTCTTAATAGATCTTCAAGAGTTTGAATAGTCCTCTCTGATTGTCCGTCCGTCTGAGGATGATATGCTGAACTAAATCGTAAATCCGTGCCCATAGCTTTTTGTAAACTAACCCAAAATCGTGAAGTGAATCTTGGGTCTCGATCAGAAACTATGGATACTGGCATACCATGCAGTCTTACAATCTCGTTTATGTACATACGAGCAAGACGTTCAAGTGTATAAGTTTCTCGTATCGGTAAGAAATGAGCAGACTTGGTCAATCTATCAACAATGACCCAAATCGCATCAATACCTTGAGAAACCCTAGGAAGACCGGTAACGAAATCCATGGTAATGTGCTCCCACTTCCATTCTGGAATTTCAAGTGGTTGCAATGGACCTTTTGGTACTTGATGCTCCGCTTTGACTCGTTGACAAGTTAGACACCTTGAGATAAACAACGCTATCTCTCTCTTCATATTGCTCCACCAAAATGTATGACGAAGATCATGATACATTTTGGTACTTCCAGGATGGATTGCAAACGGTGTGTTGTGCGCCTCCATCATGATTTCATACTTTAAATCAGGGTTGTTAGGAACACAAAGTCTGGAGTTGACTCGAAGTATTCCTTCTTCATCGATTCTTGCTTCCGGCATAGCACCTTCTTGCACTTTCTTCCTCATACGCATCAGCTCCAGGTCTGTAGCTTGAGCAGCTTTAACTTTATCGATTAAAGTTGGTTCTACTCGTATATTCGCCATCATCACATGGGTCCCTGGAGTCTTTAACTCTATCTCCATCCTTTGCAAATCACACAAAATGGGCCTTTGTGTTGACAATATCGCACTCGTACTTGCATATGATCTTCTACTCAATGCGTCAGCTACCACGTTCGCTTTTCCAGGATGGTATTGAATGGTATGATCATAATCTTTCAACAGTTCAAGCCAACGTCGTTGTCGCATGTTGAGTTCCTTTTGAGTGAAGAAATATTTGAGGCTTTTATGATCCGTAAAGATCTCCACCTTCTCCCCATACAAGTAATGCCTCCAAATTTTAAGTGCAAAGACAACAGCTGCCAACTCTAGATCATGAGTAGGATAATTCCTCTCATATTCCTTGAGTTGTCTTGATGCATAGGCTATGACTTTTCCATGTTGCATGAGAACGCATCCCAACCCTTTGCTCGAAGCATCACTGTAGATGACAAATCCCTCCGAGCCAGATGGTATTGTTAGAACAGGTGCTGAAATGAGTCTCCTCTTGAGTTCTTGAAAACTCTGCTCACATTCTTCGCTCCAACCGAACTTTGTATCTTTCCGAGTCAGCTGAGTTAATGGAGTAGCGATTCGAGAAAATCCTTCCACGAATCTCCGATAATAACCAGCTAAACCAAGAAAGCTACGTACTTCGGTCACTGATTTAGGTTGCTCCCAGCTTTGAATAGCTTCAATCTTTGCCGGGTCAACCGATATTCCACGACTTGATACTACGTGCCCAAGGAATGCTACCTCCTCCAGCCAGAACTCGCATTTCTTCAACTTGGCATAAAGTTTGTATTCACGAAGCTTTTGGAGTACCAGCCTCAAGTGTTGCTCATGATCTTCACGGCTTTTGGAATAAACAAGGATGTCATCGATAAAGACGACCACAAAGTGATCCAAATATTCCTTGAATACCCTGTTCATCATATCCATGAAGGCAGCAGGAGCATTAGTCAATCCAAAAGACATAACTAAGAATTCATAATGCCCATACCGAGTTCTGAAGGCAGTCTTTGGAATATCCTCAGTTCTAACCTTCAGCTGATGATATCCAGAACGAAGATCGATCTTTGAAAAGAATTGTGCTCCTTGCAACTGGTCAAACAGGTCATCAATACGTGGCAATGGGTACCTATTTTTGATGGTGACATGATTCAACTCCCGATAATCAATACAAAGTCGCATACTCCCATCTTTCTTCTTCACGAACAGAACAGGAGCACCCCAAGGAGAAGTACTAGGACGAATAAAACCAATGTCTAACAATTCCTGCAGTTGGGTCTTTAACTCCTGAAGTTCAATAGGAGCCATTCGATATGGGGCTTTGGAAATGGGTTTTGTACCGGGTTCAAGGTCGATACAAAATTCAATTTCACGCTCTGGGGGTAGGCCAGGAAGTTCTTCGGGAAATACGTCAGGAAATTTATTAACAACAGAAATATCATTCAAAGCTGACGTATTTTTGTTTAGATCTGTGACATGAGCTAAGAAAGCTTGACATCCGTTTTTCAATAAACGAATAGCTTTATGGCTTGAGATGACAGCGATTGATTTTAATGGTTTGGTTGCTTGAATTCGCATAATAGGTCGATTAGGAATATGAAAGCTAACAACCTTACGAAAACAATCAATTTTTGCATGATGAGTAGTTAACCAATCAATCCCTAGAATCACGTCAAATGCAAGTATTTTTAATGAAATAAGATCGACAGGTAATGTGTGGGTACCAACTTGAACCAAACAAGACTTATAAACCGTGGATGTAATGAAGGTTTCTCCCAATGGAGTTTCAACTGCTAAGTCAAAGTCTAATTTCTCCGGAATCAAATTTAATCGATGAGCGCAAGTAGGAGAAATAAAAGAATGGGTAGAACCGGTATCAAATAAAGTATAGACTTCGTTAGAGTTTATGATAAGCTTACCCGTGATGACCTCATTCGGGTTCCTTGCTCTCTGGGAGTTCACAACAAACGCTCTCCCTTGCACAACCGGTTTTGACTTTTCTGGGACGGCCTTTGGTGCCTCCATCCTAGCTGAATTTGTCTTCGGTAAACGACAAAATCGGGCTAAATGACCTTCTCTTCCACAATTATAACATGCTTTGGACGGCATCGCGCAGTTTGGACTGATGTGCCCCTCCCCTCCGCATTTGAAACATATGATAGGTGGTCGTTCTCCTTCCTTAACGACAGGTGCTGGTGCTGACGTCTTTCCATCATTGTTGAATCTCCTCTTCTTGAAATGCCCATTCTTATTGTTTTGGCCCTGATTACCACCGAAGTGGTTACCATTTCTGGCCTGTTGATTCCCTCCACGCTTGTTGTCACCGCTTCGATGACTGCTCTCACTGGTATTATCATTTTGCCGACTGCTCTCTTTTGGTTGCGTTGTCTCGTTATCGCGCTCCACCAACTGAGCCCTATTTACAACATCTGAATACAAACACAGTTTATGAGAAACAAGATGTTGACGTATCTCCGGCTTCAAACCTCTTAAAAACATCCGCGTCATTCTTTCTTCATTATCCACCAGGTGGGACGCAAACCGGGATAACTCCGCAAATTTTGCCTCGTACTGCGACACGGTCATATTATTCTGCTCCAATTTGATGAACTCCACCTCCTTCATGTGACGAATACTCTCGGGAAAGTATTTGTCGTTAAACAGCTCTTGGAACTTCTCCCAAGACATCTTCAGTGCGGCAGGTTGAGTACGCTTTATCGATTCCCACCAGTAATCTGCCTCTCCTCGCAACATAAAGGCGGCAAAGGGAACCTTTTGCTCCTCGGAGCAACCCAAGACATCAAATATCTTGGTGATCTGCTTTATCCATGTTTCAGCTACAAGTGGTTTGGGTTCTCCCTTAAACTCCGGTGGTCCCAGCTCCTTAAACTGTTTAGCGGTGACCGCCAGAGAGTTTCCAGTATTTCCACCTACGTTGTGGACAGGAGCCGCTTTCACCTGTTGTTGCATGAATTGCATAAAGCCTCTGAACATTTGATCATTCATCATTTGGTCAGTGTTGTTGTTTGCATGAGGATTGTCACCTTCCTGATGCACATTATCCTGATTATTGATATGTGGTGAATCAACAGTCGCCTGTGCTCCATTGCTATTCTCAACATTCTCAGATGCCATTTTCAGATACTGCCACAAAATAAAAGTTAATTGATATGTCATATATTATCCTTATATTATGACCGACCAATTAAATACCATGCAAATAAACTTAGGTAGGTCATACTAGCGAAGGAATTCCCCGTCTCTCCCCTCCTAGTTCTATTCTCACATCTTAGCCAGGGATCATATCCCTAAGCTCTGATACCAACTGTGACGCCCCCAAAATTAGGTATACATCACCCATCTTGGGTCGTCAGATACATAGTACAGAATACAAATACAACTTACTAATACAACTGTCGTGTACAATACGACAAAACATAAACTGTGAGTTTGAATACAAATATTATCTTCTAGAGAGTATTCATACTCAAAAGGAGTCCTCATTACATTTATTAACACACTATTACATAGAATAGTGAGGACTACTAACTAATACTATCATTCGGACCATCACTCCGTTCCCCGACTTGCCCCAGCTACGTTCTCATTTCCTGAAGAGAACAGTGAAAGAAAGGGTGAGCTCAACTAGCCCAGTAAGAAATATTATGACTAAGATAATGCAGAATAAATTATCATTAGCCTTCAACAATGTTAAACTGATAAAATATAATAGACATCAAGTTTAACTGTAGCGGAACAAGCAATCCATTAAAAGAGTCAAGTAGAAAATAAACTCTACTATCTTTTATGATTTAAAAGATTTTCCAACACTGTGATCGCTGGGACTCAGCTTAATAAAATAATCCACATCATCGAATCACCCCTGCACTACGGCCAAGGATATTCGTTATTCATTAATGGTCATGATCATGCCAACAACTGTCCATCAATGCACTACGGGCCAATGAGGACTTTTACCACATCATTTGTAACATTACGGTCATGATTATACCGAATAATCCCTGGTCATAATCATACCAAGTCCATCTATGCACTACAGGCCACAGATGACTTTCAACATTTTATAAACATGAGGATGATGACAATGATATAAGAATTCAATAAAACAAGTTCAAGAATTAATTTATCAAGAATTAACAACGTCCAAATTGTCAACATGATACTGCTTTGTGGAGTAAAATTCAAGAATGCTTAGAAGAATATTTTCATGAAAAGATACTGAATGAACCGCAATTATCAAGGATATTCCACAAATTTCATGGAGTATAGAAGTCAAAACTTAACCAACTGAGTATAATAAAGAATGGAATAACAAAAGAAATCACCATGCATGCGATAGACCGCACAGACAGGTTATTCCAACAGAATAATAAATAATGGAACCAGGTCCGGCGTAAACGCACAGACAGGATATTCCGACAGAATAATAAATAATGGAACCAGGTCCGGCGTAAACACACAGACAGGATATTCCAACAGAATAATAACAAGACGGAACCAGGTCCGGTGTAAAACACACAGACAGGATGTTCCAACAGAATAATAATAAAAACGGAACCAGGTCCGGTGTAAAACACACAGACAGGATGTTCCAACAGAATAATAGAAGAATGTCACCAAGTATAGGGTAGACCGCGTATACAGGTTATTCCAACAGAATAATAAGAAATGGAATAACAACAGTTCTCTTCATGAATAAGAAAGAATAACACCCCTTACCGTTTTAAAGAAGAGCTGAAATAAGGAAGTAGTTAAGTAGCAGAATACTCTTCTTCTCTCTCTCTATAGTTTCTCTCTATAGTTTCTCTCTATAGTTCAGTGAATTCGTAAGAAATAATGAAGGAATGAGCTGCTATTTATAGAAAAATAGAATGCATAGTAACTAATCCATGAACGGTCCAGATTGATTACTTTAATCTGACGGTCCATATTTAAAGAAAAATCTTTTAAATAAAATATAATATATTCTATTTATAGAATAACTTTAATAAAGTATTTTGTTTTATATAAAAAGATGTTTCTGTTTTATTACGTTAATAATACGAATAAAACAAAACGTCATTATCGCTAAATAATTCATATTATTAACTGACAATAATGGAATCAAACTGAGTGACTTCTCACATAAGCATTAATAATCAATACCGTGTGCTACTATGCAACCACACGTATTACTGTACTTTTACTACCGAGTAGTTCAATAGTAACAATGGTAAAACTTCTGCCGTTATTTTTAATAAACTATTTTTGTCGTTTTCTCAATCCGACAATAATTTTGTTGTGGGGTCCACCAATGATTGTGCCGTCGTACGAATATTCCCCGACAAAAAGAATATTCCCCGACCAAACGAATATTTTAAAACAACTTGCTTACTTTGCAAAATTTATAAATATTACCCACAACTATAACATTATATTAAATTAACTCCATAATATTCAAAAATGATATTCATAGAAAATTCATCTTTATTTATAAAAGTTGGGGTTTTACAGTCTGGATCTCTTTTGAGATGGGCGGTATCATGACTTTTGTTAGTTGTATCCAACTGCAGTTCAGGTACTATAATGGCTTTGTCAGAACCTGGAGTTCCCCCTTGCGTGGAGGATTCAGCATGTATAGGTATCTTTGGACCCTGAGTAGATTGATGTAGTTCTTTAAGCAGAATAACCAAATCTATAATTTGTTTACTTAATCCGTCAAATTCTTCGCGAGAAACTGGATTAGACTGGTCAGATGAAGACATGATTGGCTGTAGGCCTGCGGCCTTTTTGGACTTTGACCGGGTAATAGGTCCGAATGCTTCCCTGCGATAAAATTGGCATAGTTTAGTTTTAGGGAGGGTGTAAATGTTAACATGCTATGTGATGTGTCCGTTTTAGGAATTTTGTCCTGCAAAACGGATGTTAGTTGTTTGTAATACAGGCTAGCATGTTAATTTAAATATGTATATGCACATATTTCTTCATATTTCTCATTACATGGAGATGAATATGGAATGTAAATTACAAGTAATATGACTTTACGAGTAATTTGAAATGAGAAAGCATGAAGAGACTTTCCTCTGTGTTTGGTTTATCAGAGGCTAACCTATCTTAGGTTTCTCTCACGGCTTTTTGGCATGAAGGTTCCCAAATCATCGCAATTTACTCAACGGGAAATCATCGCAATTTGGGTGGTGCCTTTCCTGAGCCTCGTTGGAATTAGTCTTCCTACGAGTCCAGTAATCAAACACCGATAGGATAGCCTCCTGGTAGAGGGACCACACAACATACATTCACATACAACGTGTCTCATCGCTTATGAAAATGATGACATATGCGAAGCACTAATATCACAGGCAGATATAGTGTAAAACATTAATTGCAATAAAGATATGCATTCTTACACATTCATCATAAATATAAATTCAACATCCATACACAAGCATATAACAGTTTTTAAAAAGCTTGTAATACCGGCTTAAGTCCTCTTACTGGTGTCCCCAGCAGAGTCGCCACCTGTCGACGTCAAGATTTTTATTTGTCCCTTTTCGTTACCTGTTCTTTTGTGTTCTCATTTTAGGTGAGATTTGTTTGAAAAAACAAGTGAAAAAGGTCTGACATGTGTAATGTCGACGATTGGACTGTTAAGAGTCGCCAGTTGGTTTTTTAACTGGTTGTACCAACACATCCGAAAAAACGTTTGTACATTGACCCAGTGATGTGACACTGCTAAACGGGTCTGTGAAACCGAGATTCATTTAGGGTTCGGGGACTTGATTATACGGAGGGAAGGTGTTAGGCACCCCCCGACATCCGTGTTGCCATGGTGACTGCCACTTTTCAAAAAATAGTTATATGAATGTGTGTGTGTGTGTGGGTCAATGTGCTGTTATTTGAAAGTAGTGCTATGCCTCGTTCGCACCTATATACATGGTTTGAATTTATGGAAAATTTTAGTTTTAACAAGATATAGCAGTGATGTTTTGAAAAGAGGTTTTTCAAACCCTGTGCTCAATAGTAATTGAGGCCTTTGATACTTTTATTTTATTAAATGTTCGGCTTGATTGCTTTTATTTTTGAGATGCGAAGCATCTTCGAGAAAATAATGTACAAAGTAGTGCTGAGCTCCTCATGGGTATGAAAACCATCGGAGGAAATCCGAACACCGGGAATAAATTTGCAAACTGCTTACAGCTGAAAAAAGGTCCATCACGGGAATCGAATCTAGATTCAGGGGGATGAATCTGTGATCACATGATTCCTAGGCTCACATGATGCCGCAATTAATATAAACGTAGTAAGCAGGTATATATATATATATATATATATATATATATATATATATATATATATATATATATATATATATATATATATATATATATATATAAGCTGTAAATATATATATACAGACATGATCCACCACCACGAAACACCTCCATGGGGGATCGAAAATGTAAATAAAGCTGTAAAAGCGATCAACCACCACGAAACACCACGAAACACCTCCATGGGGGATCGAAATGTACAAGAAATTATAAAAACGGTCCACCACCACGAAGTAAACACCAGGTGGCACGAAATATAAATATAAATATATATATATATATATATATTGTGAGACCCCGAATTTTATGAAATAAAAGTATTCAATTTTTCTATTTTGGTAAATGGTTAAATTGATAAAAGGTTAAAGTTAAAGGTGATATGTGAAAATTTTTCAAAGTAGACAAGTTTTCATAAAATACCCGGTTACTACTCACTCTAGTATTGTTCACTCGAGTTTTGGGATACTTTTTGTGTCAGAGTACTATTCATGAGTTACTATTCACGAGTTACTATTTATGAGTTACTATTCACGAGTTACTATTCACCAGTTACTATTTATGAGTTACTATTCACGAGTTACTATTCACGAGTTACTATTTATGGGAAATATTCGATTAGTCGGGGAATATTTGTACGACGGTACAATCATTGGTGGACCCCACAACAGAATTATTGTCGGATTGAGAAAACGACAAAAATATTTTATTAAAAATAACGGCAGAAGTTTTACCGTTGATACTGTTGAACTACTCGGTAGTAAAAGTACAGTAATATGTGTGGTTGCATAGTAGCACAGGTATTGATTATTAATACTTATGTGAGAAGTCACTCATTTTGATTCAATTATTGTCAATTAATAATATGAATTATTTAGCGATAATGAAGTTTTGTTTTATTCGTATTATTAACGTAATAAAACAGAAACATCTTTTTATATAAAACAGAATACTTTATTAAAGTTGTTTGTTTTATTAGGCAATAATTAGAATATATTATATTTTATTTAAAAGAGTTTGCTTTAAATATAGACCGTCAGATTAAAGCAAATCAATCTGGATCGTTCGTGGATTAGTTACTATGCATTCCATTTTCCTATAAATAGAAGTTCATTCCTTCATTATTTTCTTACGAATTCACTGAACTCTAGAGAGAGAAACTATAGAGAGAAAGAAGAAGAGTATTCTGCCACTTAACTACTTCTTTATTTCAGTTTCTTCTTTAAAACGGTAAGGGGTGTTATTCTTTCTTATTCATGAAGAGAACTTCTGTTATTCCATTTTTTATTATTCTGTTGGAATAACCTGTAAAAGTGGCATACCCTATACATGACTTGTATACGCGGCATACCCTATACTTGGTGAAATCCTTATGTTATTCCATTCTTTATTATTCTGTTAGAATAACATGTATGCGTGGTTTACCCTATACTTGGTGGAATGAACTGTATATGCGGTTTACCCAATACTTGGTGATCTTCTTCTGTTATTCTATTCTTTATTATTATGTTGGAATAACTTGTTTATGCGAAGTACCGCATACTTGGTGAAACTCTTTCATTATTCCGTTCTTTACAATTCTGTCGGAATATCCTGTCGGTGTGAATTTCACCTGACCTGGTTCCATCATTTATTATTCCGTATTTATTATTCTGTCGGAATATCCTGTCGGTGTGAATTTTACCTGACCTGGTTCCATATTTATTATTCTGCATTTATTATTTTGTTAGGAATAACTTGTCTGTGCGGTCTCTATCGCATGCATGGTGAATCCTTCTGTTATTTCATTCTTTATTATTATGTTGGAATAACCTGTCTATGTGGATTGCCACATGCATGGTGAATGATCCTTTATATTCATTCCTTATTAAATTGTAGAAATGATCTGTATACGTGGATTACCGCATGGCTGGTGAAAATCTATTTGCAGTTTCATATATTCTTTATTATACTCATTTGGTTAAAGTTTTGATTTCTATACTCCATGAAATTAGTGGAATATCCTTGATATTTGCGCTTCATCCAGTATCTTTTCATGAAAATATTCTTCTGAGCATTCTTGACTGTTACTTTACAAAGAAGTATCATGTTGACAATTTGGATATTATTAGTTCCTGGATAAACTAATTCTTAAACTTGTTTAATTGAATTCCTATAACATTGTCATCATCCTCATGTTTATTTTATGTTGGAAGTCATCTTTGGCTTACGTGCATAGATGGACTTAGTATGATTATGACCAGGGATCATTCGGTATAATCATGAACTGTGATGTTATAAGTGGTGTGGTAAAAGTCCTCAGTGGCCTGTAATGCATTGATAGACAGTTTTTGGTATGATTATGACCAGGGATTTTTCGGTATAGTCATGACCATTGATGATTTAATGAATATCCTTGGCCCGTAATACAGGGATGATTAGAAGATGTAGTTTATTTATTAAGCTGAGTCTCAGTGATAAAAGTTGATGAAAACATTTTTAAATCATAGAAGATAGTAGGTTTTATTCTCTACTTGACTCTTCTAATGGATTGCTTATTCCGTTGCAGTTAAACTTGATGTCTATTGTATTTTATCAGTTTAACATTGTTGAAGACTATTGATAATTTATTCTTCATTATCTTAGTCATAATATTTCTTACTGGGCTAGTTGAGCTCACCCTTTCTTTCAATGTTCTCTTCAGGAAATGAGAATATAGCTGGGACGAGTCAGGAAAAGGAGTGATGGTCCAAAAGATAGCATTAATAGTCATCACTATTCTGTTAAATAGTGCGACAATAAATGTAATGAGGACTCCTTGAGTATGAATATTATCTAGATGACAATATTCCTATTAGAACTCTCAGTTTATGTATTGTCGTATGTTACACGACATTTGTATAATTAAGTTTGTATTTGTATTTTGTACCATGTATTTGGCGACCTAAGATGGGTGATGTATACCTAATTTTGGGGGCGTCACACACACACACACACACACACACACACACACACACACACACACACATATATATATATATATATATATATATATTTTTATATATGGACTAACATCATCGAGTTTCGCCTCGATTGAGCCTTAACTTCGGTCAGGAGCGTTTAATTGCTTTCGAATTTATATTCTTATATATATGAATTGTGTGTCGAACTTTGTTCGATGAGCCTAAACTTACGTCTGGTGCGTTTAAATGCTTGGGCATACACACGCAACACGACTCTCAATGTGAAGAATAGTGTGTGCAAAGATGAAGAGAAAGGCTTGAAAATGTGTGAGAAGGCTTACAGTGGGCTGCCAAAGAAGACTTCAATAACTTAAAATGGGTGAATATTTGGCTTTCGCCTGTAAAAAGTAGCTATATATGAGCTTACAAGTGTTTAAAATGAGAAAGCACTCAGTTTAGGGTGTGTACAGAGCAAATTGGACAGGGCTTCCTCGCCATTCTCTGTTTTAAAATGGCCACCCCAAGCCCTCTATTTATAGAGGGGGAGTCGCAGGTGTGCGGCTGGGCCGCAGGTGTACCTGAGGTTGGCCGGGGTACCTCGGGCTTCGCGGGTCCCGTTGTCTCGAAGTACGTGCACGTAGGTAACGTGATGTCCGCTCGAACTTTCAAAATTGCAATCTGGGCATCCGACTGAGGTATGTAAGACCTATTTCAGACTGCCATTATCGAGAATTATGCAATGACATGGTATTAGAGGTTGTACGAAGTCAGGAAGAAGGGACGATGCCCTCCTGTCTTCAAGCTTCAAATTCTATCCGTTACCATACATAATAGTCACTCAGGATTAAACTTCCTTGGTTCTTGTGGGACATTGCTGTGTAGAGATGTATGTATGAAATATTGAGACGGCGTGATGTGGCGTCAAGGTGGTAAGATGACGACTTTGCCCCTCACTGTGGTTATCTCCAGTTAGGACTGATAAAGCAGACGTTGCTCAGGGTTATCTCTGAGATTGGACTGTTGCAAGTGTTTGAAGATCGACAGTGTCATCTCTGAGGTGTGCATGTCTTCCTGGTGTGATTACCAGGCCTTGTACTGAGTGCCTCAGTGTAAGCGCCGAGGTTGAAGTTGATTGCATGCATTTAAAATAAGCATTTTCAGGGTTATCTCCAGAACTGCAACTGCCTTCCTTGGGGTTATCTCCAAGGTTGGAATCTGCTATTCCCAGTATTGGGACCGAGACTGAACATCTCGGGGTTTTCTCCGGGATGAATTAGCCTTCTCCGGTGGAATTTTCAGTATTAGGACTGCAAGCCTCGGGGTTATCGCTGAGGTTGGAAATGTTACTCCCGGTGTGTGTTCCGGGGTTGAGACTGAGCTTCTGGTAGTATCCAGACTGGATGTGAGCTGTCTTCCAGGGTTATGTCTGAAAGACGAATCTGCTCTCCTGCAATGTCAGTAACAGGTGTGTAAAAAATTTCGAGTGTCTACATATAATATTATTTATGAATAATTATTATGTGGTGGATATTGGTTCAATTTTGATATAAATGAAGGAATTTAGCATGAAATATTTGTTGAAAGTTTGACAATTATTTTCTCCGATAAAATATTCATTCAAATATATTATTATAATATTGCAATTTTTTTTATAATTTAAATGGTAATATTATTATAATAATATATAATTTTTAGCACCTGAATAAAAGTGGAGTGAATGTTATCATTTTTATTTCGTGCACGTTTTGAATTATGCACATTATTTTATAAAGTAATTGCATGCTTGAATTATTTCTCCTGCAAAGGCAAGGCAATTCTTTCTCCAAACTGTGGGCCCCAACCAATGAAATTAGAGGAGTTAAGCAGAGAAAGGAAGAGGTTAGGCAGAGTAGGCGGAGAAAAAAAGAAAAGATTAGGTAGAAAATTTTATTTTTTCCCATCTGTTGCACTATAAATAGGGGGTAACCCCTTTTTCCTAAAACACACCTTCAATATCAGAAATTCTTATTCTATAGTATTGTGAGTATTTCTCTTGAGTATAAGGATACTTTGAGTGTAGCTTTTTGTGCAAGATTTTCTAAGAATAATATTCGATATTTCAGTCAAATCCAGTTTCCACTAAGGTAAAGGATATTATTTTATTGCAATACTCATAAGAAATATTATTTTCTTTCATACTCCATATTATGGAAGGGATATTATTTCATTTTATATTCCTAAATTTAAACTTACTATGGTAAGTATTGCTTCTATAATTCCTGAAATGATTAAAAATTTCTTAAGTTTTGCACTTCATCTAATATCATTTCATTGGCATATTGGTCTGAACATTCTTATTAAATTTTAATCTTTACATGTCTGGGTACTATTCATATGATACTATTCATAGATACTATTCATACGGTACTATTCATACATACGATACTATTCATGAGTACTATTCACAACAGAATTTAATTTTTTTTCTGTCTAAATTATTTTTGATACGTGAAAATCATTTTTGAATTTTACTTCACAAATAGTTATCATGTTGAAAATTTGGACATATTTGAACTCTAGATAAATTGAATTAGAATTCTCTAATATTTATCATTTATCTCACTTGATTGAATCTTTATATCATTGTTATCATCCTCATGCTTATACTAGAAGTCATCTTTGGCCCATAGTGCAAAGATGGAATGTTGATTGGTATGATTATGACCAGGAATTATGTATTGGTATAATCATAACATTTAATGTTACATATAAGGTTTGTGGTGAAAGTCCTTTTTGGCCCGTAGTGCACAGATGAACATGTGTTTGGCATGATCATGACCACTGATGATACTAACGAATATCATTGGCCCGTAGTGCATGGATAATTTGTAACGAACGAGAATTTTGTAATTAATTTTAAATATTTTTATTGAATTAAATAATTAGTTTATTTATTGAGATAAATAAATAATTGGTGAAATGGTGGTGTAATAATTTAGTTAAGTGTGAATATTAACTAAATTAATGAATAATAATTTTATTATTTGAAGATTTAATTTAATGAAATAATTAAATTAAATGGATTATTTAATATTTAATGAGATAATTAACTTAAATAAAGTGATGTTCTAGTTTATTTTAATAATTAAATTAGATGTGTAATAATTTGTTAAGCATAAATATAATTATAATGGAAATTATAATTGTAATAGTAAGTTATTAAAATTAATTAAATAATAGTGTGACAAGGAACTATATAATATAAGGTTTATAAAAATAAACTAAGGAGGGGAATATTAGTATAGCCAAACATGGCCTTGTGACCTTTGGCATAATATAACGGATGGCCTATTTGTTTTTTAACTGATGAACGTGGGAAGCCTTCAGTTTATATCTTATGCGTATTATTTCTCCTAAGGTTAAGTAAGAAAACACAGAGTGTTAGGGAAAATTGAGAGAGAAGAAGAACAAGAGAGAATCAGAGAAAGAAGAAGGCTTATGAAACCTTGTCATCATTCTTGCTAAATCAAGGAATTAAAGGTATAATTTACTCCTAATTTCCATGTTTTGGTTTCTTAATGATTATTCTATGTGAATTGGAAGTTACGTTGGATTGTTGTATATATGTATGTATGGTTTTGTAGAATCTGTTAATTATCATATATAAGTAGTGTTTGGTGATCAAATCCGTGGAATTGGGTTGTAAGAAGATAATTATAGTAATAATACTGTTGTATATATATATATATATATATATATATATATATATATATATATATATATATATATATATATATATATATGAAAATGGCTTGTTGAGACCAAAAGTTCATGTTTAATCCTTGTAGTAATCTGTAAATTGATTGTAAATTGTGTTAAGGGTTAAATACACTTTTTCCCATTCTACTCGACCTCGGTTTACAAATATATCATTGGACTGAATTTTTTTACGGTCAACTCATTGAACTATATATTATTTACAAAAAGTGATTTTGCCGTCTATGTCCGTTAATTATTTAACAGAACAATGATGTGGCAATACGTGGCAGGAGTGAGAAGCTGAGTTGGATAACTATTAAATTAAATTATACTTAATTCTATAACAAATAGTTAAACAAAATATAAATCAAATTAATATGCATAACAAATAATTAAATTAAATTAATTAATTAATAATAAAAATAAATTAATGGATAATTTTTACAAATGTATTTATATAAATTAACAAAATATAAATCAAATTAATATATATAAAAAATAATTAAATTAAATTAATTAATTAATAATAAAATAAATTAATGAATAATTTTTACAAATGTATTTATATAAATTAATTAATTCGTATTTTTTAAAATTTTAAATATTTTAATTTTACTTTAAAAATATAAAATTATCTAATATTTTAAAATTGAAGGATTATTATTATTATTGTTATTCTCCTTCTTCTTATTCTTATTATTCTCTTCTTCTTACCGAGACTTCTCCCAACTTGTCGGCGACTTTTGTTTTAGTGGAGACGGCGATGAGAGAGAAAGTAAAAATGATGAGGGAGGAAGGAGCAGATATATATCAGATCTATATCTACAAATTTCGGTTCTATTTATGACGACGACTCTAGACCAGTTTGGTAAGTTTTCTCTCTCCTAATTCCCCTGTTCATAGTTTTTCCTCAACAAGAAAGTGAAAAAAGTTATACCCTTTTTGTATTTTCCCACATATTTTTCGAATAAAGCAAGATTACCACAAATTTCATTCTCAAAAACTGTAAGTTTATCACTATCCAAGTTCCAATTTTTGTTTACATGCTTGTTTATAAACCGACCATTAAGTTTTGCTAATTTCTTCTGATTTTAGGTTTTTGAATTGAGTTTATCGCTTAATCTATTCTATTTTTTCTGCAGATCTAGTGAAAATTAAGGGAATTCCAAATTGTATCATCACAGACTCACAGTTTGGAAATTTGTATGATTTTGTATTTATTTTTAGAAAAAATGCTTGGGATTTTGCCCAAAAGTGATTCATTTCAAATTCGAGATGTGTGGAATGACAATCTCATATGAATTTGTTTGGGTTTGAAGATGAGAGATTCAGATGAATTTGTTTGGGTTTGAAGATGAGAGATTCAGATGAATTTCAGATGAATTTGTTTGGGTTTGATTCTTTTTTATTAATTTAATAGATTATGCGGATGTTTTCCTTAACAAATTAATTAATATTGTTTTTATTATGATTCCTTTGGTGTTGTAATTGTGATGTATTGGTATTTTAATAATTAAAATATGACAATATCAATTTTTGGACGGGTATAATATTGGTTTCACAAAATTAGAGATAATTTTAGGAAATTTAGTACTATAAAAATTATAATTTTACCTTTTAATTTTTTTAATTAATGAAAACGCTGATTTTAGAGAAAATTAATGTATACAAATTATTAATTAATAATAAAATATATTAATGTATAATGTTTACAAATGTATTTATATAAAATTAATGAATTCATATTTTTTTATAAGTTTTAAATATTTTAGGTTCATTTTAAAAATATAACATTATCTAATATTTTGAAATGGAGGGATTATTATTACTATTATTATATTAACTATTAAATTTAATTTTTTTAGCAATATATATATATATATATATATATATATATATATATATATATATATATCACATTTAAGTTTTTAATTTTTTATATTTTATAATTGTGAAGTAAAAGATTTAATTTGGTTGCTTTTTTTCCTATTGTTTTATTTGGTTAACTTGTCTTAATTGTTGGCTTTTGAGTATTTTATTTATTTTTTTCATCATGACATGCCACGTGGACATATATATATGACATATACAGAGTCTATCTGCCATGTGTACTCAATCCGTTAAAAGTCAAACAAGTTAACAGAATTTGTAACGGTTTGTAAACAAATTGTAGTTCAGTGAGTCGAATGAAAAAAAAAATCAGTCCAATGATGCATTTATAAACTGAGGTCGAGTAGAGTGGGGAAAAGTATAGTTAACCCATTGTGTTAAT
The DNA here is from genome assembly GCA_016801055.1 of Panax notoginseng. Lineage (NCBI taxonomy): Eukaryota > Viridiplantae > Streptophyta > Magnoliopsida > Apiales > Araliaceae > Panax > Panax notoginseng. Next base: position 105,637,947 of record CM029016.1, on the reverse strand, counting down.
ACATTCAGAAACGAAAACAATGCAATTGGAATGGTGTAAATTGGTTAAGAAACATAGATTTGGCGATTGAATTAGCTAAAAATGTTAAAATATGTTAAAAATTAGATTTGGCGATTTAATCATTGTAAAAGGACCTAAAACATGTTATAAGACGTAATAACATATTGTAATCACAATGTTGAAACTAAAGGTTATGAATTAGTAAGTTGTGAAAGTTCGTAACGTGATGTCATAAGAATTTGTGTTGATATGCAATCACCATGTTGGGTACTGTTATATAATTAGGAGTGCAGATTCATGGTACATGAATGATTAAAATAATCAGCTCTTAAGCTAGAGACTATAGACTTGACTAAAATGAGAAGTGAACCCAGTAAGTTAATGTTAACATAACTAATTGGTATTGTGATTCTAATGGTATATGTAGGGTATTTGGCGAACGTTTGTAGTAATTATGTAGCTTACGCACGAGGAAAGTTTCCTAAACCCTAATCTTATGTTGAACAAATTTCTCGGTTCCATCTTGTTTATGATTATGCAAGCTCTTGTGTTCTAATTCTTTTACATCGAGCAAGTTTCATATTTCCAATGTGATATTGTGATGCAAGTTTCCTAAACATTGTATTTACGTTGAGCAAGTTTCTGGTTCCTAACTTGACATCGTTATGCATATTTCTAAAACTCTAATATTTTATTGAGCAAGTTCCTAATATTTGTTCTTGCCATTCAAAGCATAAACTGTTCAAGTTCATTGTTTCAAATGAAATTTTCTAACTCTTCTGGATATAGCACTTTGTATATACAATGTTTATTCAATTGTGTTGATATTCAATCTTCGACTTAATTATTGTTGTTCAATCTTATATTATTGAGTTAAACCCTCGAATAGCAAATAAACCTTTATTGGTTGGACTAATCCATAATTGATGAGTGTTCTAAAATTCTAGAACCACTGATAAGCTAGTTCCAAACTAAACTTTCTTTAGTGCGGAAAATCCTAAAGTCAAACTAAGATGTACAACCCTAACATAAGGGATTATGTACACATTAGCGTTTAGATGTTTGTGCACAATACATGGTACAAAGGGCTGATCCCCCTAAGTACGTAAGTAAAAGTCTATATACTCTAATAACTGTTAAAGGTTGAAGTAGAAATACTTAATAACCTTGGGACATAGTTCATGGTCTTAAAGACCCTCAGATATAAACCTCAAACTTTTATACTAATTTTGACTCGAAGAACAAGTTCTTAATTACTCAGTATTCATTGATTACTCTTATGTTACTGCTATTATTACTCTTTATATCAATGAGCAATTATTTGCTCACTCTTACATTTAACACTGCAGCTAGAGTTGAGAAAATTGATGAGCCATCTTCTAGCAAAGGAAAGGGCAAGATGTCCAAGTGATGAAGAGTTATTTAAATTTACTTAACTGGATTTATGTTATAAGACTTATGTTATTATGTGATTTATTCCCCAGACTTATGTAATAATTAAAGGTTAGATTACATGGGAATGTTTTAAGTTGATGTAACATTTTAATGGGGAAGATATTTATTTAAGTTATTTAAGGTATGTCTTTATCCTTGTTTATGGGTAGTTAGATGTAAGTATTTTGGAAAGTGAGCACCAAATCATGTGAAAATGAAGTACCTAGATTTGGGGGTGTCACATGTTGGTATCAAAGCTTTAGGTTATGAACCTTAGGTGGGGAAAACTTTTGGAAGTAACCTGTAAGGAGAAAGAAAACATAATGGTGATAAACTCTTATCGAGTTCTAAGGAATGAATTGAGGGAATTCATTAAAGATAAAAAAAGACAGACTTTATGTGCTATGTGTTAATAACTTGTATACTCGCAATTATTGAAGAGTATCACATAATAAATAAACTTAAAAGTATTTTGTTGTCAGGATGTCTAACGTTGAAGGATCCAGTCAAGCTAGGGAAGAGATACCTCAGGTACCTAGAGATGAGGAGACCCGAGATGTCCACGTTATGCGGGAACAGTTAATTCAGAGGGAGCCTTCTCTGTTGGTTGCTGAGGAAGGATAAGAGAATGAGCCTGTGTATGATCCTAAGGAGGAGGACTCTGAGGAGATAGATGTGGAGGATGAGGAAGAGGATGCTGAGGAGTTTCCACCAAACTCCATATCAGCTGAGATGTATAATGAGCTGTATGACCAAAACATAGAATTACATGATAAGATAGAGGAGCTGAAGGAGCTAGCTTGTAACAACCCGATATTTTCTACATAAATAAATAAGAAATTTTGCGTATAATTTTTTATTTTTTTTATATTAAGGATGATGATTTGTACAAGATAATGAGTATATGTATTTATGTGGTAAATAAAAATATATTTATTGCATAAATGTTTACAAGCAAATTTATTTTAGAATTATTGATTATTAAAAAGTATATTCTTATAATAATTAAATTATGGTAGAAATATTTTTATTAATTATTTTCCATGATTATATAGTCATATATTATTTAAATAATATATGGAGTGATTTTTAGAATAATTATAATAATTATTTTATTATATGAATTTTAGTACAGGCTATTAAGTTAATTATTTTACCTTAATTATTAAGGTTAAATATGAAGAATAAATCAGATATGGAATCCAAACCCTAATTTTAGATTATTGTCAAGGTATGAGAATAATAATATAATATTAATTATATTTTAATTTTTCAGTGCTACGAATATGTACTGTATTTCCGTATTAATAATGGTAGGTCAATTACGGTGTATTATGACCAAACCCTAGCAATAATGTTAAACCCTAATTTGAGATCTAAATTAGAGTGCAAGATTGTTTTATAAGTGTGTTATATAATTTATGTCGTGTATTAAATGTATTAATTAGGTGAACCCTAATTAAAATTCTAGAAACCCTAATTTTTAGAAAACCCTAATTAATATTTCTAAAACCCTAAATAATTTTTGGAGATGAGGAACCCTAATTTGAAATTTAAATTAGAGTTCGAGATTTGTTGTAATTATTTTAATGTGATTAATTAACAAGTATTATAATTACAATTGTTAATTTTAGAAACCCTGATTTTTTTAAACCCTAATTTGATAATTAGAAAATTTTAATTATAATCGGTAACCCTAATTATCAAAATCTTAAACCCTAATTGCTGTTTTAGCAAGGTTAATGATAATTATATGATTTAAACCCTAATGTTCATGTATAGTGTGATTAGATAATTAATTATAATTAGGAAACCCTAATTTCAAAATTTTAGAAACTAAAATTTATTTAATTTTTATTTGATTTTATTTATTTTTATGCAAACTTTAATTGCTAAATCCTATTATTATTTTGTGCTAAACCTTAGGGTTACACCCTAAGGGTCAAACCCTAAGGGGTTGCCAAGTTCCATTTTGCCCTTAAAAATCCAAACCAAATGACCATTATACCCCTAGTTGCATTATTTTGGCTAACATGTAGGTTTTGACAATAGGATGGGTTGGTGACCAACTTATTTGACAAATGTGACTTAGAAACATTGAACTCAGCCACTCAATCAGCCATTACATTGCATCTAGCATTATATAATAGATTGGAGAGAAAGAAAAAAATCATTTTGTTCACTTATTTTGTCCAACACCCAAACCTTCTCTCTCAAGCTCCAAACCTCCGAAAATATAAGCTATATTAGTCGCAAATCAAAGCCCCACGATCAACCAAAACATAACAGAAGCCAGAAATCAAAAGATTGATCATCAAGGTATAAAAACCCTAGCTATAATCTGTCCAAAAATCGGATGTTTGATGTTATTTTTTTTGTATTAAATATGTTATATGAGGTGTCTAATGATGATCTGGGTTGCTACATGTTAGATCCATAACATCTAGAGGCTCGGATTTGAAGATTTGCAAAATCTAGAAAAAAATTATTTTGTGGTCTGACATCAAATGTCAGAGGCTTTAAATCTCAGCCTGTTTATGCTTTTTGTGTTTTGATGGTTTATAGTGTAGCCTGTAATGTGGTCTCTAATTTACAAAAAGAATAGAAGTCATTTGATGTCTAGATTTGTTGTTATTAACGGTCAAAGGCCGTTGACCGGCATTGAACGGGCATTTTCTGGGCAGCCCAGAAAGCCAAGAACCGCCTCTGACAAGTTTTTCAAGCGTTCAGATCTGTCATGTTTATTGTTGATCTGTGTTTATGGATGTATCTAAGTTATACTATGTTGCTTGTACTATATTCTCATGCCTTAAGATCACATATATAGTAAATAGGTTGAAATTTCTGGCCGGTCAAACTAATGAAGCCGATCATGTTTTCTGTTTTCTGGGTAACCCAGAAAACGTAAGAATATGACGACTGACATAGTTTGACCAGATTTGATCTCGCGGTTTTGACGTTGTTGTTACGATTTTATGTAATAGATCTACTCTCTTGCATGCTAGCTACAATCTAGAACTCTTAAAGCACTAAAATATTACACGGATTTCAAGTTGTCGAACTGTTCTTCATTTCTGGGTAACCTAGAAATGAAGAACAGCCTCTGACAACACTTTTGGAGGCTCAGATCTCCTTGGTTATAGGTGTTATAAATATTTTTGTTAGTGGATCTTGTAGTCTTACAGTAACACTACACGATCTGATCAACAAATTGCCTAGAAACACATCACACACGAATTTAATATCGGTCAAAGTAGCTAGCTCGGTCTCTGACTTGATTTCTGGGTTTTGCTTGAAGAACACCAAGAACACCTATAGCGATGGTTCTGTCGCTATAGGTGGTCTTTAGCGACAGATATAATTTATTTTTCTGAAAATTAATAAAAAAAATAGAAAAATTAGTTTTAAATTATTAAAAATACAAAATAAATCATTAAAAATTATTTTAAATTCTGAAAATTAGTTTTTAATTATTTTAAATATATTTCATTAATATTTAATATTTTTGAAATATTAAAAGTATTTAATTTATTTAATTATAATATTAAATAAATTATTTAAAAATGATTTTAATATTAGAAAAATCATTAAAAATTATATTATGATATAAGAAAATATTTTAATTTATTTTTAATAACTTTTAATATTTTGTGATAAATTTCATTAATAAATTGATATTATTGGTAATTAGTTTATTTACTAAATGAATTAAATAAATTAATTAAAAATCATTTTATTATTATAAAAATCATTTTTAAATAATAATAAGGTATTTAAAAATATTTTAAGTTATAAAATATAACTTTTAATATTTAAAGATAAATTTTATTAATTAATTATTATTAATGATATTAAAGTTATTTAATAATTATATTAAATAATTTAGTTTAAAAATGATTTTTATATTATAATAATCATTTTAAATGAAAATAAAGTGTTTAAAGATATTTTAAGTTATACAACATAACTTTTAATATTTATAGAATAATTTCATTAATAATTTAATATTAATGATTATTAAGTTATTTTTAATGATATTAAATTTATTTAATAATTATATTAAATAAATACTTTATAAATAGTTTTATTAATTTAAAAATCATTTAAAAGGATATAAATGAATTAAAAATATTTTAAGTTATGAATAATGACTTTTAATATTTTGATAAATAGAACATTAATACCTTAATATTAATGGTAATTATTTAGAAATGATTTTAAATGTTTTAAAAATCATTTAAGGGTAATATTAATTTTTTAAAAATATTTTGAGTTATTATAAATAACTTTAATATTTTAGAAATAATTTCATTAATAGTTTAATATTAATTAGATATTAATGATAATGGAATTATTTAGTATTTAAATCATTTAATAATGATTTCGAGGTTTGAAAATTCATGATAAATAATATTAAATGTTTAAAAACTATTATAAGTCATTTAAAAATAATATGACTGATATTAAGTTACAGTACAGAGTCTTAGACTCGATAATTACCTGATAAAGTTGTTAGTACACCGACATGTTTCAGAAATTGATCTGGACTTAGATAATGTGATTAGATAAGTGATTATTTGTGATTCAATGGTTGTTAAACTTATGTGCCAATGTGATTATATGATATGACATGTTATTCTAATCAGACAAATGATCTATTTAATGATAGGGCTTGATAGAAAAGATAAATCTAAGTTGTGTAAGCAGCAGACAAGGCAAGTATCTAACTCTTTACATTTACTTTATGCAACGGACATGCGTAAGATAATATCTGAATTGTTCATTTCAATTGTTCAAATATTTCAACCTTTGTATATACTTATGCAATGATTCTGTATAAGTAAGTTATTAAACTATAAGTGTTGTACAAGTTCCTTTATTATGTTATTATTGATCAAATTATATATTCTGATCGTTAATTTCTAAAACATGGTTATACAAGTGTCCCCACTTGGATAATCATTATATTTTATCACATGTTGATACATACTTATCGGTGTTCAGTATGTATAAGTTGAATTAAAAGTCGTCTAAGCTATTTGATTCAGCTAGACATATATTTAAAGTTGTTGTTGAACAAGATAAAACTTTATCCAACTAAATTGTTTTGGTTTGGATTCAAGACTGGTATGAACATCCCAAATATGAGAAACTTTTATGCGCCTAAGGCGGGAATGCTGGACGAAAATATCGTCCTTTAATGTAGTATTGATCAATACAGGGCATAACGGGCTGATCACCCCCCCCCCCCCCCGTGCCCGTAAGTAATGACGGTTTACAGATGAAGTTCTATTTAACCTTTTCAAAAATAGAAAATAATGTTCATAGTTTGTCAACTGATCCTCATTTATAGTCAGTACGTAGTTTCAAAAATTTGAAATCGAAATGATATGTTGTTTATTATCGGTTCAGTTTACTTTACAACTGTTGATTCGTTGTAGAAGTATCGTTCAAAGAAAATATTTAATTCGTTCAGCTAACTATTATTGTTGCTATTACTTGCTGGGCACTCAAATGCTCATCCTTGCTTAAATTTAAATATTTTCAGCTAAAGGTGAACAACCTGAAGGCTCTTCTAAGAACAAAGGGAAAGGGAAGGTCGATGAATGAATGATAAGGCTATCTTTTGTAATAACTAGACTTTATTAGGGTAATGATGATATATATTAATTATCATGTAATGAAACGAATGTTTGAAGGTTTCGTACTTGGGATTGAAAATTCTGATAATATGTAAATTAAATTTGATAATCTATATTATTGTTATTATTATTAGTATTATTCCGCTCATAGAAATGCTATCGTGAAGCACTGAGTTCGGGTTTTAAGTACCTGAATTTGGGGGCGTCACATCATGGTATCAGAGCTATAAGCATGAATTTACGAAGAGCCCCGAGTCTCACTAGTGACTTCCTTGTGTGGAATGCACCGAAGCCAGACTCTCCGTAGGGGACGCCGAGCCAGTCGGTAGCAAGCTGATAGGTACCACTGTGAGGTGCTATGGTTGGAAGCACCATAAAAGTCACATCATGGTATCAGAGCTATAGGGTTAGAAACCTTAGGTGGGATAGACCTCAGGCTATAACCTTAGAACAGAGGAAAACGTTGAAAATATAAATAACTCATATATAGTTTAAAAATAGATGCTTTGGATAAATTCATCGTCAAACAAACTAAAAGATAACTTATATAAAACCATTATGTGTTATATGTATATTATATACTAATCAAGATAATTTATGTGTGTAGATGTCAGGTGAAAAAGGATTAGGATACCCTCGGATCGTAAAGAAGGAGCCGATATCAAAGCCAATAGCTGAAATAAAGGCTCAGAGTGAAAGCAACCTCGATGAGGTGGTTATCGTAGAAAATATCGTACAAGATCCGGAGATGGTGGAGCTGACCGATAGTGATTCAGACACTGAAGTTGGAGCTGATCAAGCATCAACCGAAGTGCAGAATCTGCGGGACCAGGTTTCCTCTTTGGAACAGTTGTGGGAAATAGAAAAGCTGCTAAATAGCCAACTGCGGAAAGCATTAATAGAAATAATGGAAGAACAAGATAAGCTTAAAATCTAAATTGACCAAATTGGAACTAAAAGCAACAAAGCATGCGCTGCTCCGAGCAAGAAGGGGAAAAGAAAGATGAAAGACCGTGATATAAGAAATCCTGATAACAACGAAGGAAAAATTAATCGAATAGAAAGGTGTGCAAATTGTGACAAGAAACATGAAGGTGTATGCAGAAAAGGGGAATATGTTTGCTACAATTACGGACAGAAGGGACATTTCTCTCCTCGTTGTCCCAATCCAATACAATGTGTCTATTTTAATTGTGGAATAGAAGGTCATCAAGCGAAAAGTTATCCAAGGAAAAGGTGTAATAAATAAGCAGTATAGGTTCTGTTGTGTATGTGTGTTTAATGTAATATGTGCTTAGTATGTCTGTGTAAGGTTATGTTCTCAACTGTTATAATGATCGAGTTTGTAAATCCTGACTTTTGTAGTCACAAAGGGATAGCAGTATATGCTATGTTATGTAAATTACTACGACTTAATGAAAATGAATTTATGTTTGAGTGATGAAACAAGTTTAAAGTATTAAACTTATATGATAAGGTTTAGAATGTAAGTTAAATTTATGATTTTATTTAATCAGATAATGCCGCCAAGACGTCAAACTAGAAACCAAAGGGCAGAAGAATCTGTCAACAACGTCGAGGGACAACCACAATCAGATCCAGTGCAGTAATTCGCAAACATGGTAGCTCAGGCCATGCAACAAGGAATGCCAGCCGTAGGGAACCAGCAGGACAATCGCTTGGCAAACTTTAAGGACTTCAAAGCTGTAGGACCGCCCGAATTTAGAGGTACAACTGACCCTGTAGAAGCCCAAACTTGGGTTAAAGAAATTGAAAAGGCGTTTGTATTAACTAGGGTAGCTGAGGGGCAAAAGACCGCTTTTGCCACCTACATGATGAAGGGTGAGGCAAATTTTTGATGGGAAGCGAATCAGGCGAGGGCTGGAGCAGGTGTAGGTGTAGTTGCTTGGGAAAGATTCAAAACTTTATTTTTCGAAAATTATTTTTCATCTAGTATACAGGCTAGGATGGAAGTAAAATTTCTTGAATTAAAGCAAGAAAACATGACGGTGTCCGAATACGCCGCTAAGTTTAATGAGTTGGCTAGGTTTGCTCCGCATCAAGTTGATACGGAGGCTAGAAAAGCACGAAGGTTTGAGCTGGGATTAAAACCCTGGCTCTACAACAAGGTGGCAGTGTTGTAAATCCCTACATTTGCAGCACTCATGGAGAAAGCTATTATTGCTGAGGAGGCCAGGGAGTGAGGCCATGAGCCTATACAACAAAGAAAGAAGGAATAAGGGTAAGGTTGAGGGATCTGGGAAGGTGGAAACAAACAGTGGTGTGAGACCCCGAATTTTATGAAATAAAAGTATTCAATTTTTCTATTTTGGTAAATGGTTAAATGGATAAAAGGTTAAATCTAAGGGTGATATGTGAATTTTTTTTTTAAAGTAAACAAGTTGTCATAAAATACATGGTCACTATTCACGAGTTACTATTCACGGGTTACTATTTACCCAAATTACTATTCACTCTAGTATCGTTCACTCGAGTATTTGGGACACTTTTTGTGTCGGAGTACTATTCATGAGTTACTATTCACGAATTACTATTCACAGGTTACTATTCACCCAAATTACTATTCACTCTAGTATTGTTCACTCGAGTATTTAGGATACTTTTTGTGTCGGAGTTACTATTCAGAAGTTACTATTCACGAGTTACTATTCACGGGTTACTAGTCACCCAAATTACTATTCACTCTAGTATTGTTCACTCGAGTATTTGTGTGTCGAAGTACTATTCACGAGTTACTATTTACGGGAAATATTCGTACGACGGTACAATCATTGGTGGACCCCACAACGGAATTATTGTCAGATTGAGAAAACGACAAAAATATTTTATTAAAAATAACGGCGAAAGTTTTACCGTTTATACTGTTGAACTACTCGGTAGTAAAAGTACAGTAATACGTATGGTTACATAGTAGCACACGGTATTGATGCTTATGTGAGAAGTCACTAAGTTTGATTCAATTATTGTCAATTAATAATATGAATTATTTAGCGATAATGAAGTTTTGTTTTATTCGTATTATTAACGTAATAAAACAGAAACATCTTTTTATATAAAACAGAATACTTTATTAAAGTTATTCTATAAATAGAATATATTATATTCTATTGTGCATAGTGTTTTGTATAGTAAAATCTTTTTATATAAAACAGAATACTTTATTAAAGTTATTCTATAAATAGAATATATTATATTTTATTTAAAAGATTTTTCTTTAAATATGGACCGTCAGATTAAAGTAAATCAATCTGGACCGTTCATGGATTAGTTACTATGCATTCCATTTTCCTATAAATAGAAGCTCATTCCTTCATTATTTTCTTACGAATTCACTAAACTCTAGAGAGAGAAACTATAGAGAGAAAGAAGAAGAGTATTCTGCCACTTAACTACTTCTTTATTTCAGTTCTTCTTTAAAATGGTAAGGGGTGTTATTCTTTCTTATTCATGAAGAGAACTTATGTTATTCCATTCTTTATTATTCTGTTGGAATAACCTGTATGCGTGGTTTACCCTATACTTGGTGGAATGACCTGTATATGCGGTTTACCCAATACTTGGTGATTTCTTCTGTTATTCCATTCTTTATTATTATGTTGGAATAACCTGTTTATGCGAAGTACCGCATACTTGGTGAAATTCTTTTATTATTCCGTTCTTTACGATTCTGTCGGAATATCCTGTCGGTGTGAATTTCACCTGACCTGGTTCCATCATTTATTATTCCGCATTTATTATTCTGTCGGAATATCCTGTCGGTGTGAATTTCACCTGACCTGGTTCCATATTTATTATTCCGTTCTGTTGGGAATAACCTGTCTGTGCGGTCTCTATCGCATGCATGGTGAATGGCTGTTATTCCATTCTTTATTATTCTGTTGGAATAACCTGTCTATGTGGATTGCCACATGCATGGTGAATGATCCTTTATATTCATTTCTTATTAAATTGTGGAAATGATCTGTATACGTGGATTACCGCATGGCTGGTGAAAATCCATTTGCAGTTTCATATATTCTTTATTATACTCATTTGGTTAAAGTTTTGATTTCTATACTCCATGAAATTAGTGAAATATCCTTGATATTTGCGCTTCATCCAGTATCTTTTCATGAAAATATTCTTCTGAGCATTCTTGACTGTTACTTTACAAAGAAGTATCATATTGACAATTTGGATATTATTAGTTCCTGGATAAACTAATTATTGAACTTGTTTAATTGAATTCCTATAACATTGTCATCATCCTCATGTTTATTTTATGTTAAAAGTCATCTTTAGCTTACGTGCATAGATGGACTTAGTAAGATTATGACCAGGGATCATTCGGTATAATCATGAACTGTGATGTTATAAGTGGTGTGGTAAAAGTCCTCAGTGGCTTGTAATGCATTGATAGACAGTTTGTGGTATGATTATGACCAGGAATTTTTCGGTATAGTCATGATCATTGATGATTTAATGAATATCCTTGGCCCGTAATACAAGGATGATTAGAAGATGTGGTTTATTTATTAAGCTGAGTCTCAGTGATAAAAGTTGATGAAAATATTTTTAAATCATAGAAGATAGTAGGTTTTATTCTCTACTTGACTCTTCTAATGGATTGCTTATTCCGCTGCAGTTAAACTTGATGTCTATTGTATTTTATCAATTTAACATTGTTGAAGACTATTGATAATTTATTCTTCATTATCTTAGTCATAATATTTCTTACTGGGCTAGTTGAGCTCACCCTTTCTTTCAATGTTCTCTTCAGGAAATGAGAATATAGCTGGGACGAGTCAAGGAAAGGAGTGATGGTCCGAATGATAGTATTAGTTAGTAGTCATCACTATTCTATGTAATAGTGTGTTAATAAATGTAATGAGGACTCCTTTTGAGTATGAATACTCTCTAGAAGATAATATTTATATTCAAACTCACAGTTTATGTTTTGTCGTATTGTACACGATAGTTGTATTAGTAAGTTGTATTTGTATTCTGTACTATGTATCTGACGACCCAAGATGGGTGATGTATACCTAATTTTGGGGGCGTCACAAGTGGAAATAGGAGTGAAAAGAGGAAGGGAAACAACTTTGGGGGAATACAGGTGAAGCAGGAAGGTACAAAGAAGAAACCGCTAGTACAATGTAGGAACTGTGGCAAGAACCATTTGTGGGATTGCCTGAAAGGTAAATTTGTATGTTTTAAGTGTGGGCAAGAGGGCCATATCTCTCCCAACTGCCCCAATCCTAGAACTATTAATGGGTGTTTTCTGTGCGGATCAAAGGAGCATAAGGTGAAGGACTGTCCGAAAAGGAGGACGGAGGCAGAAAGCGGGAACATGGGGAAAAGCGACGGAACTTTGGCAATCACAGGACCAACATCATCTAGCAAGCCGACAAAATCTACTGCAAGGGTCTTCAACATGACAGTCCAGGATACGGCAGCAGCTGGCAATAGAACTCCAGGTAATTATTCGTATAACTTTTATTTTATTATACTTGATTTTCCAATATATAGTAAATTATTTTATAAAGAAATTTTGAGGAGGAATTTGAGTTCTTTTAAAAACTAATTTTTCCGTTTAATCAGAAAGACAAGTTTTATGTGAATAGTTAAAGATCAGTTCGATCAACGTTGATCAAGATCTATTTGTGATGATTGTGTATGCTATGTAACCGTGTATGTATAGGTTTTTAAACGGTGATTTTGGGGATGGAATCTTTATAAGGGAGGGTGAATGTAACAACCCGATATTTTCTACATAAATAAATAAGAAATTTTGCGTATAATTTTTTTTTTTATATTAAGGATGAGGATTTGTACAAGATAATGAGTATATGTATTTATGTGGTAAATAAAAATATATTTATTGCATAAATGTTTACAAGCAAATTTATTTTAGAATTATTGATTATTAAAAAGTATATTCTTATAATAATTAAATTATGGTAGAAATATTTTTATTAATTATTTTCCATGATTATATAGTCATATATTATTTAAATAATATATGGAGTGATTTTTAGAATAATTATAATAATTATTTTATTATATGAATTTTTAGTACAGGCTATTAAGTTAATTATTTTACCTTAATTATTAAGGTTAAATATGAAGAATAAATCAGATATGGAATCCAAACCCTAATTTTGGATTATTGTCAAGGTATGAGAATAATAATATAATATTAATTATATTTTAATTTATCAGTGCTATGAATATGTACTGTATTTCTGTATTGATAATGGTAGGTCAATTACGGTGTATTATGACCAAACCCTAGTAATAATGTTAAACCCTAATTTAAGATCCAAATTAGAGTGCAAGATTATTTTACAAGTGTGTTATATAATTTATGTCGTGTATTAAATGTATTAATTAGGTGAACCCTAATTAAAATTCTAGAAACCCTAATTTTTAGAAAATCCTAATTAATATTTCTAAAACCCTAAATAATTTTTGGAGATGAGGAACCCTTATTTGAAATTTAAATTAGAGTTCGAGATTGGTTGTAATTATGTTAATATGATTAATTAACAAGTATTATAATTACAATTGTTAATTTTAGAAACCCTAATTTTTTTAAATCCTAATTTGATAATTAGAAAAATCTAATTATAATCGGTAGCCCTAATTATCAAAATCTTAAACTCTAATTGCTATTTTAGCAAGGTTAATGATAATTATATGATTTAAACCCTAATGTTCATGTATAGTGTGATTAGATAATTAATTATAATTAAGAAACCCTAATTTTGAAATTTTAGAAACTAAAATTTATTTAATTTTTATTTGATTTTATTTATTTTTATGCAAACTATAATTGCTAAATCCTATTATTATTTTGTGCTAGACCTTAGGGTTAAACCCTAAGGGTCAAACCCTAAGAGTTTGCCAAGTTCCATTTTGCCCTTAAAAATCTAAATCAAATGACCATTATACCCCTAGTTGCATTATTTTGGCTAACATGTAGGTTTTGACAATAGAATGGGTTGGTGACCAACTTGTTTGACAAATGTGACTTAGAAACACTGAACTCAGCCACTCAATCAGCCATTACATTGCATCTAGCATTATATAATAGATTGGAGAGAAAGAAAAAAATTATTTTATTCACTTATTTTGTCCAATACCCAAACCTTCTCTCTCAAGCTCCAAACCTCCGAAAATATAAGCTATATTAGTCCTAAATCAAAGCCCCATGATCAACCATAACATAACAGAAGCCAGAAATCAAAAGATTGATCATCAAGGTATAAAAACCGTAGCTATAATCTGTCCAAAAATCGGATGTTTGATGTTGTTTTTTTTGTGTTAAATATGTTATATGAGGTGTCTAATGATGATCTGGGTTGCTAGATGTTAGATCCATAACATCTAGAGACTCGGATTTGAAGATTTGCAAAATCTGAAAAAAATTTATTTTGTGGTCTGACATCAAATGTCAGAGGCTTTAAATCTCAGCCTGTTTATGCTTTTTGTGTTTTGATAGTTTATACTTGTAGCCTGTAATGTGGTTTTTAATTTACAAAAAGAATAGAAGTCATTTGATGTCTAGATTTGTTGTTATTAACGGTCAAAGGTCGTTGACCGGCATTGACCGGGCATTTTCTGGGCAGCCCAGAAAGCCAAGAACCACCTCTGACAAGTTTTTCAAGCGTTCAGATCTGTCATGTTATTGTTGATCTGTGTTTATGGATGTATCTAAGTTATACTATGTTGCTTGTACTATATTCTCATGCCTTAAGATCACATATATAGTAAATAGGTTGAAATTTCTGGCCGGTCAAACTAGTGAAGCCGATTATGTTTTCTGTTTTTTGGGTAACCCAGAAAACGTAAGAACATGACGACTCACATAGTTTGACCAGATTTGATCTCGCGGTTTTGACGTTGTTGTTATGATTTTATGTAATAGATCTACTCTCTTGCATGCTAGCTACAATCTAGAACTCTTAAAGCACTAAAATATTGCACGAATTTCAAGTTGTGGAAGCCCAAAAGTGTATGCTCGAACTGTTCTTCATTTCTAGGTAACCCAGAAATGAAGAACAGCCTCTGACAACACTTTTGGAGGCTCAGATCTCCTTGGTTATAGGTGTTATAAATATTTTTGTTGGTGGATCTTGTAGTCTTACAGTAACACTACACGATCTAATCAACAAATTGTCCAAAAACACATCACACACGAATTTAATCTCGGTCAAAGTAGCTAGCCCGGTCTCTGACTTGATTTCTGGGTTTTGCTTGAAGAACACCAAGAATACCTATAGCAACGGTTCTGTCGCTATAGGTGGTCTTTTGCGACAGATATTATTTTTTTTTCCGAAAATTAATAAAAAAATAGAAAAATTAGTTTTAAATTATTAAAAATACAAAATAACTTATTAAAAATTATTTTAAATTTCGAAAATTAGTTTTTAATTATTTTAAATATATTTCAGAAATATTTAATATTTTTGAAATATTAAAAGTATTTAATTTATTTAATTATAATATTAAATAAATTATTTAAAAATAATTTTAATATTAGAAAAATCATTAAAAATTATATTATGATATAAGAAAATATTTTAATTTATTTTTAATGACTTTTAATATTTTGTGATAAATTTCATTAATAAATTGATATTAATGGTAATTAGTTTGTTTATTAAATGAATTAAATAAATTAATTAAAAATGATTTTATTATATTAAAAATCATTTTTAAATAATAATAAGGTATTTAAAAATATTTTAAGTTATAAAATATAACTTTTAATATTTAAAGATAAATTTTATTAATTAATTATTATTAATGATATTAAAGTTATTTAATAATTATATTAAATAATTTAGTTTAAAAATGATTTTTATATTATAATAATCATTTTAATTGAAAATAAAGTGTTTAAATATATTTTAAGTTATAAAACATAACTTTTAATATTTATTGAATAATTTTATTAATAATTTAATATTAATGATTATTAAGTTATTATTAATGATATTAAATTTATTTAATAATTATATTAAATAAATAGCTTATAAATGGTTTTATTAATTTAAAAATTATTTAAAATGATATAAATAAATTAAAAATATTTTAAGTTATGAATAATGACTTTTAATATTTTGATAAATAGAACATTAATACCTTAATATTAATGGTAATTATTTAGAAATGATTTTAAATGTTTTAAAAATTATTTAAGGGTAATATTAATACTTTAAAAATATTTTGAGTTATTATAAATAACTTTAATATTTTAAAAATGATTTCATTAATAGTTTAATATTAATTAGATATTAATGATAATAGAATTATTTAGTATTTAAATCATTTAATAATGATTCCGAGGTTTGAAAATTCATGATAAATAATATTAAATGTTTAAAAACTATTATAAGTCATTTAAAAATAATATGACTGATATTAAGTTACAGTACAGAGTCTTAGACTCGATAATTACCTGATAAAGTTGTCGGTACACCGACATGTTTCAGAAATTGATCTGGACTTAGATAATGTGATTAGATAAGTGATTATTTGTGATTCAATGGTTGTTAAACCTATGTGCCAATGTGATTAGGGAATGTGCTGACTGCAATAAGCAGTATTATATGGTATGACATGTTATTCTAATCAGACAAATGATCTATTTAATGATAGGGCTTGATAGAAAAGATAAATCTAAGTTGTGTAAGCAGCAGACAAGGCAAGTATCTAACTCTTTGCATTTATTTTATGCAACGGATATGCGTAAGATAATATCTGAATTGTTCATTTCAATTGTTCAAGTATTTCAACCTTCGTATTATTAAAAAACATATTAGATATAAGATTGATCTTTCAAATAGCATAACATACTTTATCTCACAATACTATTACTTGAATAATAAATTAGCTAACATATAGCTACATAATCAAACATTGAATAATTTTTTAATTTAGTAGTAATATAATCATTATTTAATAATATTACTATCACTTAACCATCATCTTAAACTCTTGTCTAACATTATTAATCATTTAATAATATTTTAGTCCCTTAATATTATTAATCACTTAATAATATTTAATCACTTAATAAAGTCTCAACACTACAAGAAATCACACAAAAATTGACGCTAAAATTTTTCACATAAAATTTATTTTTCGTCACTAAAATATTTGGTGACGAGTGTTAATCGTCACAGAGACCGCCACCGTATGAGCGTGGTATTAGGTTTATTTGACAATATTTGACGTCGTCACTGTATGTTTTAACTTATGGTGACGATTTACATCATTATCACTATAATTAATTACTTTTAATGACGTTAATAGCGTGACTATTTGAATGAATCTTTTGTCAGTCTATATTATGTTTTGTCATCAAAACTTGGTGCATTAAATGACAAAAATCGTTTTTCGTCATTAAATGATATTGTTTTAGTGACGAAAATATAATACTCTATTTAAATCATCTAATTTTAATGACGACAATATTGTCATATTTATGATTATTCTTTCTTCATGTTATTGTGTTTTTCGTCACCAAAAAATAAGAAAATAAATGACGATAGAACAATTCGTCACCTAATAATATATTTAACATGATAATTATTTCGTTGTCATTTCATATTTTAAATAATATTACAAAATAATTTGTTATCAAACAGTTATTTTTTGGGACACATTTTTCAATGTCACTAATTGAATACTTATGGTGACGATACATCTCGTCACAAAAAGAATTACTAATAGTGACAAAATCAGTTGTTGTGACTAAATGAAAAACTAAATATAAAATTATAAATCTAGAAATAAGAAAAAAGATTACACCATAATATTTAACCAAAATGATTGTAATGATAAAAAACACAATAATAGAATAACTAAATTTCCATTTTCCAACATATTTAACCAAAATAGAAAAATTAGAATCCAATGGAGATGGCAACTACAATGAGGAAGAGGAAAAAAATCTGCCAGGCAACATGTGACATGAGACCAACAATGCTTAATAGTTGAATGAGAGCAAATGCCAATCCAGCTAATCTGTAGGGTATATCTGTATCCACAATGGTCCGTGGAAGACTGTAACGTTGAAAACCAAACAAATTTCAGTATGTATTCTTTTAATGCAAAATGTAACATTGACAGAAAAATATGGATTTGAAGTGACAAAGTTAATGTACTAACGTGATTCAGAATTCTGCTTGAGGGCGTTGAGTCAAACAATGACAAGGGTGCCCGAAAAACTTTGGTAATCATTCCATGGAAAAGGCGCTGAGAAGTTTCTATAGTAATAGTAGACAACAGAATTGCCCTCCCCCGTATGCAGATGCAGCTTCCACTGGACATCAGAGTAAATATCCCTATCAAATTCTCCTTGCTTACCCTGCCCTCTTCTTCTGTCCCCCAAGCAATCCAGTAATTATTGGCCATTTGAAGAGCCTGGAAGACAACTTGGCACAAAAGGATAAGTGTAACAAGGGCTCCTCTATATGCACATGTGACTAAATTTCGACCAGTTTCTGTCTCTTCTTGCTGTGAGTTCTCTAAATTTCCACCATCGTGGGAGAAATGTTCAATTGTTTCCTCAATAACTTCATCTTCAATGTGATTGCTGTAATGGTGTCCCTTGCTTGAGATGCTGCTGCATTAAGTTGGTGGGGTGACTTGGTTAAGAGATTTGCTATGCGCAGCCATTTGTGCAACAAGTTCTCAATTAGGATCCGCAATCAAATCTTTATACTTTCCCGACTGAACAATTCTACCATTTTTCATTACCTATCAAAAATGGAATTTTGATGAGTTTGTGCTTGATTCCTTCTAATCATATCATAACATGAAACCTACCAAGACAAGGTCAGAAGCATCCAGGAATTCTAACTGATGTGTGACATAAATAACCGTTTTCCTTCCCAATAATTGCATCATACATTTCTGCCAACAAAAAATAATTAATAGTTAAAGCCATTACTAATGAGAAAGAACCATAAGAATGAAGAAATATATAACAATGTAAAGAAGTTAAAAATAGCGAAGTGTGGTGGAGCTTGCTTACCTTGAACATATGAGCTCAGGTATGTGCATCCACAACACTAAAAGGATCGTCTAGGAAATAAACATCGGAATCGCTGTAGATTGCCCTTGCTAATTGGATCATCTGCTTTTGTCCACCATACCTCTCTCTCCCACCACACTTAAATCCCTATCAGCCCACATCTCAATATCACGAGTAAGAGAACATCCTTCTACAACATCCTCATACAAGGCCTTGTTCATATCCTTTCCAAACAACACATTCTCTCTTATGGTTCCAGTTTGTATCTAAGCACTTTGGGGAACAAACGCTTTCGATCCATAAACCTTTATACTTGCCCCATAAACTTTAGGAATCTCTCCAAGTATACTACAAAGCAAGCTTGACTTCTGACATTTGTCATGTATTTTGTAGGGTCCAAGCTTTGATATCGTCACCTACGAGGGAGCTGGCAGCTAAAGATTGGTCTAGGCAGATACGCCTTGAGCCCATCAATTTGGTCTAGGCTGCCTAGGCGGGTAAGAATTTTTTCATGAGAAATCATAGAAACAATATAAGTTCAAAATCCAGATAGCATAAATTTTCATCTACCAATTTATAATTTAGAAGCTTTACACTTCATATATATGTTAGACTTGTATATGGTTGTCCACTTGCATTTGCATATTCATTAAACGTAATAGTAGGTTTGTTTAGACATTAATTATCCTTAAATTTTAGTTTGAAGCAATTCAACATCATCCTTTTTGAGACGTTTATTCTCATTACAATCTGTCAAAAATTGGTGACTTAATTGATAACCTGTTGTTCATTTGAAAAAAAAATGATTTCAGGTATATACGAATATATATTAAAATTGTCTACAAATTCACCAAGGAAAACACCCAGGAGTTGATGCCCATGGGTCAGACTAGCATGTTATAAAATTGTGTACAAACTTATAGGACGAATCTCTTATAATTCAATATGATTATTATTCAACACTAATAAATTAACAAAAATAACCTAGGTTATTTTTCGAAAGGTAATAAAATAGACGGAAAGTCACAAATTCAAGCTTTGAATTAGAAACTAAATTGAGGAAGATTATAATAGAATTAGGCTTAATGCATAAAACTTTAACTATCCTTCTCCAGCCTCACAAATCTACGGTTTTGAAAGTAAAACCTTGCCAGTACACATACAGAGCCACATATTAAAGTTCCAGGGAAACGAATGAAAACATAAATTAGAAATAGTTCTCAATGGTTTTTCATCCATAACACAATACTGAATATAAATTTTAGAGAGGAACCAAAAGGCTTACTCTTTAGAGTTGGTGTCGGCAATCTGGCAAACGACGAGGGCAATCATAGAGGTCTTATCGGTACCAGATTGAGCCTCAGCAATGACGTCATGGCCAGAAATAATGGGAAGCACGGCCCTCTATTGAATAGCGGAGGGTTTCTCGAAGCCATACTAGTAGATCCCTCGGAGCAGATCGTCTTTGATTCCCATCTCGTCGAAACTCATAATAGGCTCCACCCCTTTGGTGGTCTCAAAGACCAACTTATCATCTTCCACCATGCCTCTCCGCGCTCTGTTCGTCGGTACCACCGACCCTGCACCTGTAGCTGCCATTAGGACTACTCCTCAAAGCCTTGATTTTCCTCTCCCAGTCCCGTTATCTCTCTGTGAATTTGCCTCTGATACAAGAAAAGAGGAAAGAGAAGCTAGGTCGATTGTATTTGTAATTGATATGAACCCTACTTTTTATTTGTAAAGTAATTATGAGGCTTCCTATGGGCCTGGAGACATTTTAAATATTATTATTGTTATTTCTAATTACAAAATCTAGTTTTTAATTATGAGGCTTCCTAATGGCTTAAAACACGACTACCGTAGTTGCTTAAGAATTTATGATAAATCATTTTTGTCACTTATCCACTCATCTAATTAGTGATGAACTATTATTTTATCATATAAAATTGGTATTTATGACAATACAAATTGTCATAAATTATTATTTTTTCGTCTTGAAAAAATTGGGATTATTGAAAATTGATAATGGAGGTGCTTGACTAAATGGAAGTTGCCGACGACGAAAGGAAGACCGGTGCCGTCGCTTGGATACAAAAAAATTTTGCCTCAATATAAAAATGTGACGATATTGCATACGTTGTCATTAAATATAAGAATTTATGACGAACCAGTGTTGTCACTTATCCACTCATCTAATTAGTGACGAACTAGTATCTCGTCATATAAGATTGATATTTGTGACAATAAAAATGGTCATAAATTATTAATTTTTTTTACAAAATTTACCTCCAAAAGTTCTTAAAAAAAATTTGCCTCCAAATCAAATTGTGATGATATTACATAATTTGTCACTAAATATAACAATTTATGACGAACCATTTTTGTCACTTATCCACGCAACTAATTAGTGACGCACTATTATCTTGTCATATAAAATTGGTATTTATGACAATACAAATTGTCATAAATTATTATTTATTCGTCTTTAAAAAATTTCCTTCCAAAATTTTTCATAAAAATTTTGCCTCCAAATAAAACTGTGACGATATTACGTACTTTGTCACTAAATATAAGAATTTATGACGAACTATTTTTATCACTTATCCACTCATCTAATTAGTGACTAACTATTATATCGTCATATAAAATTGGTATTTATGACAATACAAATTGTCATAAAATATTATTTTTTTGTGTTTAAAAAATTTTCCTCCAAAAATAATTTTGCTTCCAAATAAAATTGTGATGAATATGTATTTGGCGTCACTAAATGTGAACATTAGTAAAGAAAGCGCATTGTAACTAAATTTTACAAATAATTAATGACAAACTATTATGTTGTCATCGAAAGAAATATTTGGTGACAATAAATATTGTCATCAACTATTACAAAATGTCACTAAAAGGTTTTCCTCCAAAATTTTGGTGCGAAATTCTACCTCCAAAATAACTTGTGACGAAATTTTCTTAATTATCATCAAATATGTAAATTAGTGACGATATAAATGATTAATAGTAACAAAATTAAAGGTCGTCACAAAAATAAAAGTTTTAGTGACGATTATGAATTTCGTAATTATTAATTAACAAATTGTGACAAAATTTTGTTCGTGACAAAAAATTCATCATAAAATGTGTGATTTCTTGTGGTGTAATCTTGTGGTGTGATTTCATAAGATTCATTCGGATCGCTCAAAATCCTTACGAATCTTATACTTCCTTAAGAAAATTATAAACTAAATTTCTAAGTTCTTATTTCTTCATTTTCTTATGATTTCAACCATATGAAATTATTTCTAACATTATCTTCTCTCTATTCTCGTTAAGCTATGTTTTTGAACATAAAAACTTAAAGAAAAATATTAGAAGAACTAGTGTTCGGATTACCGTTCTTCTCTATTCTTCTTCCGTTATACAAAGTCGGCGATTTGCGAGCTCTTCTATTTCTCTATCACTTTTGATCCGAGGCTTCATGCTCAATCTCTTCCTTCTCCCTCTTCATCCGAGCTCTCTCTCTCTCTCTCTCTCTCTCTCTCAAGTTATAGGATTTTCAAAATCCTAAAAAAATGAAATCTAGCTTCCTATTTATAAAAAACCAAAGCTTAGGGCAAATTGGTCATTTCGCCCCCCACCTCCTTACTATTCACACCTCCTCCATCCCTTAGCCACCAAGGTGGTGGCCAAGTTGCCAGCCACATGCCCATGGGTCATCCCATGGATTGTCCCATTGGTTATTACCCATCTGTTTACCCATCGGTTCGATCCGCGGTTTATCTTCTTGGTTTGGGCCTTAACCCTAATTCTTATTGGGCCTAACTTGGGCTTGATTTCACAAAGCATTGGGCTTGACATAATCCAAGTCCAATTAGATTCTACAAAGTCCATGAACTCAAAGTCCATTAAGACTAGTCGTATTCTCGTATTCTGTTCGTATATCATTCGTACAATATTCGTATTATACGTCGTACTAATCTTCGTACTATACTCATATAATAACTAGTATTATACTCGTATCTCTCACGCATAATAACCCTAGTTATTATACGTACTCATTAAAATTCTCGAAAATTACTTTTCCTAACCCTTAGGTTTTGAGTCCGCAGGCGAAAATTTCGTTTTTGCCATAACTGAAATATTATTGAATATTCCATCACATCTCAACATTTTACGTAATCGTTAACTTCTCAGAATTTCAAAATAAAACTCCGAGCAGAAACTGATGAATAGTGTCTATTTCGTCTTTTTTCCCGAAAATATTTTTGTTCCTGGAAAACTTTCATTTTCGTCTTGAAAATTCTCACTCGTTCAATCTAGCTCATAGCCAGAATACTCCCGATTTATAATCATCCTAGGTTATAGAACGATTAATAAACACATAGCACTGAATAGTATTAATAAAAATTCATTTTATTAATAACTAATTTTTTAAACTTAAATTCTAGACACACCGAATTTTTGGGTTGTCACAATAATTGGTGGACCCCACAACGAAATTACTGTCAAAGTTAGAAACGATAGAAATAACTTTTTATAAAAAATAACGACAAAAGTTCTACCGTTAACTGTTGAAATACCCGATCATAAAAGTACAGTAATACGCGTGGTTGCATAGTAGCACACGGTATTGTACAGTATCTTGATTATTGATGCTTAATTGAGAAGTTACTCAGTTATACTCAATTATTACCACAGTAATTGCTGCATAGTATCTAACATTATTGATTCAATTATTGTCATAATATTTTATATTATTAAATCAATAATTGAGATGACAAAGTTATTCATATTGTTATTTACATTATTGACAATGTCTAGAAAGTTCTGTCGAGGAAAGGGGGTTGGTCACCTAATTGCACACCAATAAGGAGAGATCCTTATCGGAAAGCCATCTCTTTCTTAGGAATGATCTAGTTGTTAATATTGCAAGTTATGATATTAATGATGAATAAATGTTGTTAAAAATTTATTTTGTGAAGCCAAGTGAGTTGAGATAAATAGAGGGGTTTTTATTGAAGTATTTTTTGTAAATTTTGCTTATATTATATAGGACTTACTCATTTTTTAAAATAATCAGTAGAAAGTTATTCAGTATATATATATATATATATATATATATATATATATATATATATATATATATATAATAGAATAGAATATATTATATTTTATTTGATTGCATAGTACTGCATAGTACAGCATAGTGTTGCATAGTAAAAATCATGTGAAATTTTAAAATTTCGCCTGTGAAAATTTTCGCCCGTGATTCTTTACTGTGCACCCATGATTTTTCCTAAATAGTATCCTGTCATTCTCCTATAAATATGATGCTTAGTTTAGAAATGAAAATCACACCAGAACAAGAGAATTCTTCTTCTATAATATTGAGCGTATTTCTTTAGAGTTTAAGGAAGTTTTGAGTGTATAAAATAGTGCAAGTTTTTTTCAAGAAAATCTCCGCTCTATCAGTCAGAAGTACTCTCTTTTTAAGGTAAGGGATATTATTTTTGTTCAATATTCGTAAGAAATAATATCTTTTTTTATACTATATAGTATGTAAGTAATATTATTTCGTTTCAGATACCGAATTCTACACTCATTTTGTTAAAGTATTACTTCTATACTTCTTGAAATTAGTAGAATATCCTTGAAATTTGTGATTCATCTAGTATCTTTTCATCATAATATTTTTCTAAATATTCTTGTTTAGTTTTAACCTTTTCATACCGGAGTACTATTCACGGGGTACTATTCCTGAAATACTATTTACGAGGGTATTATTCACCCGGGGTACTATTCATGAAAAAAATTGATTTCATTTATGTCTAAATTATTTTTGATACAATATTATTCATGAATTTTACTCCACAAAGCAGTATCATGTTGACAATTTGGACTTTATTGAATCTTGAATAAATTAAGTTATAAATCTTTAAAATTTATCATTGCTCTCATTTAGTTGAATTCTTATGTCATTGTCATCATCCTCATGCTTAAATTGTGATGAAAGTCATCTTTGGCCCGTAGTGCGTAGATGAATTGTTGATTGGTATGATTATGACTATGTATCGGTATAATCATGATATGTAATGTTACGAATGATGTGGTAAAAGTTCCCATTGGCCCGTAGTGCATTGATGGATAGTTGTTGGCGTGTTCATGACCATTGGTGATAATAACGAATATCCTTGGAACGTAGGCATGAATAATTCATGGATGTGATACTAATGAATATTCTTGGGCCGTAGTGCATGAATAATTCGATGATATGAATTATTGAGCTGTGTTACAGCGATAAAATATTGATAATAAATTTTTAAATCATAGAAGATAATAGATATCATGCTCTACTTGACTCTTCTAATGGATTACTTTTTCCGCTGCAGTTAAACTTGTTGTTTATTGTATTGTATCAGTTTAACACTGTTGAAGGCTAACGACAATTTATTCTGCATTATCTTAGTCATAATATTTTTTACTGGGCTAGTTGGGCTCACCCTTTGCTTTCATTGTTCTCTTCGGGAAAAGAGAACATAGCCGGGACTAGTCGAGGAATGGAGTGATGATCCGAGATGGTGGATGTAGTATGTACCCTACTTATTATTAAATAAAATTAAATTTCCTCTATTTATTATTTTGAAATAGTAAGGGTTGATTTGATTAATGTGGTTAGTTATGCGTAAAATGCGCAAATATTTCAAATAAGCAAGTGGTTATAAAATATTCATTTTTGTCAAACATGTTATTTGAATATATGGTCAAACATGTCCACTCGGTAACTAATATTAATGTTCTAGGTTTGGCCAAGAACATGAAGAACACCTATAGCGACGGTTCTGTCGCTATAGGCAGTCTTTAGCGACACTTAATTTCTGAAATTATTATTTTTATTAAATAATTATATAAAATTAGTTTTTAATTATTAAAAATACTAATTAAATTACTAAAAATTATTTTAAAGTCTGAAAATTAGTTTTTAATAATTTTTAATATATTTCATAAATAATTAATATTTTTGAAATATTAAAGGTATTTAATTTATCTAATTATTATATTAAAGAAATTATTTAAAAATGATTTTAAAACCTGAAAAATTATTTAAAATTATATTATGATATAAGAAAATATTTTAAGTTATTTTTAATGACTTTTAATATTTTGTGATAAAATTCATTAATACATTAATATTAATGATAATTGAGTTATTTAATAAATGAATTAAATTAATTAATTAAAAATGATTTTATTATATTAAAAATCATTTTAAATAATAATAAGATATTTAAAAATATTTTAAGTTATAAAATATAACTTTCAATATTTTAATGTAAATTTTATTAATTAATTTAATATTAATAATATTAGACTTATTTAATAATTATATTAACTAAATTAATTTAAAAATAATTTTAATATTAGAAAAATTATTTTAAATAAAAATAAAGATTTTAAAAATATTTTAAGTTATAAAATATAACTTTTAATATTTAAAGGTAAATTATTGATCTTACCGAGTGGACATGTTCGCTTGGTCGTGGAATATTCTTGCTGTCGGGGAATATTCGTACGACGGCACAGCCTTGTGTGGGCCCCATAATAGAAAGCTATTGGATGAAGAAAACGACAAGTATAAGTTATTTATAATTAACGGCATAGTTGTTACCGTTAATACTGTTGGAATACATGGTAGTTAAAACACAGTAGCACACGGTATTGCACCAATTATTGATTCTTACGTAAGAAGGCACTACTCAATAATTGTTACAGTAATTACTGTTCAATATTTTATTTTATTGATTCAATAATTGCTATGTTGATATTTTATATTATTGTTGTTTCAATAATTGTCACTGCACAGTATTTTCCATTATAAGATCAATAATTCATATTATTTGAATAATATTATTAGATAGCATTATTGGCAATGTTTAGAAAGTTCTGTCTAAGGAAAGGTTTGGTCATCTAATTGCATGCCAGTAAGGAGAAATCCTTATGGAAAAGCCCCCTCTTTCCTTGGAACGGTCTGGTTGTCATAATTGTGATTCTGTAATATTATTTGTGAATAATTAATTATTGATTTATATGATAAGAAAATATTTATTTGATGTAGATATAAATGATGGATTTATTTATATGGTTATAAATGAAGGAGTTAGTATTGAGGGGTTTTATCAGTATTTTGTCGGAATGGAGGTATTAAAAATCAAATCAGTGTTCTTAAAGCTCTATTGCATGAGTTATAATTTTAATCCGACCGTTGGATCGTTGTGATTTTTGGATATGTTATACATATATAAGTTGAGTATATGTCCACAAATTTTGAACCGTTAAAAATTAACGCATGATTTGTTATGAATTTTAAGAAGTGTTGAAAATCATCCGTTTGTGGGTTTCAGATATTTTCTGTCTGGAATTTGGAAAAACTTAAAGCTACAAAGTTGTAGAGAATTCAATTTCGTGTGGAATGGACATAAAATTCATATTTTTCTGATAAACAGGCTATTTATTATGAATTACTGAAGTTTCAGAAAATAAAATAATTTTTATTAAAATTGGATGGGATCCACTTTTGTTTTAAACATGTGGGCTGCCAAAAATTTTCAGATTTCGCATGCTTGACGGCTGGTCTTGGTAGGTGGCGTGGAAGGAAAAAATATATATTATATTTTATTATTTTAGTCTCCTTTGACGTTCTAGTATTTTCCTATAAATAGGCGCTTAGGTTAGAATTGAAAACCACACCAGAAATAAGTTTTCTTTCTCTCTATATTGTCAAGCGTATTTTAGTGAGTATTTAGATACTTTGAGAGTTGCTATTCAGTGCAAGCTTCCTTCGGCTTTATATCCGATATTTCGATCAGAAATACTGTTATTTTGAGGTAAGGGATGTTATTTTCTTCTTAAATGATATTATTTTCTTCAATACCATTATGCCGAAATATTGATTTGAACTTTTAATCAAATTTAGAATTTTTTGTGTCGGGGTTACTATTCACGTATACGACACTATTCACGTATACGGAACTATTCACGAATACAGTACTATTCACCGAAAAATGAAATTTTCTCCTTTTTGTCCAATATGTCTATTATGGTTACTATATTTGATTGTATCCAAGTTTTGCCCTTTATTTTTGAATTCTGTTTCACAATTGGTTATTATGGAGTATTATTGAACTTGGATAAACTGTAGTACGAATCCTTAATATTTGTTCTTTTGTCTCACTAGATTCGTTTTCTTTAAGATATTTTTCATCATCCTCAGTCCTAAATGATGATATTACTGAATATCTTTGGCCTGTAGTGCAAAGATGAATGATTAACTAATGAATATCTTTGGCCCGTAGTGCAAAGATGAACATGTGTTTAGCTGAACATGACCAACTGGTGATACAAATGAATATCTTTGGCATGTAGTGCAAAGATGAATATTTGATTCAAGATGTATATTGATTGATGTTACAGGGATAAAATATCGTTGATGGACTTTTAAATCTTAGAAGATAGTAGAATTTATTCTCTACTTGAATCTTCTAATGGATCGTTGTTTCTGCTGCAGTTGTTGATCTAAAACTTGTTGTCTATTATATTTTATTAGATTTTTTCCTATTGAAGACTAATGATAAGTTGTTATATATTATCTTAGTCATAATATTCTTTACTCGACTAGTTGAGCTCACCCTTTTCATTTTTGTTCTATTTTTCTCAGGAGGCGAGAATATAGCGGGAACTAGTCGGGGTGTGGAGTGATGTTTCCAGTTAATTGTGTTAGCAGTCCTCACTATTTTATAAAATAGTGTTTCAATAATTATAATGAGGACTTATTTGAGTGTGGATATTGTCTAGAAGACAATATTTGTATTTAAACTCACTGTATTTGTGTTGTCGTAATTTGCACGATAATTATTTTAATGAAGTTGTATTTATTTTTGTACCATGTATTTGGCGACTCAGAATGGGTGATGTATAACTATTTCGGGGGCGTCACAATTAGTGTCAGAGCTTAGGAATATGGTCTCTGGCGGAGATCGGGGAATAGAACTAGGAGGGGAGGGACGAGTAAATCCTTCGCTAGTATGTCCTACCTAAGCTTATTTGTTGGTCGGTCATAATATAGGGATATTATGTGATATGTTAATTTATTTAATTAACCCTTGTTTTGTGGCAGTATTTAAGACTGGCAACTGAGAACGTTAACAATGGAGTAAATAAGATCGTGGAGACACCTTTGATCACCACCCAGGGGAACGTGCAACAAGAAGGCAATATTCCTCCTATAAACAACACTACCGAACAAATGATGAATGATGGGATGTTTAAAAGTTTTTTGCAGTTCATGCAAAATCAGACGAGGGAGACTCGTGTACAAAATACGGGTGGAAATGATAACAACGCGCGGTTTGTCCCAGCCAAGCAGTTTAAAGAGTTGGGACCACCAGAATTCTGGGGAAAGCCGGATCCAATTAAGGCGGAAACGTGGGTCAAACAAATTACCAAGATATTCGATGTCTTGGGATGCACGGAAGAACAGAAGGTTCCATTCGCCACCTTTATGTTCTGTGGTGAGGCAGATTACTGGTGGAAATCTGTGAAGCGTACCCAGCCTGCCGCACTCAGCATGTCTTGGAAAACGTTTCAGAAGCTGTTCAATGATAAGTACTTTCCTGAAAGTATTCGTCATATGAAGGAGGTAGAGTTTATCAGACTAGAATAAAAAAACATGACTGTGTCTCAGTACAAGGCAAAGTTCGCGGAGTTATCTAGGTTTGCACCTCATTTGGTGGAAAACGAGCAACGTATGACGAGGATGTTTCTGAGAGGTCTAAAACCCGAGATTCGACAATATCTTATCTCTCATAAATTTTCTTTATATTCAAATGTTGTAAACAGGGCTCAATTATTAGAGCGAGATAATGAGTATGTTCAACCAAGGGACCACAACTAGGGTCATACCCGTGGCAGCAGTCATCGGAGCAATGACAACCAGCAGGGAGGAAAACATTCGGACAAAAGCGGTAACTATTCTGGTGGTAATCGTGGCCGTGACAATAGAAGGAGCGAGTCGAGAGGAGATTTCAAAAAGAGAAGGTACAACAATGATAACGTGAAGATGTCAACACAAACATCAACTAGGGGAGGAGAACGAGCACCGGTCGTTTGTTACAAATACGGGAAAGAGGGACATATCAGCCCAAACTGCCCACAACAATCCAAGGTGTGTTATAACTGTGAAAAAGGTCATATACCTAGAGATTGTCTTGTAGCGAAACCAAGTCCAGCGGGAATGGTGACTCCGAAGGCTGTTCCGGAAAAGTCAAAGTCAGTGGTTCCTGGTAGAGCATTTGGCGTAACTAGTCAAAATGCGAGGAACCCAAACGAGGTGATCACGGGTAAGTTAATCATAAATTCTTGCGAAATTTATACCTTACTAGATACCGGTTCTACCCATTCATTTATTTCTCCTGCTTGTGCTCAACGTTTAAACTTGACTCCGGAGAAATTAGACTTTGACTTATTTGTAGAGACTCCGTTAGGAGAAACCTTCATTACATCCACTGTTTATAAATCTTGTTTGATCCAAGTTAGCACCATCACATTACCTGTTGACCTTTTCTCTTTAAAGATACTTGCATTTGACGTGATTTTAGGGAATTATTGGTTAACTACTCATCATGCCAAAATTGATTATTTTTGTAAGGTTGTTAGTTTTCATATTCTTAACCAACCTGCTATGCGAATTCAAGCAACCAAATCACTAAAATCAATCACTGTCATATCAAGCATAAAGCCATTCGTTTATTGAAAAATAGATATCAAGCTTTCTTAGCCCATGTTATGGATTTGAACAAAAACACGTCAGATTTGAATAATATTTATGTTGTTAGTGAATTTCCTGACGTATTTCCTGAAGAACTTGCTGGTCTACCCCCAGAACGTGAAGTTGAATTCTTTATTGACCTTGAACCTGGTATAAAGCCTGTTTCTAAAACCCCATATCGAATGACTCCTATTGAACTTCAGGAGTTAAAGGTCCAACTACAAGAGTTGTTGGACATCGGTTTCATTCGTCCTAGTACATCTCCTTGGGGTGTTCCTGTTTTATTCGTAAAGAAAAAAGACGGGAGTATGCGACTTTGTATTGACTATCGAGAATTGAACCATGTCACCATCAAGAATAGGTATCCGCTACCTCGTATTGATGACCTGTTCGACTAGTTGCAATGAGCACAATTCTTTTCAAAGATCGATCTTTGTTGTGGATATCATCAGCTGAAGATTAAAACTGAGGATATTCCGAAAACTGCCTTTAGAACTCGGTACGGGCATTATGAATTCGTAGTCATGTCTTTTGGATTGACTAATGCTCCTGCTGCTTTCATGGATATGATAAACCGAGTATTTAAGGAATATTTGGATCAGTTCGTTGTTGTCTTTATTGATGACATCCTCATCTATTTCAAAAGTCGTGAAGATCATGAGCACCATTTAAAGATGGTACTCCAAAGGCTTCGCGACAACAAGCTATATGCCAAGCTGAAGAAATGCGAGTTCTGGCTTGAGGAAGTAGCATTCCTTGGGCACGTGGTGTCAAAACATTGAGTATATGTAGACGTAGCGAAGATTGAAGCAATCCAAAGTTGGGAGAAACCGAAGTCGCTGACCGAAGTACGTAGTTTTCTGGGCTTAGCTGGTTATTATCGGAGATTTGTGGAAGAATTTTCTCGAATCGCTACTACGTTAACTCAGCTGACTCGGAAAGATACAAAATTTGTATGGAGCGAGGAATGCAAGAAGGGTTTCCAAGAGCTCAAGAGGAGACTCATTTCGGCACCTGTTCTGACAATACCATCTGGTTCGAATGGATTTGTTATCTACAGCGATGCTTCAGGCAAAGGGTTAGGATATGTTCTCATGCAACATGGGAAAGTCATAGCCTATGCCTCGCGACAACTCAAAGAATATGAGAGGAATTATCCTACTCATAATCTAGAGTTGGCAGTAGTCGTTTTCATGCTAAAGATCTGGAGGCATTATCTATATGGGGAGAAAATGGAGATCTATACGGATCATAAAAGCCTCAAATATTTTTTCACCCAAAAGGAACTCAACATGCGACAACGACATTGACTTGAGCTGTTGAAAGATTACGATCATACCATCCAATATCATCCTGGAAAAGCAAACGTGGTAGTTGTCGTGTGACGAACGAGATTTTTGTAAATTAATTTTAATATTTATTGAATTAAATAAATATTTTTCGATGATTTAATTATTGGATTAAATAATTATTTGATGCAATTGTGGTAGATTAATTTAATTATGTGTTACATTTATTAAATTAATGTAGAGAATAATTATTATTCAAATATGTAATTATGTGAGCTTATCGAATTAAATGAAATATTTAATTAAGCATGATGTTATTTAATTAATTTAATTATTAATTAGAGAGTTAATAATTTGACATTATTTATTAATGAGAAAATTAATAATGTGACTATGTGAAATTAAGAGAAATTATTATATTTTATTTAAAATAAATTAAATAAAATATTGATTTATTTTATGAAGGAGTGTGACATTAATTAAAACTATATGATAAAACTTTATTAAATTAAATGGTTTTTAAATCTATTTTGCTAGCCAAACAAGGCCCTATGGGGAGTTGGAGCAGTTACCCATTATTGGGTTAACTGACCACTCAGTGCGTCAGTTCTCTTATTATATCATACGTCTTCTTTTCTTTCTTCATTTTTCCGAAGTCTAGAAAAGTAGAAACAGAGAGAGTTTCAGAGAGAGATTAAGAAGTGTTGAGAAAGAATTTTGATTGAAGAAGAGTTGAGAAGAAATTATTCCCTACTAATCTATACATATTCTCAGGGTAATCTCCTCTTCCCAAATTCTAAATTTTACGTCATTAGTTTTTATAAAAATGACTTTCATACATTTTGTAAAATCTCTGTAATTGAGAAAGGGTTTGATTATGAGTTTATATATGGGTTAAGATGTATCAAATTGTATTTGATTATATATATTATGTGAATTATCATGTCATCAGTTTCATAATACTATGAATTGCTATTTCAAAAATTTACAGAGTATGGGTTTTGGCCTTATGGCCTTATACATGATATTTTATGTATTGATCGTATGTTATCTCTAAATTTTACACTCGTATATTATTATGCATGTTGATACGAAGAGACCAAAGTTTAAATAAACGGATTCGGTGTTATAACGAATCCGTAGTGACAATTTTCATGTTTTATTTTCAAAACTTTCAAGAACATCAAGAACAGTGAAAGTAAATGTGTTGATTTTGCAAATTATGTGTTGTAACTTGTTAAAAATCATGCTAGATGGGTTAAGTAATGATTATATATGTATTACAATGATTGGGTATGTAACACCCCCTTTCCAAAATAGAAAGAGAGGTTACTCAAAACATAACAAAACTGATGAATTTAATAGCAAGGCTCTAATCCACAAAAGAATAGTCTTAAACTAATTAAATGTCTTAAGATAAACTATAATAAATGCCACATTGGCTCAAACCACAATATGAAATAACTATTACAACTCCAAATAAATCAATGTATCATAACCTAACAAAATATATCAAAGCTATTGGATAGAAGGGAGCTCTCATCACACTTGCCCTTGATTCCCCTGATTACCTGCTGGAAGAAAAACACAGTGTGAGTCAAATGCCCAGTACGGATATAGAATACAAAATAGAGAACTGAATTAACTAACTCAATTAATGAACTGAACTGAAACGAAACGAACAAAACTAACACAATGAGATAATAGGCTGAAATCAAATGGCTAAGTGTTATTTCATACCGAGCTCAAAATAAAATAGAAATATACCTTGCCACACAGACAAGTCAAATAATGCCACATAGGCAAATTAAATAATGCCACACAGGCAAGTCACATACATTGGACCGCGAATCCAATGCATGTAAAATCGGAAGGCGTGTTTGGCACAAACATCACCAATCCGCAGAACAGAACAGAACATAAAACTAAGGTCGACCCATACGCCTCCCACAACAAAACACCAAATGGCCAACTCCCACCGGAGCACAAAACGGAGACGCCGTGGACTGATCACACCGCCACGGAAGGTGTCATACCTCGGTGCCAAGAGGACATGCCAGTGGTACCCCCACAGGTGGTTATAGCTTAGGTATACCCTACGGTATCCTAACAAAATATAATGTCACAACACATGCGACACAACAAAGGGGTTCTAACATGTACATGTTAAACTGAAATGAAATATCAACACAAGGTCTCCAAATATATTAACATGTACTTTCTACAAAGATCGAAATAAATATAAACCATGACACACTAGATCAAAGAGTACAAATATTAGTTTCAAATACTAATGCCAAAAAGAAACATTCTCACGAATTTAAGAAGAAACAATTATGAGGGACAAAACTAAATTTCGAAACGAATAACGAAATGAACAACTTAACAATAAAAGAGTCTCGCTGAAAGAGTATGGAATCCGTACCTGGATTAAGTAATGTAATACCCAAAGTTTATACTCCAAATTTGACTCGTTAAATTCCCTCCGTCCGATCTAATAATAAAATAAAATTTTATTATAATCTAATCATTACTAACATAATATTTAATTTTATTAAGTAAATTTATAACTTTATTATTAGAACTAATTAATTTATGTACTAATTAAATTTTTAATTTAAATAAAAAAAATATATATTGGTAATATAAAATAAATAACATAATATATATACTGTACTAACTATATATATATATATATATATATATATATATATATATATATATATATATATATATATATATATACAGCATCCACGCAGCAACATGATTAATTTTTATTTTATTTTTTTATTGTTTTTTTTTATACAGCAGCAGGTTCAATAACTTAAAAAAAAAATAATAATAATCCTCACAAGTGTACTATAGCTACATGGCTCACAGACTCAGTCCACTGCAATCACAAATTATATATATATAATTGATACATCAAATACCTCTCTCAGGCAATCTTTTACAATAGTACAAGAGATGCACGATTTACGAAGTAAAAAAAAATTCATTCTCAGATATCATTGATTTAAAATTGTAGAAGACCCACATATATATCAGCAACTTACAGTCCAATCTCTCTTTTTCCTTCTCTTTGCAGCGGCGGCCTCTTCTTCTTTTCTTTCTGATTTGTAGCGCATATATGATTAGGTTTTAGTATCTATTTATTTATTAATTATCTTATTTATTCTCCTAATTGTAATAAAATTAATATTACCCACATTTAATTAAATTAAATCCAAATAAATTTTAAGGCCCAAATTATACTAAATTAATTTACCCATCTCTTATTAATATTTATTAGCCCACACAAATTAAATAACTAGTTTGACCCAAAATAAATAACAAGGTCCAATTAATATGTTTTAAAACAAAGAAATTTTTATTATTCAATTTTTATTTATTTATAAATTTTTTTTACCGGGTATTACAGGGAAAGTCTAAATTCGTATAAAATTACTAATTGGAAGTTATGGCCATATTCATGTATAATTTTACGCGTGATTAATTTTTGGCCTAATTTGGACTTATTATGTTCGCGAACTGCAGAACTACAGAAATTGCAAAAAATGAGCCTGGGTAACCCCGGTCCCGGCGAGCGTTACCAAACTAAATTACCCCGCCCCGACGGTAAAATAAAATAAAAATAAATAAATAAATATTTGATGAAAATTATTATTAAAATATTTATAAAATAAATTAAATATTTTAATTGAGATATTTATGGAATAAAATAAATATTCGATAAAAATTATTATTAAAATATTTATAAAATAAATTAAATATTTTAATTGAGATATTATGGAATAAAATAAATATTCGATGAAAATTATTATTAAAATATTTATAAAATAAAGTAAATATTTTAATTGAGATATTTATGGAATAAAATAAATATTCGATGAAAATTATTATTAAAATATTTATAAAATTAAGTAAATATTTTAATTGAGATATTTATGGAATAAAATAAATATTCGATGAAAATTATTATTAAAATATTTATAAAATAAAGTAAATATTTTAATTGAGATATTTATGGAATAAAATAAATATTCGATGGAAATTATAAAATAAAATAAAATTTATTTGAGTGTAATAATAGTAAGAGAATGAAAATATTCTAATTTAAGGGTAATGATTTGTTAAATAAAGTGGAGTTTATATTAAATAATTAAGTGAAAATATAACTAATGAATGTCGTGAATACATATGATATGTGTGTAGGATTTGTGGTGAATGGAAGTAGTAATCATTTAGCCTACGCACGAGGCAAGTTTCCTAACCCTACTTGTCATTATTGTTCAAGATTATTATTTACCTCGAGTAAATTATCATTACTATTATTCAAGTTCAAATGTTATATTATTTTTTTTCAAAGCATGATTCAGTTATACAATAGTTGTCCTATTGTATACTTCTTGAGATTATTATTCAAATTGAATATCATTATTGTTGAACCTTATTATACTAGTGAACTTTATTGATTCAACTAGTCCTTAGTTGATGAACGTTCTAAATTTCAGAACCCTTATTGAATTATCCAAACCAAACTTCCTTTGGTGCGGACTCGAATGTCAAACTGAGATGAACAACCCTGCAAAGGGATTTACTTATGCGTTAGCGTTAAGATATTGTGCACAGTATGGTACTAAGGGCTGATCCCCCTAAGTACGAGAAGAAAGGTCCATAGTCTTATGACTGTTAAAGGTTTCAAGTATAACCCTTGATAACCTAGGACATAGTTCAAGGTCTTATGACCCTCCGAAATCTTTTGATTCTTGTTATTCATTCTTGATTCAAAAGTTGAGCTTTTATTTCAGATATCTTTGATTTACTTGTATGTTATTATATTGTTATTTCATTTTTATACTTGTGGGCAATCATGCTCACTCTTGCGTTATAATAACATTGCAGTTAAGAACGAAAGAACCGACGAACCTTCCACTAGTAAAGGCAAGGGCAAAGTTAGAAAGTGTTGAAGACTTGTTATTTTATTGATGATGCATTTATGTTAGGCTTGAGTTAATGATGTTGTTTAAGACTTATTGTTTATATTTTCGCACAGATGTTTAAGGTTAATTCAACCTGGGATTATGTTTATGATTCAGATGTTGTAACCCTATAAGGGGAAGATTTTTATTTCTATCTATTGTATGGTTTGCATTTATTATGGGTAGATAGATAGATGATATTTGTACAGTGAACACCAAATCCCGTGGAATGGAAGTACCTGAATTTGGGAGTGTCACATGATGCATTGAGTAGAAGATCGTATGTAGGTATAAATGCGATGTTGTTAACGCAAAGACCCATTTTGTATGACTTGCAAAGAATGAAGATAGAGGTAAAGGCTCCAAGTACCCACGTGATGATATCAAATATACGAGTAGAACCAACTTTAATCGATAAAGTTAAAGCTGTTCAATCTACGGACCTGGAGCTGATGCGTATGAAGAAGAAAGTGCAAGAAGGTGCTATTCCATAAGCAAGAATCGATGAAGAATGAATACTTAGAGTCAACTCCAGACTTTGTGTTCCTAACGACTCGGATTTGAAGTACAAGATCGTGATGGAGGCACACACCACACCATTTGCAATCCATCTAGGGAGTACCAAAATGTATCATGATCTTCGACATACATTTTGGTGGAACAATATGAAGAGAGAGATCGCGGAGTTTATCTCGAGGTGTTTAACTTGCCAACGAGTAAAGGCCGAGCATCAAGTGCCAAAAGGTTCATTGCAACCACTTGAGATTCTGAAATGGAAGTGGTAACACATTACCATAGATTTCGTTATGGGTCTTCCCAATGTTTCTCAAGGTATAGATACGATTTGAGTTATTGTTGATAGATTAACCAAGTCTGCTCATTTCTTGCCTATAAGTGCGATTTATTCCCTTGAACGTCTTGCTCGTATGTACGTGAATGAGATTGTGAGATTGCATGGCATGCCAGTATCCATAGTTTCGAATCGTGACCCAAGATTCACTTCACGATTTTGGGTTATCTTGCAGAAAGTTATGGGCACGGATTTACGATTCAGTTCAACATACCATCCTCAAACGGACGGGCAATCAGAAAGGACTATTCAAACTCTTGAAGATCTATTAAGACTCTGTATCCTAGATTTTAAAGGGAGTTGGGATAAGTACCTACCATTGGTGGAATTCTCCTACAACAACAGTTATCAGACAAGTATAGGTGTGGCTCCATTTGAAGCATTGTATGAATGAAAGTGTCGCTCTCCAGTATGCTGGGATGAGGTAGGAGAAGCAACATTGTTGGGACCAGAATTGGTACGCATAACTATAGAAAAGATCCAAATGATCCGATAACGTATACAAACGGCACATGATCAACAAAAGAGTTATGCAGATCTTCATCGAAAGGACGTGAAATTTAATATTGGGAATCATGTATTATTACGTATTGCTCCATGGAAGGTAGTTACAAGACTTGGAAAGAGAGGAAAGCTCAATCCAAGATTTGTTGGTCCATTTGAAATTCTTGACCGAAAAGGAAATGTGGCCTATAGACTCACATTACCTCCAAGCATGTCTCATGTTCATAATAATTTTCACATATCTATGCTTCGTAAATATGTGAAGGAACCAAACCACATTATTAAGTTAGAACCAGACGAGATAGCCGAAGACTTAACGTACGAGGAGGTACCTGTCAAGATCTTGGATAGGAAAGAACATGTCCTACGCACAAAGGTCATACCACAAGTCAATTTTTTGTGGAGGAACCATGCTATTGAGGAAATGACCTAGGAGTTGGAAATGGAAATGAAGGCGAGGTATCCTCACCTTTTCGAAACACCAGGTACGTACGTCAATTTCGAAGATGAAATTTCATAAGGAGGGGAGGTTGTAAGACCCCAACTTATTATTAAATGAAATTAAATTTCCTCTATTTATTATTTTAAAATAGTAAGGGTTGATTTGGTTAATGTGGTTAGTTATGGGTAAAATGTGCAAATATTTTAAATAAGCAAGTGGTTATAAAATATTCATTTTTGTCGGTGAATATTCATTTGGTCGTGGAATATTCTTGTTGTCGAGGAATATTCGTACGACGGCGCAGCCTTGTGTGCGCCCCATAACGGAAAGCGATTGGATGAAGAAAACAACAAGTACAAGTTGTTTATAATTAACGGCGTAGTTGTTACCGTTAATACTGTTAGAATACCCGGTAGTTAAAACACAGTAGCACACGGTATTGTACCAATTATTGATTCTTACGTAAGAAGGCACTACTCAATAATTATTACAGTAATTACTGTTCAATATTTTATTTTATTGATTCAATAATTGCTACGTTGATATTTTATATTATTGTTATTTCAATAATTGTCACTACACAGTATTTTCCATTATCAGATCAATAAATCATATTATTTGAATAATATTATTAGATAATATTATTGGCAATGTCTAAAAAGTTCTGTCTAAGGAGAGGTTTGGTCATCTAATTGCGCGTCAGTAAGGAGAAATCCTTATTGGAAAGCCCTTTCTTTCATGGGAACGGCCTAGTTGTCATAATTGTGATTCTGTAATATTATTTATGAATAATTAATTATTGATTTATATAATTAGAAAATATTTATTTGATGTGGATATAAATGATGGATTTATTTATGTGGTTATAAATGAAGGAGTTAGTGTTGAGGTGTTTTATCAGTATTTTATCGGAATGGAGGTATTAAAAATCAAATCAGTGTTCTTAAAGCTCTATTGCGTGAGTTATAATTTTAATCTGACTGTTGGATCGTTGGGATTTTTGGATATGTTATACATATATAAGTTGAGTATATGTCCACAAATTTTGAACCGTTAAAAATTAACACATGATTTGTTATGAATTTTAAGAAGTGTTAAAAATCATCCGTTTGTGGGTTTCAGATATTTTCTGTCTGAAATTTAGAAAAACTTAAAGCTACAAAGTTGTAGAGAATTTGATTTCGTGTGGAATGGACATAAAATTCATATTTTTTTGATAAATGGACTATTTATTATGAATTACTGAAGTTTCGAAAAATAAAATAATTTTTATTAAAATTGGGTGGGATCCACTTTTGTTTTAAACATGTGGGCTGCCAAAATTTTTTAGATTTGGCATGCTTGATGGCTGGTCTTGGTAGGTGGCATGGAAGGAAGAAATATATATTATATTTTATTATTTTAGTCTCCTTTGGCGTTCTAGCATTTTGTTATAAATAAGAGCTTAAGTTAGAATTGAAAATTACACCAAAAACAAATTTTCTTTCTCTCTATATTGTCGAGTATA
The DNA here is from genome assembly GCA_016801055.1 of Panax notoginseng. Taxonomy (NCBI): domain Eukaryota; kingdom Viridiplantae; phylum Streptophyta; class Magnoliopsida; order Apiales; family Araliaceae; genus Panax; species Panax notoginseng. The sequence goes on along the minus strand of CM029016.1, from coordinate 105,597,433 downwards.
TTTTAGTGAGTATTTATATACTTTGAGAGTTGCTATTCAGTGCAAGCTTCCTTCAGCTTTACATCTGATATTTCGATCAGAAGTACTGCTATTTTGAGATAAGGGATGTTATTTTCTTCTTAAATGATTTTATTTTCTTCAATATCATTATGCCGAAATATTAGTTTGAACTTTTTATCAAATTTAGAACTTTTTGTGTCGTGGTTACTTTTCACGTATACGGCACTATTCACGAATACATCACTATTCATCGAAAAATAAATTTTTTTCCTTTTTATCAAAAATATCTATTATGGTTACTATCTTTGATTGTATCCATATTTTGATCTTTATTTTTGAATTCTGTTTCATAATTAGTTATTATGGAGTATTATTGAACTTGGATAAACTGTAGTACGAATCCTTAATATTTGTTCTTTTGTCTCACTGGATTCGTTTTCTTTAAGATATTTTTCATCATCCTCAGTCCTAAATGATGATATTACTGAATATCTTTGGCCTGTAGTGCAAAGATGAATGATTAACTGATGAATATCTTTGGCCCGTAGTGCAAAGATGAACATGTGTTTAGCTGAACATGACCAACTGGTGATACAAATGAATATCTTTGGCATGTAGTGCAAAGATGAATATTTGATTCAAGATGTATATTGATTGATGTTACAGGGATAAAATATCGTTGATGGACTTTTAAATCTTAGAAGATAGTAGAATTTATTCTCTACTTGAATCTTCTAATGGATCGTTGTTTCTGCTGCAGTTGTTGATCTAAAACTTGTTGTCTATTATATTTTATTAGATTTTTTCCTATTGAAGACTAATGATAAGTTGTTATATATTATCTTAGTCATAATATTCTTTACTCGACTAGTTGAGCTCACCCTTTTCATTTTTGTTCTATTTTTCTCAGGAGGCGAGAATATAGCGGGAATTAGTCGGGGTGTGGAGTGATGTTTCCAGTTAGTTATGTTAGCAGTCCTCACTATTTTATAAAATAGTGTTTCAATAATTATAATGAGGACTTATTTGAGTGTGGATATTGTCTAGAAGACAATATTTGTATTTAAACTCACAGTATTTGTGTTGTCGTATTTTGCACGACAATTATTTTAATGAAGTTGTATTTGTTTCTGTACCATATATTTGGCGACTCAGAATGAGTGATGTATACCTATTTTGGGGGCATCACATAGTAGACCTCACTATTTTATAAAATAGTATGATAATAATTGTAATGATGACTCCATTTGAGTTTGGATATTATTTTCGAGACAATATTCGTGTTAAAACTCTCAGTTATGTTTTTATTATATTGTATAAATGAAGTTGTATTTAAATTCTGTACCATGTATTTTATGACTCAGAATGGGTTGTGTATACCTATTTTGGAGGCGTCACAGTTGGTATCAAAGTTTAGGGATATGATCCCTGGCTGAGATGTGAAACTAGAACTAGGAGGTGAGAGACGGGTAAATCTTTCGCTAGTATGACCTACCTAAGCTTATTTGATATTTAATTGGTTAGTCAGAATATAGGGATAATATGTGGCATGTCAATTAACCCTTATTTTGTGGCAGTGTTTAAAAATGACATTTGAAAATGTTGAGATAAACAATGGAGCACATGAGACCGTTGAGTCACTGATGATCCATACCAAGGATAATGTGCATCGGGAAGGTAATAATCCTCATGTAAACAATAACACCGACCAAATGATGAATGATGTGATGTTTAGGAGTTTTCTGCAATTCATGCAACATCGGGCAAGAGAAACTCCTGGCAACTCACGGATGGCCACTCTAACGCCCCCAAATCTGGGTACTTGAAACCCGAACTCGGTGCTTCACGATACCATTTCTATGAGCGGAATAATACTAATAATAATAACAATAATATAAATATCAAGCTTAATTTACATATGCATCAGAGTCTTCTCCCAAGTACGCGACCTTTAAACATTCATTATAATACATAATACTTAATATATATATATATATATATATATATATATATATATATATATATATATATATATATATATATATATATCATTCTTATCCTAATAGAGTCAAACTATTACATAGAATACCATAAATCTTATTCTGTTTGCTTTCCTTTTCCTTTGTTTCTGCATGAGCCTTCTGGTTGTTCACACTTAGCTGAAAACATTTAAATTAAGCAAGGATGAACATTTGAGTGCCCAGCAAGTAATAACAATTATAAATATTAGCTGAAAGGATTAAACGTTTTCTTTGTACTACCCTTCTACAACATATCAAAGTTGTGAAGTAATCTGAACCGATAATAATAACATAACAACTCTCTATCAAATTTTTGAAACTACGTACTGACTATAAATAGTATTAAAGTAACATACTATGAACATTATTTTCAATTTTTGAATAGGTTAAACAGAACTTCACCCGCAAACCGTCATTACTTACGGGCAGGGGGGGTGATCAGCCCGTTATGCCATGTATTGATCAATACTACATGCAAGAACGATATTATCATTCACTTTGTCCGCCTTGGGCGCATAAAAGTTTTCCTATGTTCGGGATGTTCATACTTAGTCGGGAATCCGAACCAAAATAATTTGATTAGATACAAAAAGTTTTATCATATTCAATTCAATGATATTTCTAAATCTGTGTCTAGCTGATCAATTAGCTTAGATGACTTTTACTTAAGGTATACATACAAGCAATCAATAGGTATATATATATATATATATATATATATATATATATATATATATATATATATATACATGTGATTAGATACAATGATTATCCAAGTGGGGACACTTGTATAACCATAATTAGAAATTAACGAACAGAATAAGTATCTGAATAATAATATAATACCATGTTGATAATCAATGATCGGATTAATATATATAACAATAGGGTTAATAATCTGGTACAATAATAATATAATTCTAAAACTTTCTTACTCATGTCCTTTGCATAAAGAAAATGCAAAGGTAGGATACTTGCCTGTTCTGCTGCTTATAATACTCAACTTAGTTTTATCTCCTATATCACAACCTATCATTAATAAGATCATTTATTCGATTAGAATAATTTATTATATCACATAGTACTGCTTATTGCAGTCAACACATAACCTAATCACACTGTCACACTTGTTTAACAGTTATTGAATCACAAACGAACACGTATCTAATCAAATTATCTAAGTCCATGTCAATTTCTGAAACATGTCGGTGTACTGACGGCTCTATCGGATAATTATCGAGTCCAAGACTCTATCCTGTAGCTCAATAACTGTATTTATCAGTCATACTATTTTTAAATGACTTATAATAATTTTTAAACATTTATTATAATTTATCATAAATTTTTAAACTCCAGAATCATTATTAAAAATTTAAATATTAAATAATTCTATTATCATTAATATTTAATTAATATTAAACTATTAATGAAACCATTACCAAAATATTAAAGTTATTTATAATAACTCAAAATATTTTTAAAATATTTATATTGCCTTTAAATGATTTTTAAAATATTTAAAATTATTTTTAAATAATTATCATTAATATTTAAATATTAATGTACTATTTCTCAAAATATTAAAAGTCATTAAGTATAAATTAAAATATTGTTAATTCATTTATATTCTTTTTAAATTAATGAAACTATTTTAAAACTATTTATTTAATATAATTATTAAATAAATTTAATATCAGTAATATTAAATTAATGTCATTAATGTTAACTTATTAATGAAATTATCCTTTAAATATTAAAAGTTATATTTTATAACTTAAAATAACTTTAAACACTTTATTTTCATTTAAAATAATTTTTATAATATTAAAAACATTTTTAAACTAATTTATTTAATATAATTATTAAATAAAATTAATATCATTAATTATAATTAATTAATGAAATTTACCTTTAAATATTGAAAGTTATATTTTATAACTTAAAATATTTTTAAAATCTTTATTTTCATTTAAAATAATTTTTTTAATATTAAAATTATTTTTAAATTAATTTAGTTAATATAATTATTAAATAAGTCTAATATTATTAATATTAAATTAATTAATAAAATTTATATTTAAATATTGAAAGTTATATTTTATAACTTAAAATATTTTTAAATATCTTATTATTATTTAAAATGATTTTTAATATAATAAAATCATTTTTAATTAATTAATTTAATTTATTTATTAAATAACTCAATTATCATTAATATTAATGTATTAATGAATTTCATCACAAAATATTAAAAGTCATTAAAAATAACTTAAAATATTTTCTTATATCATAATATAATTTTAAATAATTTTTCAGGTTTTAAAATTAGTTTTAAATAATTTATTTAATATAATAATTAGATAAATTAAATACCTTTAATATTTCAAAAATATTAATTATTTATGAAATATATTAAAAATTATTAAAAACTAATTTTCAGACTTTAAAATAATTTTTAGTAATTTAATTATTATTTTTAATAATTAAAAACTAATTTTATATAATTATTTAATAAAAATAATAATTTCAGAAATTAAGTGTCGCTAAAGCCTATAGCGACAGAACCGTCGCTATAGGTGTTCTTCATGTTCTTGGCCAAACTTAGAACATTAATGTTAGTTACCGAGTGGACATGTTTGACCATATATATTTGCCAGATCTTGATGTTTGAGGGAATGTTTCTGGTCATTTATATTAATGCAACACTACAAGACCCAACAAGAAACATGATCAAACAACATCACAATAAGTAGATATAAGCCTTCAAAGTGGTTGTCAGAGCTGTTCTTCATTTCTGGGTTTGCCCAGAAATGAAGAACAGTTCGACTGTTCATATTTGGGCTTCCACAACTTGAAATCCTGGTAATGTTTAAGTGATCTAAGAATTGCAGATAAGATCCGGTCAAACTATGTCAGGCAACATATTCATATGTTTTATGGGTTACCCAAAAAACAGAAAGTGTGTTCGTCTTGGCTAGTTTGACCGACTGCTAAGTCCAATCTGTTTAACATTTAGGTGATCTGATGGCATGAACATATAATACATATACCCATCTACAACTTAGATACAAGAACAACATCAAAACAACTAACAACAGAAAGATCTGGGCGTTAGAAAAAGTTGTCAGACTGTTTCTGGGTTACCAAGAAACGCCCAATCATGGCCGGTCAACGGCTTTTGACCATCAATAATTTGCAGTCTAGACCAGATCTAAGCCTGATTCTTGATCCAGATCAAAGACCACATATCAGATTACCTATGTAAACCTTTAAACAACAGAACTAAGATCAGACAAGAATCTAAAGGCACTAACATTCGTTGTCAGACTATAAAGCCAAATTTTTCCAGATTTTGTAAAACTTTAAATTCGAGCCACTAGATGTTATAGATCTAACATCTAGCAACCCAGATCATCATTATACACTATATATAACATTTTTAACACAAAAAAATTAACATCTAACAACAGATCAAAGGTCAGATTTCTAGTTAGGGTTTATACCTCACTTTGAAATTTTTTTGATTCTAGCTTCTGATTTGGTTAAAGGTGATCGTGGGGCTTGGTTTGTGACTGATTGATGAAGGAAATTTCAGAGGTTTTAGAGAGAGAAGCTCAAGGATATGTGTTGTGCAAAAATAAGCTACCAAATGACATTTTCTCTCTCCCAATCTATATATATGTTGATATACAATGGATTTGGCTGAGATCTAGAGCTGATATGCTGGAGATTTAATATCACAATGTCAACATATTAGGTCACCAACTCCTTATTTGGTTAGATACACAAGTAACATAATAAAAAATTTGAGAAAAGGGTATTTTGGTCATTAGACTTGTAATTTTAATGGCACTTTGGTCATTTGGCAAACCCTTAAGGTTTGATCCTTAGGGTTTAACCCTAAGATTTAGCACAAAATTGAATTTTTAGGTTTTTAAATAGGGTTTACAATAAACATAAAAGTTAGTTTCTTAAAAATGAAATTAGGGTTTCTTTAATTAACCTAGGTTTTCTAATTCCACTATACAAGAACATTATGGTTTAATTATTTACTAATTATAATTAACTGTGCTAATTTTAGCAATTAGGGCTCTAATTTTGATAATTAGGGTTACCAAATCATAATTAGGGTTTCTAAAAATTAGGATTTCTAAATATTAACTAGGGTTTCACTAATTAATATTAAATTCTATAATACTTAACCTTAACCATAAATACACAGTTACATAACTGTCTTAAATTTCCCATTTGAATTACAAAATAGGGTTAAACAAATTAATGCTAGGGTTTTGACATTATACACCATAATTGTCTAACCATTATCAATACGTACATACGGTACATATCATAGCACTGAAAAATCAAAATATAATTAATATTATATTATTATTCTCATGCCTTGATCAAAATCTAAAATTAGGGTTTGGATTCCATATCTGATTTATCTTACATAAATGACATTATTAATTAAGTAAGAAAAATAATTAACTTAACTAATATGAAATAATTCCATATAATAAGGTAAAATAATTATTGTAATTATTCTATAATCATTACATATATTATTTAAATAATATATAATTATATTTTCATGAAAAATAAATAATAAAAATATTTCTACTATAAAATTAATTATTATAAGAATATACTTTATAATAATCAATAATTATGAAATAAAATTATTTATAATTATTAATGTAATAAATATATTTTTATTTATCACATAAATACATACGCTTTATCTTGTACAAATCCTTATCTTAAAAAAAAAATAAAATAAATTTATATGCAAAATTTCTGATTTAATTATATAAAAAATATCGGGTTGTTACATTCACTAAGCAATTGAAGGAGCTGGGACCACCAAAGTTTTTTGGAAAGCCAGAACCACTTAAGGCAGAGACGTGAATTAAGCAAATCACCAAGATATTTGATGTCTTGGGATGCTCCGAGGAGCAAAAGGTTCCCTTTGCCACATTCATGTTGTGAGGAGAGGCAGATCATTAGTGGAAATCTGTAAAGCGTACTCAACCTGCCGCACTGAAGATGTCATGGGAGACGTTCCAAGAACTGTTCAACGACAAGTACTTTTCCGAAAGTATTTGTCACATGAAGGAGGTGGAATTTATCAAGCTGGAACAAAATAATATGATCGTGTCACAATATGAGGCTAAGTTTGCCGAGTTATCCCGGTTTGCATCCCATTTGGTTGATAATGAGGAGCGAATGACGCGAATATTTCTGTGAGGTTTGAAACCCAAAATACGTCAATACCTCATTTCTCACAAACTTTGCTTGTATTTAGAATGTGTGAATAGGGCTCAATTATTAGAGCGCGATTATGAGTCAGCCCAACCAAAAGATAGCAGCCAGCAAAACAATAATACCAGTGGTAGCAGTCATCGAAGCGGTGACAACAAACGTGGAGGAAATCAGCATGCCATAAATCGTAACTACTTCGGTGGTAGTCTTGGCCAAGACGATAAAAGTGGAAATTTCAATAAGAGGAGATTCAATAATGATGGAAAGACGTCAGCACTAGCACCCATTGTTAAGGAAGGAGATTGACCACCGATCGTATGCTACAAATGCGGAGGGGAGGGACACATCAGTCCAAACTGTACGCTACAACCCAAAGTGTGTTACAATTACGGAAAGGAATGTCATTTAGCTCGATTTTATCTTGCAGCGAAGTCAAGTCTAGCTGTGACGATGACACCAAAGGCTGTCCCAGACAAGTTAAAGCCGGTAGTTCAAGGGAGAGCGTTTGTCGTGGCCTCCTAAAAAGCGAGGAACCCGAATGAAGTTATCATGGGTAAGCTAATCATAAACTCTTGCGAGGTAGACCTTATTTGATACCGGTTCTACCCATTCTTTTATTTCACCTACTTGCGCTCAATGTTTAAATTTGACTCCAGAGAAATTAGACTTTGAATTATCTGTTGAAACTCCACTGGGAGAAACCTTCATTACATCCACTGTTTATAAATATTGTTTGATTCAAATAGGCACCCTCACATCACATTACCTGTCGATCTTATCTCTTTGAAAATACTTGCATTTGATGTGATTTTAGGGATTGATTAGTTAACTACTCATCATGCTAAAATTAATTATTTTTGTAAGGTTGTTAGCTTTTATATTCCTAACCGACCTATTATGCGAATTCAAGCAACCAAACCACTAAAGTCAATTACTGTCATATCAAGCCATAAAGCCATTTGTTTATTGAAAAACGGATATCAAGCTTTCTTATCTCATGTCACAGATTTAAATAAAAATACGTTAGATTTGAAGGATATTTCTATTGTTAATAAATTTCTTGACGTATTCCCAAAAGAACTTCCTGGCCTATCCCTAAAGCGTGAAATCGAATTTTGTATCGACCTTGAACCCGGTACAAAACCCATTTCAAAAGGCCCATATTGAATGGCTCATATTGAACTTCAGGAGTTAAAAACCCAACTGTAGGAATTGTTAGACATCGGTTTCATTCATCCTAGAACGTCTCCTTGGGGTGCTCCTAATCTATTCATAAAGAAGAAAGATGGGAGTATGCGACTTTGTTTTGATTATCAGGAGTTGAATCATGTCACCGTCAAAAATAGGTACTTGTTGCCTCACATTGATGATCTGTTTGACCAGTTGCAAGGTGCCAAATTCTTTTCAAAGATTGGTCTTTGTTCCGGATATCATCAGTTAAAGATTAAAACTGATGACATTCCAAAGACTGCTTTCAGAACTCAGTACGGGCATTACGAATTCTTAGTCATGTCTTTTGGATTAACTAATGCTCCTGTTGCCTTTATGGATATGATGAACCGAGTATTCAAGGAATATTTGGATCATTTTGTAGTTGTCTTTATTGATGACATCCTCATATACTCCAAAAGCCGTGAAGATCATGAGCAACACTTGAGGCTGATACTTCAAAAACTTCGTGAAAACAAACTATATGTCAAGTTAAAGAAATACGAGTTTTGGCTTGAAGAAGTAACATTCCTTGGGCACGTGATATCAAATCACGAAATATCTGTTGACCCAGCGAAGATTGAAGCAAGACAAAGCTTGGAGCAACGTAAGTCAGTGACCGAGGTACGTAGCTTTTTGGGCTTAGCTGATTATTATCGGAGATTCATGGAAGGGTTTTCTCGAATCGCCACTCCGTTAACTCAGCTGACTTGAAAAAATACAAAATTCAGTTGAAGCGAGGATTGTGAGAAGAGTTTTCAAGAACTCAAGAGGAGACTTATTTCAGCACCTGTTCTGACAATACCATCTGGTTCGAAGGGATTTGTCATCTACAGCGATGCTTCAGGTAGAGGGTTAGGATGTGTTCTTATGTAACATGGGAAAGTCATAGCCTATGCCTCACGACAACTCAAAGAATATGAGAGGAATTATCCTACTCATGATCTAGAGTTGGCAGCAGTCGTTTTCGCGCTTAAAATCTAGAGACACTACCTGTATGGGGAGAAAGTGGAGATCTATACGGATCATAAAAGCCTCAAATATTTCTTCACCCAAAAGGAACTCAACATACGACAATGATGTTGGCTCGAGCTGTTGAAAGATTACGATCATACCATTCAATACCATACTGGAAAAGTGAACGTGGTAGCTGACGCGTTGAGTAGAAGATCATAAGCGGGTGCGAGTGCGATATTGTCAACACAAAGGCCCATTTTGTATGGCTTACAAAGGATGAAGATAGAGTTAAAGACTTCAGGAACCCACGTGATGATGTCAAATATACGAGTAGAACCGACTTTAATCGATAAAGTTAAAGTTGCTCAACTTACGGACCTGGAGCTGATGCGTATGAGGAAAAAAGTACAAGAAGGTGCTATTCCTGAAGCAAGAATCGATGAAGAAGGAATACTTTGAGTCAACTCCAGACTTTGTATCCCTAGCGACTCTGATTTCAAGTATAAAATCATGATGGAGGCGCACAACAGACCGTTTTCAATCTATCCTAGGAGTACCAAAATGTTTCGTGATCTTCGACATACATTTTGGTGGAGCAATATGAAAAGAGAGATCGCGAAGTTTATCTCAAGGTGTTTAACTTGTCAATGAGTCAAGGCGAATGTTGCCTCCTTTCTAATCTAACAAAAAGGACTTTAATTCATGCAAGCATACATGGGTCAACAAGTAATAAAGAGTAAGAAAAGTATCGATCCACGGAGAAAGGTGTTAAATCTAAATTATCATACATCAACTATATCACTATTTTTATATGCTTAAACGACCAACTCACAATTGTATTTAATTCTAAATTAATTCATGAAATAACAAATATAATTATTAAAATGATGTAATCAAATTGGAAAAGAATGTGATTCTAATTTCATTTAATGTTCCATCTAAACTGCAACCCTCATGTACTATTTAAATATTTATCATGGAAAGCTAGTCAAGAGCATAAAAGTGGACATAACCATTTCTCAATGAACTATGACCAATTTACATAAAATCCACATTTGATAGAAATCATGTAAGCATTATAATTACCAAAATCACTATATTTCTATGTGAGTTTGAAGCAAATATGATTTAAATGCAAGCTCTTTTAATGACTACACACGATGAAACTGTATATGTTTATCCGGTCCATGAATCACAAAGCTTAAACAAATCAGCCTCATGAACATATGCCATTATGATTTAATCCATACTCATATTTCATTTTTCAAATCCATACAAGCACACAGTGTGAATGGTGATCAAACATTCATTCATTAAGCTCAATCATAATGTGTAATCCAATGATAAATATACAACAACACATTTAGATCATATTTAAACTACACATCAAAATCCATTAGAATCCCATAATGAAGTTTAGTTCATTTCTGAACCAAAAGCCATTATGGGATCAAAGCAAAACATGGAATTAAGAAATTCAATTAATAGATGTAATAGAAATGATAAAACAAATCTGTTAATCTCTAATGCAAGTTCTGTTTCCAGCTTGTTCCAAGTCACCAAAAATCTCCAGAGTTGCAAACTAATAATTATTCATTAATATAGATAAAGAGAGGAGTAAAAATGTATCATCAAATCATCCAAAACCTCTCTAGAAAAGCGAAGACTGATAAAAAGACTTCCAAATACACGTCTGGTACCAACCATATCGTTCAGTTGAGCAAAATGCGCTCAAATTTCAAATTATAAAAAGTCAACAAAACTGAATGTAGAAGACTAGCGCGGCCGCACGAGATTATACTGCAAAACAGGTGCGGGCACGCTTTGGAAGTGTCTTCCGAGTGTATGGCGTGGGCGCACCAAATCCCTTTGTTGGTGGAGCGCGGCCGCGCGATGGTGCAAAGCAGTCTCTGTGTTCATGTGGCGCGGGCGCGCGATGTAAGGCTTGATTAGCAGCGCGGCCGCGGTGCTACTGCATTCTGTCTTCTGATGTCTTGCTGTTGTTGCTTCTTGTTTGTTGTTGTTTGTTCTTTATCCCTTCTCTTCTGTACTACATTCCTCCACTGCTTCAGTTCCTCATCTGCTCGTGTTCATCTTGCCATGTCTTTGCTAGCTTCATGCCACCATGTCAATCCATGCTAATGCCATTCCATGCCATTTCTTGCTTTTCTATGCCTTTCCTTGCTATAGGGGTTCCAACTACAACTACTGCAAAATAAACATAAAATACAACTAAAACATAGTAAAACTACTTGAGATGAGCATAATTCTAGTGAGTTAGTACCCAATAAGTAGGCATAAAATCTACTTATCAAATACCCCCAAACTTGAACTACTGCTTGCCCTCAAGCAAAGCATACGAAAATAAATAATGCAATGCAACTACATGCTATGCAAACTATACTATGATGCAAATGAGTCCTAAGTTTTCCAGTTAAAATGGAATTCCAATTTAATGTGCCTCAGCGAATTATCTGGATTCAAGACTAAAGTTTCAAACCAAACTAAAGACATAATATCATACAATCAAATAACCCATACTCATTATAAAGATGTTGTGTGTGTGTGTGTGTGTTGTGTTCATAAATAAACTTGACCAAGGCAAAGACTACACATGTTATACTGCTAAAAATAGAAAATCGAAGTCTAAGTCAAGAACCATGTATACTGATGTACAAAAGCAACTCCAACACATCAATACAAATTAAGGTTCAACAATGGGTTTAATCTGCTTTATTTTTACTCACAAGGGCGATTTTTTGCACTTTCCCGTGGTGTTTATTGCAATATTTTTTTTATACACAGCGTGTGCGTTTTACACTCCATCTCGCCCATTCACAAGATTTAATAATTCAACTCAGGAAGGTTCCAAGATGTATTTTTCTCTTCTTCTTTTTTATATATACAATAAGTACACCCATGTGCTCCCAAAGTTTGATTATCAATGTTTTCATAGACTAAGTCCACTTGCCACACAATTCTATTTTTAAAAACAACGTTTTCTACTAAGCAATAAAAACACTTTATTCTTATACTAACAAGCATATATGAACAACTATGTGCTAACCAAAAGCATCTAACAACAGGCATGACTTACATCATGTAAAACATTATAGCTAAGCTCATGTTATCCACTAAATTCAAAAATCCATCAAAATTCTATTTCATCATTGGCTAGACTAAAACTCCATAAAGCTATATACTTGGGATATGAAACTAACACATAACTAAAACATAAAATAACCACTAAACTTCAAAAAATTTCTACAATTATAAACTAAACACATACTAAACAAATAGACATGCAAAAATTAAACTAACAATGATGCAAAATAACTACATGCAACTACACTACTACCCAATACCCCAAACTTAAACTATTCATTGTCCCAATGAATGAAGGTAAAGGGTGTAAAGGAACTCCCCTATGTATCAATTGTACCACCCTCTTCGGGTGATGAATTCGGTGGTGGAAATGGCACGGCTGTCCCAAATTGTGGCCACTCAAGCATGGCTCCCTGCTATGCGAAAGCTTCTGCTAGAGACCTCGTCAAACCATTGGCAAATGCTGCAAAATTATCGTACATAGCGTCGTCCTTCCTCTCCAACCTTTGGAGACGACGATCATCATGGGCAGCAGTGGCTTGGGTTGACGTGCCTGCTTCAGTTGACTGCGTGGGCTGTGGTGAAGGCACCAATGATGCGGGTTGAAGGATAAAGCCTTTTCCCCTCGGGTGTGGCGTACCTCCCGCCCAATCCTCGAATTTGGCAATAGTCGTATGGGTGATATCTTGGCTAGGGTACTACAGTTGTTCATTACCCCAAGTGACTCCTTATTGTGCACATAGAGTAGCAACAAAGGACGCATGTGGGATACATCCTGTAATTCTCCCCCTCATATAACGTAACATATTCTGATGAATAAGGTGGCCCACATCGATGTACTTGCCTGTAACTATTCCCCACAAAATAATTACCCGTTCAGTTGTGATCTCATGTTGATGTGATGATGGCATGAGCTTTGCACAGATAAACAAGTTCCAAACCTTAGCATAGCGATTGAGAGCTGAGGCTTGGAAGGTTCTAGGCTGATTCGTTCCTGGCCTGTAATTCCATTGTGTCCCTGGTATGCACAAGTCAGTGATGACTATGTCCAAGTTAGTCTCGGAACGTGCAGCCTTAACCCAATTATCATATCCAGTTGGTGGTGTGTCGAGTATCCCGAAAACTGCTCTGATCGATTGTGGCCGATAGTCCACTTGAACTCCTCTGACCATAGATATCCCACTCATAGTGTCTTTGGCATTTTCATGAAACTCCCGAATAATTCCCATTGGTACAGGCATAGGAGTAGCAGTCACTCCCCCCATCCTCTTTCACGTATCATATACCATAACTGGCCATCTTGCTTCTCAGGCTTGAAACCTTGTTCCTTCACAAAGGTCTTTACTACTATTCTGTAGTACTCTATCTGAGCATCAAGGCTGATAAACTTTGTATGATCCACTACATCCTCACTCTGACTGCTGGAGGAAGATGATGATGATGGAGTAAAGGAAAGTGCTCTTTTTGGCCCCATTACACTGAATGAAGAAGAACGTTAAATTGAAAAGAAGAACTGGACTGAGAGAATACGTGCACTGAACTCCCCCAAACTTACTATTTTCGCTCACCCTCTGAAGAAACCCTAGTTTCTCTGTGTTTGAATTAGCAGATAAGGAGAGAAGTTTGAGTATTGATAGGAGAATGGAATACGTATATAATGGGGTGAGGAGTTACAAATTTGAAATGGAACGATTTGGAGAAGAGAAGAGTCATGCGTCTATTTTGTAGGGAGAGATGGATACGCACGTTTCAAAGTGTAACTGATATAAGAGATTGGAGAGACACGTCTTAATTTTTTTTCTCTAACTCCGATCTCAGGTGCGGCCGCGCAGCATTTATACTGCATAAGAGCACGGACGCGCTATTGACTATGCTGCACAGAGACATGGCGTGGGCGCGCGGTTTTTATACTGTTTCGTTGCGCGGTCGCGCGGCCCTACATCCTGATCATACTGAACTGCATCTTTAAGTATAGCAAAATGGCTATTAATAATCAGCAATGCACCTGTACAAACAACAAATACCAGTATGAGCTATATCAATTCTTCACAATAAAAATATGAACTAATTAATATGCCTGAATGACTATCCCAAAACAAAGCTTTATATAATACTCCTAATCACCATATATGCACATTCAGCTCCTCAAAACTTATACCAACACTTGTTATGCTATAAAAAAAAAACTAAAATGAAAGTGAGAAATAAATATGATCAAAACATAATTAAACAAGAGGTAAGGATAGAAATAATGGGGTGCCTCCCATCGAGCGCTAAGTTATAGTCAATTAGCTTGACTAATCTATGATTCAATCATGTTGAAGAAAGAATGGAGGAGACTTTCTATCTGTCAACCTCACTACCAAAATAATGCTTAAGCCGCTGTCCATTCACTTTGAATGGCTTGTCTGGGAATTTGTCAAATACCTCAACTCCACTATGTGGATACACTGTCTTCACAGTAAATGGCCCTGATCACCTTGATTTGAGCTTCCCAGGAAAGAGTTTAAGTCTGGAATTAAACAATAAAACTCTTTGTCCTAGCTCAAACACTCTCTCCATGATCTTACGATCATGCCATCTTTTCACCTTTTCTTTATACAGCTTGGAGTTTTCATAAGCCTGCAATTTGAATTCATCCAACTCATTGAGTTGGAGCAGGAATTTTTCACCTGCAACCTTCAGATCAAAATTGAGCTTCCTAATTGCCCAATATGTCTTATGCTCAAGCTCTAGGGGAAGCTTATAAGCCTTTTCATAAACTAGCTGAAATGGTGACATGCCCAATGGAGTCTTGTAAGCTATCCTATACACCCATACAACATCGTTAAGCTTTAATGACCAATCCTTTCTTGTGGGGTTCACGACTTTCTCCAAAATTCTCTTTACTTCACGATTTGAAACCTCTGTCTGGCCATTAATTTGAGGATGGTAAGCTGTAGCAGTGCGATGATTTACCCCATACTTAGCCAACAGAGCTGTAAATTGCCGATTACAGAAATGACTACCTTCATCACTAATGATAGCCCTTGGAGTCCCAAACCTTGTAAAAATACTTCTTTGTAAATATCGTAGGAACACCTTGGCATCATTAGTCGGAAGAGCTGCCACTTCCACCCACTTCGAAACATAGTCGACTGCTAACAAGATGTATAAATTTCCACATGAAGAAATGAAAGGACCCGTGAAATCTATCCCCCAAACATCAAAAATTTCAACCTCGAGGATCGTGTTCAATGGAATCTCATTTCTTTTCGATATATTCCCAACACTTTGACATCTATCACATCTCTGGTCAAAACTTTAAGCATCTTTAAAAATTTTTGGCCAATAGAATCCTGCTTGCAACACTCGAGTCGCTGTCCATTCTCCACCGTAGTGACCTCTATATAATGAAGCGTGGTAATCCTGCAAAATCCCCTCTGTCTCGCTATATGGGATACATCTCCTTATCATATAATCAGCACATTGTTTGAGCAAATACGGTTCATCCCATATAAACCACTTCACATCATGCAAAAATTTCTTCTTTTGGTGCCCAATCAAGTCTGCAGGAATGATCTTGCTCACTAAATAGTTAGCATAGTCCGTGAACCAGGGCACTTCCCCTTTTACCACAAATAACTGTTCATTTAGAAAAGACTCATTAATCACAACTTTGTCATCTCCATCTCTTCCCGGATTTTCCAGTCTAGATAAGTGGTTCGCCACTTGATTCTCAATACATTTCCTATCCTTAATCTCCAAGTCAAATTCTTGTAATAGAAGTATCCACCTGATTAATCGAGGCTTTGCATCTTTCTTTGCCACCAAGTATCAAATTGCCGCGTGATCTGTGTATACTATCACCCTAGTCCTAATTAGATTTGCTCGAAACTTATAAAAAGAATACACAACTGCCAATAGTTCCTTCTCTGTGGTGGTGTAGTTCAACTGAGCATCAGTAGGGGTCTTGCTAGCATAGTATATCACATGAAAGATCCTTTCCCTTCTCTGGCCCAAAACAGCCCCCACAACATAATCACTGGCATCACACATCAACTCAAATGGTAGGTCCCAATCCGATGCTGTAATCACTGGTGCTGAAGTTAACTTCCTCTTTAAATGCTCAAATGCAGACAGGCAATCCTCATCAAACTTGAATTGTGCATCCTTCTCCAATAAGCTGTAAAGTGGCTTTGTTATCTTGGAGAAATCTTTAATGAATCTGCAGTAGAAGCCTGCATGTCCTAAAAAACTTCAAACACCTTTTATAGAAGTTGGTGGTGGCAAATTCTCAATTGTCTCTAATTTGGCCCTGTCCACCTTTAGTCTTTTCTTCGACACCTTATGTCCCAAAATTATTCCTTCTTGTACCATAAAATGGCACTTTTCCCAATTCAAAACCAATTTCGTTTCAACACAACTTCTCAATACCATTACTAGATTTTCCAGACACAAATCAAAAGAATCCCCAAATACTGAGAAGTCATCCATAAATACCTCCACATTATGGTCCACCATATTCGAAAAAATTGCCATCATACATCTCTGAAAAGTGGTCGGGGCATTGCTTAACTCGAAAAACATCCTTCTGAAGGCAAATGTACCATACAGACATGTGAAAGTTATCTTTTCCTATCTTCTGGAGCTATCACAATCTGATTGTAGCCTGAATACCCGTCTAGAAGGTAATAAAATTCATGACCAGTCTGTCCAACATCTGATCAATAAACGATAGTGGGAAGTGATCCTCCCTTGTAGCTTTGTTAAGTCTGCGGTAATCCATGTAGACTCTCCACCTCGTTACTGTCCTCGTTGGTATCAATTCATTATTTTCATTGGAGACTACGGTCATACCCCCCCTTCTTTGGCACACACTGTATCGGGCTCACCCATGAGCTGTCTGAGATCGGATAAATAATTCCTGCATCCAGCCATTTCAACACTTCCTTTTTGACCACTTCCTTCATAATTAGATTAAGTCTCCTTTGCAGCTCCACTGAAGGCTTGCTATCATCTTCCAGCAGGATCTTGTGCATACAGAAAGATGGGCTGATCCCTTTTATATGTGCTATAGTCCATCCAATCGCTGACTTGAACTCTCTGAGAACTCTTAGCAGTTTTTCTTCCTGAAAAGATGTTAGTGAAGAAGAAATAATCACAGGTAATTTTGAATTATCATTTAAAAATGCATACCTCAAATGGTCTGGAAGTGGTTTCAACTCAAGTTCTAGAGGTGTCTCAAGAGATGACTTTAATTTCACAGATGACTCTCCAACAATTTTTAATGGCTCAACAGGAGTCTTGAACTTCCTAAACCTTGGAGTTGTGTCAAGTATTTGAACAATTTCTTCAAATTCACCATCTTCTATTTTTGAACTTCCTACAATAGCCTTCTTCAAAGGTTCATGTTCCACCAAGTTCTCTGCTTCATCATTTAGTACCTTTTCCACCAAATCAACCCTGAAGCATTCCTCTTCATCTGTTAAAAATTTCATAGCCTTGAATACATTAAAAGTGACTTCCTGATCATGAACTCACATTGTCAAATTCCCCTTTTTGAACGTCTATCAAGGTCCTTCCTGTAGCTAAGAATGGTTTTCCAAGAATGATCGGTATACTTCTGTCCTCTTTATAGTCTAATATGATGAAATCAACCGGGAAGATGAATTTTCCACTTTAACTAGTACATCTTCCACAATACCCCGTGGATAAGTAATAGACCTGTCAGCTAGCTGTAAAGAAATATTTGTCGGCCTTGGAGCCGGCAATCCCAATTGATTGAATACTGACAACGACATCAAATTGATACTTGCCCCTAGATCGCACAAGCATTTGCTTAAACTCATCTTTCCATTTGTACAAGGTATCGTGAAGCTGCCCGAGTCCTTCAGCTTTGGAGGTAACTTGCGTTGAAGCACTGCACTATATTTTTCGGTCAAGGCCACTGTTTCAAAGTCTTCTAACCTTTTTGTTGACGTCGGGATTTTTATTTGCCCCTTTTCTATTCTTGTTCTTTTGTGTTCTCATGTTAGGTGAGATTTGTTTGAAAAAATAAGCGAAAAAGGTCCGACATGTATATGTCAACGATTGGACTATAAGAGTCGCCAGTTAGATTTTTAACTGGTTGTACCAACACAACTGATAAAAGGTTTGCACATTGACCCAGTGATGTGACACTGCTAAACGGGTCTGTGAAACTGAGATTCATTAGGGTTCGGGGACTTGCTTATGTGGAGGGAAGGTGTTAGGCACCCCCCGACATCCGTGTTGCCACAGTGACCGCCACTTTTCAAGAAATTATTATATGAATGTGTGTGTGTGTGTGTGTATGTCGATCAATGTGTAATTATTTGAAAGTAGTGCTATGCCTCGTTCGGACCTATATACAAAGAGTTTGAATTTGTATAAAAATTCAGTTTTAAACAAGATATAACAGTGATGTTTTATAAAAGAGGTTTTTCAAACCCTTGTGCTTAATAGCAATTGAGGCCTTTGATACTTCCATTTTATTAAATGTTCGGCTTGATTGTTTTTATTTTTGAGATGCGAAGCATCTTCGACAAAATAATGTACAAAACAGTGCCGAACTCCTCGTGGGCAAGAAAACCATCTGAGAAAATCCAAACACCGTGAATAAATTTACAAGCTGCTTACAGCTGAAAATGTCCATCACGGGAACCGAATCTAGATTCAGTAAACTGAATTTGTGATTACATGATTCTTAGGCTCACATGATGCGCCAATTGATATGAACGCAGTAAGCAGTTATATATAAAAGCTGTAAATATATATATACAGACATGATCAACCACCACGAAGCACCTCCATGAGGGATCAGAAATGTAAATATATTTGCGGTATATATATATATATATATATATATATATATATATATATATATATATGTGTGTGTGTGTGTGTGTGTGTGTGTGTGTGTGTGTGTGTGTGTGTGTGTGTGTGTGCAAATACTCAACCACCACGAAGCACCTCCATGGGGGATTGCAAATGTAAATAAAGCAATAAAACGATCAACTGCCTTGAAGTAAACTCCTGGCGGGACAAAATGTAAATAAATCTGTAAAAGCTATCAACCGCCATGAAGTAAACTCCAGGCGGGACGAAACGTAAATAAAACAGTAAAAACGGTCAACCGCCACGAAATAAACTCCAGGCGGGATGAAATGTATATATATATATATATATATATATATATATATATATATATATATATATATATAAAACGGTCAACCGCCACGAAATAAACTCCAGGCGGGATGAAATGTATATATATATATATATATATATATATATATATATATATATATATATATATATATATTATACTCGTATTCGTTCCTTCGTATAATAACTTTCTTATTATACGATCATTATTATTCAAATTCAAACTTTACTTAACATTCTGGAACTTAGTACGCAGGCGAAAAACCGCGTTTGTCATAATGGAATTATTATTAGATTATCCATCCTTCTTTATCATTCTATCGTTATGTATTTTCCGGAAGTTCAAAAACAATTCCTAAGCAGAAATGGATGAATAGTATTTTTTTGTAGAATGTAACAACCCGATATTTTTTATATAAATAAATCAGGAATTTTGTGTATAAATTTTTTTTTTATTATTTTAAGGATGAGGATTTGTACAAGATAATGGGTATATACAATGTGGTAAATAAAAATATATTTATTACATGAATATTTACAAATAATTTTATTTTAGAATTATCAATTATTATAAAGTATATTCTTATAATAATTAATTTTATAGCAGAAATGTTTTTATTAATTATTTTCCAAGAAAATATAATCATATAATATTTAAATAATATATGGAGTGATTTTTAGAATAATTATAATAATTATTTTATTATATGAATTTTAGTACAGATTATTCAGTTAATTATTTTACCTTAATTATTAAGGTTAAATATGAGGAATAAATCAGATATGGAATCCAAATCGTAAATTTGAATTTTTATCAAGGAATGAGAATAATAATAAAATATTAATTATATTTTCATTTTTCAGTGCTATAAATATGCACTGTATGTACGTATTGGTCAATTATGGTGTTTAATTTCAAAACCATATTATTAATTGATTAAAACCTAGTTTTACTATGGGAAACACTAAATAATTTTTAGAAAGCCCTAAATTATTAAAAAACCCTAATTTTAAGTGTTAAATCCTAATTTAAAACTCAATTATGAGTTCGAGATTATTATGTAACTATGTTATATGATTTTATGAATAATTAGGTAAACCCTAATTAACATTCTGAAATATTAATTTCTAGAAACCTTAATTTCTATCATTAGTAACCCTAATTAGAAATTATAAAACCTAATTACTAATTATAAATCTTAATTGCTAAATTAGCAAGGATAATTATAATTAGTGATATTAAACCCTAATGTTCCTGTATAACGTAATTAGAAAACTAATTTAATTAAAAAAAATCCTAATTTTCAAATTTTAGAAACTAAAATAATTTTATTTCTTTACGAACCCTAAGTTGCTAAATATCACTTATGCTATGTGCTAAACCTTAGAGTTAAACCCTAAGGGTTAAACTCTAAGGGTCAAACCCTAAGGGTTTGACACGTTAGAAAATTGCCATTAAAATGATTTATCAAATGACCATTTTGCCCCTAGTTGTATTATTTTGGCTAACTAGTAGGGTTTGATATTAGGAGGGGTTGTTCACCAAACTCAACAACTCTCTTGACTTATAATTGACAGCCATCAGCCATTTTAAACAACCATTCATGCATCCAAGACTTCTATAAATAGATTGAGAGAGAGAAGCTTGCATTTGTTAGCCAATTTTATGCACAACACCCAATCCTTCTCTCTCAACCCAAACCCACGAAAATTTCAAGGAATTTCAGTCACAAACAAAGCCCCACGAAATCCCATAGCCAAATCAGGAGCCAGAAATCAGAAATTAATCATAGAAGGTATAAAACCCTAGCTTGATTTCTGTCCATAAATTCTGTGTTAGATGTTATGTTTGATTGTTAAAATATGTTAGTTATAGTCTATTTTGATGATCTGGGTTGTTAGTATACAGATCCATAACATCTAAGTCTTCAAATTGATGAATCTTCAAAATCTGGAAAAAAATTTCTTGAGGTCTGACAACGAATGTTATAAATCCTTTCTCGATTATGGTTTTTGTTGTTTTTAAGTTGTTATTGGTAGCTTGTAATGTGGTCTTTAGTCTGCAAAAAGAATCAGGGCCTTTTGATGTGACACCCCCAAATCCGGGTACATCGATTTCACGGGATTTGGTGTTCACTGTACAAGCATCATCTATCTATCTACCCATAAATAATATCAAACCATACAATAGATAGAAATCATAATAAAATCTCTTCCCTTAAGGGTTACATCAACTGATTCATAAATAAATCCCAGGTTACTCTAACCTTAAAATATCTGTGCGGAATTCTAAACAAATAAGTCTTAACATCAACATAACTCAAGTCTTAAACAAATACATCAGTTAATAAATAACAGGTCTTCATCATTTGCTAACTTTGCCCTTGCCCTTACTAGTGGAGGGTTCATCGCTTCTTTCATTCTTAACTGCAATGTTATTATTAAGCAAGAGTGAGCACAAATGCCCACAAGTATAATAATGAAATAACATTATAATAACATGCGAATAATCAAAGACATCTGAATAAAGCTCAACTTTTGAATCAATAATAAATAACATGAATCAAAAGAATTCTGAGGGCCATAAGACCTTGAACTATGTCCTAGGTTAACAAGAAATATACTTGAAACCTTTAACAGTCATAAGACTATGGACCTTCTTCTCGTACTTAGGGGGATCAGCCCTTAGTACCATACTGTGCACAATATCTTAACGCTAAAGCGTAAATAATCCCCTATACAGGGTTGTTCATCTCAGTTTGACATTCGAGTCCGCACCAAAGGAAGTTTGGTTTAGATAATTTCATCAAGGGTTCTGAAATTTAGAACGCTCATCAACTATGGACTAGTTGAATCAATAAGGTTCACTAGTCTAATAAGGTTCAACAATAATTGATATTTGATTAGAATAATAATCTCAAAAGTATACAATAGGACAATTATTGTATAACTGAATTATGCTTTGGAAAGATAATTAATCTTTAATATCATGCTTGAACTTGAATAATAACAAGGATAATTTATTCAAGGTAAATAAGAAACTTGATCAATAATGACAAGTAGGGTTAGGGAAACTTGCTCAACATAAAAGTAACGTTTAAGTTTAGATAAACTTGCTCAATAGAATGGAGTTAAGGATATGATACTTGCTCAATGTAAAAGTAAAGTTAAGAAACTTGCCTCGTGCGTAGATTACACTTTAACTAAGCACGTTCTTTGAATTAAATCCTACATACCATTCATATACACAATACCAGTTAATTATAAATCAACTAATCAATATAACTCATTCTCGTTGTCTACTTTAATTATTGACTAAACTTAGTCAAATTATCACGTTGTCACATAATTTATACTTCATGAATTATCAAACTAATTATGTATTTAATAATTCAATTCACATATAATATTTTATTACATGTTAAACAACTATTTTATCATCACATTATTCTTCTAACATGTTTACATGTTCATTACAATAATCCACTAACACATTGTTAGACTTAAACATTTTTAAAAATACATTTCTGAATTTTCTGGAGAGTGGCGCTGCGGCGCCACTAATGTACTAAGGAGTCGCGCTGCGGCGCGGTGGCGCTGTGGCCGGGCCCTTGGCGCTGCGGCGCTATGGCGCCGTAGTTTGGGTCTTGGCGCTGCGGCGCAGTGGCGCTGCGGCGCGGGACTTCAGTTCTGGAGTTGGCGCCGCGGCGCGAGACTCCAGAAACTGTTTCCCAGATCGCGAAGAACACAGAGTTCGGCGATTTACACATTTTATGATCACTAAACTCACTAATTTAACGTACCCACATGTTAATACTTCCATATAATCATTACCCAACATCTGTAGAGTAGTTTTAACCAATTAAAACACATAATCACATAATTAAAACATGTGAATTCGCTGACTTTGATGTTCATGAAGTTTTACAAAACTTTATGTGAAAATTCTCCCTACGAATTCGTTATAACACCGAATTTGTTCGTTTAAGGCTTGATCTCTTCGTATTAACATGCTCAATAATATAAGAGTGTAAAATTTAGGGATAATATATAATCAATACATCAATTATCACATATATGGCCACATGGCCATATCACGTACTCTATTTATTTTGAAATAACATATGTACGACATGTTTTCATGAAACTGATCACATGGCTTACATGGTATATATAATTAAACACTATTTGGTATAACATAACACACATATATAAAGTTATACTCATCTCATATACTAAACACAGAGATTTTTAGAAAACTGTGAAAGCCATTTTATAAAAACTTAAAAGACGTAAAATAAGAATTTGGGAAGAAGAATTACCCAGAGTATAATTAATGGATGGGATGATTAGTGGTGATTCTTTCACAACAACCTGTTGATTACACTCTCAATTTATCTCTCAGACTTCTCAATTCTTTCTCTGTAATTCTCTCCGATAGCTTTCTAGACTTAGGCAAAATAATGAAAAGAAAAGAGAACGTCGTAATAAGGAAAAGGTCTGACGCGCGTTGGTGGTCAATTACCCAGTCATGGGTAACTGCCCTCAACTCCCCAAAGTGCCATGTTTGGCTAGCAAGAGAATAATTCAAAACCATTTAATTTAATAAAATCTTTATAATATAGTTTAATTCATGTCACACTCTTATAAAATAAATCCCATATTTCACTTAATTTACTTTAAATAAAATATAATAATTACTCATAAATTCACATAATCATATAATTAATTTTTTCTCATTAATAAATAATAACAATTTATTAAATCTCTAATTAATAATTAAATTAATTAAATAACATTATGCTTAATTAAATAATTCATTTAATTCAATAAGCTCACATAATCACATACTTGAATAATAAAATTCTCTACATTAATTTAATAATGTAACACATATGATTAAATTAATCTACCACAATTGCATCAATTAATTATTAAATCTAATAATTAAATCATCGAAAATATTTATTTAATTCAATAAATATTAAAATAAATTACAGAATTCTCGTTCGTCACATTTGATGTCTAGAATAAAAGCTATTAACGGTCAAATACCGTTGACCGGCATTGACCGGACTATTTCTGGGCAACCCAGAAATCGGATAAGAGCATCTGACAGGATATTTAAGGCTCTATATCTGTCAGGTTTTTGATGTTTTGAGTTTTTTGTTGAACCCATACTGTAGTATGTCATGTAAACTGTCGATCTATGCTTTTAGTACAGCTAGATATCAAGTAGGTTGGATTCTGTGACCGGTCAAACCAACACAGTTGATCACGGTTCACGTTTTCTGTGTACGTTTGAACGTGTCCCCTGACCTGGTTTGACCGAGTTATATCTTCTTGATCTGTAGATGTTTTGTGAATGTTTTGTGTTAGATCTCTTCATTTACATACTGGCTACATACTTTAGCTTATAGATCACAAAAATATTGCAAGGATAGCACGTAGTGGAAGCCCAAAGTAGGACAGTCGAACGGTTCTTCATTTCTGGGCAAACCCAGAAATGAAGAACAGCTTTGACAGCCACTTTGGAGGCTTAGATCTTTCTTGTTATGTATTGTTTGAGCAAGATTGTTGTTGGATAATGTAGTACTGCACAAGAACTACAAGATCTGATGATTAGCTTTCCCAGAAACACATCACACACGATTTTAATGTTGGTCAAAGTAGTAACCATGATAGCTGCATATGAATTCTGGGTTTGCTTGAAGAACACCAAGAACACCTATAGCGACGGTTCTGTAGCTATAGGTGGTCTTTAGCGACAGTTTTGAATAAAAATTATATTTTTTATTAAATAATTAGTATTAAATAGTTTTATATTATTAAAAATACCAAATAAATTATTAAAAATTATTTTAAATTCTAAAAATTAGTTTTAATAATTTTAAGTATATTTCATAAATATTTAATATTTTTGAAATATTATTAGTATTTAATTTATTTAATTATAATATTAAATAAATTAGATAAAAATTATTTTAATATTTGAAAAATCATTTAAAATTATATTGTGATATAAGAAAATATTTTAAGTTATTTTTAACGACTTTTAATATTTTGTGATAAATTTCATTAATAAATTAATATTAATGATAATTAAGTTATTTAGAAAATGAGTTAAATAAATTAATTAAAAATGATTTTATCATTAAAAAAATCATTTTAAAAAATAATAAGGTATTTAAAAGTATTTTAAGTTATAAAATATAACTTTTAATATTTGAAGGTAAATTTTATTAATTAATTATTATTAATGATATTATTTAATAATTATATTAAATAATTTAGTTTAAAAATGATTTTAATACTAGAAAAATCATTTTAAATGAAAATAAAGTGTTTAAAAATATTTTAAGTTATAAAATATAACTTTTAATGTTTAAAGAATAATTTCATTAATAATTTAATATTAATGATATTAATTTAATATTGAATGATATTAAATTTATTTAATAATTATATTAAATAAATAGTTTAAAAATGATTTTATTAATTTAAAAATCATATAAAAAGGATATAAATGAATTAAAAATATTTTAAGTTATAATTAATGACTTTTAATATTTTGATAAATAGTACATTAATATTTAAATATTAATGGTAATTAATTAAAAATAATTTTATTTATTTTAAAAATTATTTAAGGGTAATATTAATACTTTAAAAGTATTTTGAGTTATTATAAATAACTTCATCATTTTGGCAATGGTTTCATTAATAGTTTAATATTAATTAAATATTAATGATAATAGAATTATTTAATAATTAAATCATTTAATAATGATTTCGATGTTTGAAAATTCATGATAAATTATAATAAATGTTTAAAAATTATATTAAGTCATTTAAAATTAATATGACTGATACTTACAGATATTGAGTTACAGAACAGAGTCTTAGACTCGATAATTACCCGATAAAGCTGTCGGTACACCGACATATTTTAGAAATTGATCTGAACTTAGATATTTTGACTGTATAAATGTTTATTTGTGATTCAATGGTTGTTAAACATATGTGCCAATGTAATTAGGGTATGTACTGACTGCAATAAGCAGTGTTATGTGTTATAATATGTTATTCGAATCAGTAAAATGATCTTATTACTGATAGGTTGATATACAAAAGATAAATCTAAATTACAAATTGTAAGCAGCGTATCAGGTAAGTATCTTACCTTTGCATTTATTTTATGCAATGGACATGAGTAAGAAGTTTCAGAATTATATTATTACTGTACAGATTATTAACCCTATATTATATACGCTTATTGATTATCAACATGTTAGTATATGGTAACTCAGATATATATTCTGTTCGTTAATTTCTATAAATAGTTATACAAGTGTCCCCACTTGGATAATCATTGTATTTAATCACATGTTGATACACATTTTTCAGTATATATATATATATTGAATTATAGATTATTGTTGAACAAGATAAAACCTTTAATTTGGAACCCAGACAAGTATGAACATCCCTTACATGGAAAAACTTTTTATGCACCCAAGGTGGACAGAGTGAACGATACCCTCGTTCTTACATGTAGTATTGATCAATGCAGGGTACAACGGGCTGATCACCCCCGTGCCCGTAAGTTATGACGGTTTATAGATAAAGTTCTGTTTAACCTTTTCGAAAATAGAAAATAATGTTCATAGTATGTCACCTTAACCCTATTTATAGTCATTATATAGTTTCAAAAATTTGAAAGAGGGTTGTTATGTTATTATTATCGGTTCAAATTACTTCACAACTATTGATTTGTTGTAGAAGTATAGTATAACGAAAATATTTAAATTCTTTCAGCTTATATATATAATTGCTATTACTTGTTGGGCACTCAAATGCTCATCCTTGCTTAATTTAAATATTTTCAGCTAAGTGTGAAGAACCAAAAGGCTCACGCAGAAACAAAAGAAAAGGAAAGCTAACCAAATAAGATTTGTGGTAGTTTATGTAATAGTTTGATATTATTATTAAGACAAGTATGATATATATTATCTATCATGGGTTGTAATGAATGTTTAAAGGTTGCGTACTTGGGATTCAGACTCTGATGAATATGTAAATTAAGTTGATCTTTATATTATTATTATTATTATTATTATTATTATTATTATTATTATTATTATTATTATTATTATTATTAGTATTATTAGTATTATTTCGCTCATAGAAATGGTATCGTGAAACACCGAGTTTGAGTTTCAAGTACCCAAATTTGGGGGCTTTACAGAGAATTTCTCGAAAAGCTTTTATTTTCATCTTGGAAATTCAAATACTTAAATTCTATCACGTAGCCAAAATACTACGATTTTATTCCTCCTTTAGGTTATAGAACAACCTTTGTAACATTCCATATTTTTTTTAGATGTAAGTTATAAATATTTATTGGTTTATATAAATATTTATTGGATATGTTATTGTTGAATAAATAATTTTTCAATTTGAGTGATGTGGTTTATTTAATTATTTGTTGAATAAATAATTAAATATTAAATATTAAATATTTATTGGCAATATTAAATATTTATTGAATTATATGGCAATTTGAGTTGATGTGATTTAATTAATTATTTGTTGAGTAAATAATTAAGGAGCTAAATAAATTAATTATTATGAGATTTTATAATAATGGAGTTTAATTTAATAAGCTAGAGAGCTTATAATGATTTTAAATAAATAATAATATTTAAATGAGAAATTATAGTTTGAAATATTAGTTGATTAAATGAAATTATAATTGTAAAAAGAATTATAATTGTTTATGTGTTAAAGTAATTTAATAGATTAATGTTTAATTGATTTATTAATTTAATAAAGGTGTGACTAATAACCTTGCTATAAAGGAGTTATTAAAATGGTTTAATTTAGTTTTGTCAAACAAGGTATAAGGATTAATCAATTTGTTTTAATTCAGTTTACCAAACAAGGTGTAAGGATTAATGGGTTATTTTTATTATGCTAGCCAAACAAGCCTTAAGGCTTTTAATTTTTAAAACTTATGTAACTGACATAACTTATGTCAGTACTTATATTATATAATTATTATAATTATATCTTATATGCGTTATAATATTTTACGTAAGATTAGAGGAGAGAGAAAGGAGAGAAAAAGAGAAAAACTCAGAGGAAGAAGAAGAAGAAAAGAAGAAAACTAAGAGAAAAATTGAGAGAATTAAGAGAATTTTACAGGTTTTGGAGAAAAGATTTGGGGAAAAAGGGATAGTGTCATCATCTTTCATAATCCAAGGTAGGAGCTCTAGTTCTTTCTTTAAAAATTTAGTTTTCTTCTTCCCAAAAAAGTCTCTGTGAAAATTTTATAAAAGATAAATTGTTGTTATGTATATGGTTTGGCATGATTATTGATTATATGGTTGTTCTATGAACTTCTATATGATTATAGAGAAATTAGTTCATGCATATATGTGTTTTGTGGAAGAAAATATATTACAGAGTGTTCATATGACAATATGTATGAATATGGCTATTTTAAAATAGAAATTAAGGTTTTAATTGTTGTTAAATGGATAAATTGATTGTTAGAATTGATAGAGTATGTAAAAACATAATTATGATGCTTTGAAATTTCTGTTTTGGTTGAATAACAAAATCACAGTGTTGATTTTTATGAAAAATATCAAAAATGGTGTTTTTGGGTTTTAAAATATGTTATTCTAGTATTTAATTTTCTAAAATTACAGTTTAAGTTGTGTTAATTTAGTATTTGTATGCTCGGTGAAGTTTATGTGTAATTTGTATTAGTTATTCAAGTCAATTAGTGTTGGAATTGAAGTTATAGACAGAAAATTTAGTTGTTCGTGGTTGGTTTCTGTGAGTTTCGGCGCCCCAGCGTCAAAATTCACGCCCCAGCGCCAAATCTCGCGCCCTGGCGCCAAGGTTCGCGCCCCAGCGTCAAAAATGGGCCGGTAGCTCGCGCCCAGCACTGAAGCTCGCGCCCCAGCGCTGATGCTCGCGCCCCAGCGCCGTAGCTCGTGCCCCAGCGCCACTGTTCCGCGCCCCGGCGCCGGAAAAGTGGCCTAGTTGGGCAGTTTTGGCCTCCTGTAGTAAAACGGCCATAACGTTTTCATACGAACTCCGATTTAGGTAATTCAAGATGATTCGGAAAGAGGAAGAGTAGACCTACAACTTTCATTCTTTATGTTTTTTAATTTGAGGTCTGTAACAGTTGTTAAAATGGCCATCTTTAGGACTGTTGTGTATTTGGAGCCAATCGGAGGGCGTCGGGATGCACGAATGCAAGTGCAACCCTTTGGGTATTAGTATAACTTAATGATAACATGTTGAACATGTATTAGGATGTTGTATTAAGTTGTTAATGTACACGTGGTGCAATGGCATGATCATTTAAGTAGTTGTAATAAAGCTTAAAAAAAGTAATGTTCATGAAAGATGTGTTGTTGTTTGAACTTAAACTTAGTTAGTAGCTATACTAAGAGTAATAAAGGAACTCATAAAGGTAATGTTAGTGTAACTAATGTGTATTGTCAATGCATATGGTATGTGTAGGACTTGGGGTGAACGTGAATAGTAATTGCTTAACCTACACGCGAGGCAAGTTCCCTAACCTTTGCTACTTTATTATTTAGCAAGGTTACTTTTCACTGTTATGTTATACTTATGCAAGTTCTCTAACTCTACTTTTATAATTGTACAAGTTTTCTTAACTCTAAATTAGTTATATTAGCATGCAAGTGCCTTTAGTTATCATTCAAGTTATTATTTGTTGTGCATGCTTGATATTAAATTCTAAAATGTAACCTTAGCTTAATGTTGTTCAAAGCAAGGTATGATAAATTATTCAATTGTTATGCTATTAGATTATTCCTAAAGTATGAACTTAGAACGAAATGTTTATTTAGTATGATCGTTCAATAACATAGTGTTATTATCTTGTATTCAACTAATCCTTAGTTGATGTCCGTTGAACTCCAAATTACCTTAAAAGCTTATCCAAACCAAACTTACTTTGGTGCGGACTTGTATTCTAAATACTGAGATGAACAACTCTTTTAATAGAGGTTTACGCTTAGCGTTGAAATGATTGTGCACAATACATTGTACGAAGGGTTGATCCCCCTAAGTACGTGGAGTCCTTATAGTCTTATGACTGTTAAAGTTAAAGTTGAAAGATTACTTATAACTGTGGACATGATTCGTGGTCATTAGACCCTCAGTGAATGTTATAATTTTCAGAAAGTTAATAGAATATATTGTTCAGTTCTATTGAGCCTAATATTGGCAAATGATGTAAAGTTTAAAGATTTACTTATTGTTATTTCAAGTGGGCTTTGTTTGCTCACTCTTGCCTGTAAAATTTCTTACAGCTAAGGTTGAAACTGGTGATGTACCTAGCACCAGTAAAGGGAAAGAAAAGATGAAACAATGCTGAAGACCTGTAATAGATTGAATAGTTTATTTTCAGACTTGTTTAAAGATTGTAATGAATGTTATTTTAATTATTCCGCATGAACGAATGAATGTTTGTAAAGGTTAGATAACCTGGGAGATTTCTTTTATTTAAGTTTAATCCTGTATGGGCAGGTTTTCTTTTATTATTCCATTCTATTATGATTGGGTAGTTAGAAATGAATGTTTTGATTACGTGAACACCAAATCTTGAGGTAATGAAGTACCGTGATTTGGGGGGTGTCACAGGTTGGTATCAAAGCCTTAGGTTATGAACCTTAGGTGGGGGAAAAAGCCTTAGGAAGTAACCTTTTGAAAAGATAGTGGAGTTAACTCTTATCGAGTTTTAAGAAAGAAGTAATAAAACACTTATGTGCTTATGTGTTTATAACTTATGTGCTCGCGAGTGTCAAGTAGAATGATTAATAACTAAAACTTTAAAATTTTGTTGTCAGAATGACTAATGTCGGAGAATCCAGTCAGGCTAGGGATGAGGGACCTCGCGATGTTCAGGTAGTTTGGGAACAACTATTGCCACGGGAGTCAACCCCGTTGGTCACAGTAGTTGAGCATAAGGATGATGATGTGGAGACAGACGAGGAGGATCCCATTGAGTTACCCCAGGAGGATGAGGATGACGAGGATGAGGAGGAAAGGATTCCGCTTAACTCGATAGCTGGCCGTGTATATGATGAAGTGCACGACCTTAACGTGGAACTACAAAATACAGTGGAGGAGTTGCAGGAGATAGTAGCTGAACAACAGACTACAATTACACAAAAAGACGGCGAGATCCAGGATCGTGATGAACGACTGACAAACGCCAAGGAGAAACTAACACAGACTGAAGGAGAGAAGGAACAATTGATCGAGATGGTTGCTGAACTGAAGAGCAGGTTGAGAGAAGAAGCGGCTAAGAGGGCAAGAGCTGAAGATGCATACGAAGAAGCTTATCAACGAACTGGAAGAGCAGTAAGGAGTTCACAGGCAAAAAGGATGAAGATGGAAGAAATGGACAAAGTATTCGACACCGCAATTAATCGAGCTCAAGATCGAGTTATGGGATATCCGATTCAGTTCGAGACGCTGCCATCATTTGTGTTAGATCGAAGAACGATGTTTCGAGTCATGGAGGAAGAACGTGATAGGGCTAAGAAGTATCTTAATAGATCATCGTAGAAAGTGTGCCTGTAATGCACGTAATATGTATTAAATATTGTGTAAATCCCTAGTGTTAAGTAACCATGGGATATGATAATAATGGCGTTGTCCTGAAACTTTTATAGTTCAGGAAAGGATGTAGATAGCAGAGATGTTATTGTGTTATGTTTTCAAAAAGTTTATGAATAAATAAAAGTTATTATTTTATTCAAAGTGTTATGTGCTATGTGGTTATTTCTTTTGTAGAGGCAAATTAATTAGAAATACTTAAAGAAGTTGAGTAATGGTCTAATAGATGTTTTCTTTAACAGAAAATGCCTCCCAGACGTCAACCAACACGACAGAGAACCACCGAAGAAGCTAACGACAATGTTGATGCGAATCCCGTTCAACAACTAGTGGCACTATTGACAGGAGCGTTGCAGAATCAACCTCAAAACCAAGGCTCAACGTTTAAGGATTTCAAGGCGGTTGGACCACCTGAATTCCGTGGGTCCATGAATCCAGTCGAAGCACAAACCTGGATTATGGAAATAGAGAAGGTGTTCGATGTCGCTAGGGTAGGGGATGAGCAGAAGACTGCTTTCGCAACTTTCATGTTGAAAGCAGAAGCTAGTTATTGGTGGCAGGCCAATAAAACTCGTGAAGGGCCAGGAGTGATGACCTGGGATAGGTTCAAGGAACTGTTCTTCGAGACCTATTTCCCGGAGAGTTCAAAGAGTCAGCTGGAAGTACAGTTTCTGGAGCTGAAGCAAGGGACGATGACGGTATCCGAGTATGTCGCAAAATTCAACGAGTTGGCGAGGTTTGCGCCATATCAGGTTAGCACAGACGAACGCAAAGCGAAGAGGTTTGAACAGGGACTGAAGCCCTGGCTGTACAGTAGGGTTTCCCTGTTCCAGTTGAAGACATTTGCAGCAGTAATGGAGAAAGTAATACTCGCTGAAGGTGGAGGAGAGGCGGTGACCAAATTCAACCAGGAACAAAAGAAGAAGAAGAATGAGAATGAAATGAAGAATGGAGATGGCAGCAGTGGAAATAACAACAACAACAGCAACAACAACAGCTTGAAGAGGAAGTGGAATGGGAACGGGGGAGCTGGAAACCATCAGGGTAACCAGCAAAACAAAAAGTTTGAAGCATGTGCGACATGCGGGAAATTTCACAAGGGCTCGTGCTTGATGGGGAAACGAGTTTGCTACAATTGTGGCCAGGAGGGTCACATCGCCCCAAATTGCACTCAACCAAAGAAGAAGGCGTGCTTCACGTGCGGATCCAAGGATCATTTTGCTCGTGAATGCCCTAAGAAGAAGGAGGGAGGGACAACCAGAAGCAATGGAGGTAACAATGGAAGTACATGGGCCATTAAAGGGCCTGCAGCATCAAACAAACCCACAGCCAGAACCTTCAACATGACTGTGCAAGATGCTGTGCAATCAAAAGATGTGGTGTCAGGTATTATCCCAATCAATGATATTAATGCATATGTATTATTTGATTCGGGTGCTACTTGCTCGTTTATATCTGATGAATTTGCCAAGAGGTTAGAATTGCCTAGAGAAGAACTGAATTTTCCTTTGAACATAGAAATTGCGAATAAGGAAATAATCCCTGTTAGGTTCGTTTACAAGAACTGTAGGGTAAACATTAAGGGGAATATCTTGTTAGTAGATTTGATTCCGATTAGACTCGGGGAATTTAATGTAATTTTGGGAATGGATTGGTTGTTCAATTATGGAGCAGTAATTGACTGCCAAAAGAAGTGTGTAAACCTTATGACTCCGTCAAAGGTAGTATTTTATGGTAGCAAGTCGCCAAGACAAATGAAATATCTGACGACTATGCAGGCCAAGAAGTTGTTGAGTCAAGGTTGTGTGGGCTATTTAGCTTACATAGTCGATACTCAGAAGAAAGGTGTGAAATTAGAAGAAATACCGGTAGTGAGAGAATTTGAAGATGTGTTTTCAGAAGATTTGCCAGGACTTCCGCCTGACAGAGAAATTAAATTCGTGATCGACTTAGTGCCGGGAATAGCACCGATATCAAAGGCTCCGTACAGAATGGCTCCGGTAGAAATGAAGGAACTTATGGTACAGTTGCAAGAACTGCTAGACAAGAAGTATATTCAACCAAGTGTATCGCCGTGGGGAGCGCCAGTTTTATTCGTGAAGAAGAAGGACGGGTCAATGCGTCTTTGCATTGATTACAGGGAGTTAAACAAAGTCACTATTAAAAATAAATACCCGTTGCCAAGAATAGAAATGAAGGAACTTATGGTACAGTTGCAAGAACTGCTAGACAAGAAGTATATTCAACCAAGTGTATCGCCGTGGGGAGCGCCAGTTTTATTCGTGAAGAAGAAGGACGGGTCAATGCGTCTTTGCATTGATTACAGGGAGTTAAACAAAGTCACTATTAAAAATAAATACCCGTTGTCAAGAATAGATGACTT
Organism: Panax notoginseng; assembly: GCA_016801055.1. Classification (NCBI taxonomy): domain Eukaryota; kingdom Viridiplantae; phylum Streptophyta; class Magnoliopsida; order Apiales; family Araliaceae; genus Panax; species Panax notoginseng. The sequence continues at coordinate 105,562,657 of CM029016.1, read as the reverse complement.
GTTTGACCAGTTGAAGGGTGCTAAATACTTTTCGAAAATTGATTTGAGAAGTGGGTATCACCAGTTGAAAGTGAGGAAGGAGGATATACCACGAACGGCATTCAGAACTCGGTATGGACATTACGAGTTTCTGGTGATGTCTTTTGGTTTAACAAATGCCCCTGCCGCGTTCATGGATTTGATGAACAGGGTATTTAAACCATTTTTAGATAAGTTCGTAGTGGTGTTTATCGACGACATTCTGGTGTATTCCAAAACTCAAGAAGAACACGTGGAACATTTACGTCTGACATTGGAGACACTAAGAAAGGAAAAGTTGTACGCGAAATTCACTAAGTGTGAATTTTGGCTCAACCGTGTACAATTTTTGGGTCATGTGATTGACAAAGATGGGATTTTAGTAGATCCATCGAAAGTGGAAGCTGTAATCAATTGGGAACAACCAAGAACACCTTCGGAGGTGAGGAGTTTTTTGGGGCTGGCCGGTTATTATAGAAGATTTATACAAGATTTTTCTAAGATAGCCACTCCGTTAACAAACTTGACACGAAAAGCTGTGAAATTCGTGTGGACGGAGAAATGTGAAGAGAGCTTCCAAGATTTGAAGAAGAAGCTAAGTATGGCACCTGTGTTAACCCTGCCAGATAATACAGGAAATTTTGTGGTATATAGTGATGCCTCACACAAAGGGTTAGGTTGTGTTCTTATGCAGAATGACAAAGTTATTGCGTATGCATCAAGACAATTGAAAGATTATGAGAAAGGGTATCCGACTCATGATTTGGAATTGGCTGCAGTTGTGTTTGCTCTGAAGATATGGAGACACTATCTTTATGGAGAGAAATGTGAGATCTACACAGACCACAAAAGTCTGAAGTATATTTTCACTCAGAAAGATTTGAACCTGCGTCAGAGAAGGTGGATGGAACTGATAAAAGATTACGATTGTGAGATCTTTTATCATCCGGGCAAAGCGAATGTGGTAGCTGATGCTTTAAGTAGGAAAGGTAGGGAGAAGTTGATGCTGATTACAACTCAGGAGGAGCTCATTTCAGCAATGACAAAACTGGAGTTGGAGATCAAATTTCCAAAGGAATCTGACGAACAATTATTTCAGATAGAAGCTGGTCCAACTTTAATGGACAAAGTGAAGAGTGCCCAACTACAAGACGAAGAGTGTGCGAAAATCAAAGAGAATTTGATTGAAGGCGGTGATGTAAAATACAAGATCGACACCGAAGGGTTACTACGGTTTGAAGGAAGGATCTGGGTTCCAGCAGCACCAGAACTGAAAGAAGAAATTTTGATCGAAGCTCATAGCTCAAAATATTCAATTCATCCAGGGAGCACGAAAATGTATCAAGATTTGCGCCGACATTTTTGGTGGCCAAATATGAAAAGGGACGTCGTAGAATGTGTAGCGAAGTGCTTATCATGTCAGAGAGTAAAAGCCGAACATCAAAGACCCAGCGGATTGCTTCAACCGTTGGAAATACCGGAATGGAAATGGGAGCATATCACGATGGATTTTGTGGTGGGTCTTCCAACTACTCAGAAAGGATACGATGCGATTTGGGTAATAGTAGACAGACTGACAAAATCAGCACACTTTTTGCCAATAAAGATTAGATTCAATCTTGATCAGCTGGCAAAACTATATATTAAAGAGATATATTCAGCAAGGTTACTTTTCACTGTTATGTTATACTTATGCAAGTTCTCTAACTCTACTTTTATAATTGTACAAGTTTTCTTAACTCTAAATTAGTTATATTAGCATGCAAGTGCCTTTAGTTATCATTCAAGTTATTATTTGTTGTGCATGCTTGATATTAAATTCTAAAATGTAACCTTAGCTTAATGTTGTTCAAAGCAAGGTATGATAAATTATTCAATTGTTATGCTATTAGATTATTCCTAAAGCATGAACTTAGAACGAAATGTTTATTTAGTATGATCGTTCAATAACATAGTGTTATTATCTTGTATTCAACTAATCCTTAGTTGATGTCCGTTGAACTCCAAATTACCTTGAAAGCTTATCCAAACCAAACTTACTTTGGTGCGGACTTGTATTCTAAATACTGAGATGAACAACTCTTTTAATAGAGGTTTACGCTTAGCGTTGAAATGATTGTGCACAATACATTGTACGAAGGGTTGAGTACGTGGAGTCCTTATAGTCTTATGACTGTTAAAGTTAAAGTTGAAAGATTACTTATAACTGTGGACATGATTCGTGGTCATTAGACCCTCAGTGAATGTTATAATTTTCAGAAAGTTAATAGAATATATTGTTCAGTTCTATTGAGCCTAATATTGGCAAATGATGTAAAGTTTAAAGATTTACTTATTGTTATTTCAAGTGGGCTTTGTTTGCTCACTCTTGCCTGTAAAATTTCTTACAGCTAAGGTTGAAACTGGTGATGTACCTAGCACCAGTAAATGGGAAAGGAAAGATGAAACAATGCTGAAGACCTGTAATAGATTGAATAGTTTATTTTCAGGCTTGTTTAAAGATTGTAATGAATGTTATTTTAATTATTCCGCATGAATGAATGAATGTTTGTAAAGGTTAGATAACCTGGGAGATTTCTTTTATTTAAGTTTAATCCTGTATGGGCAGGTTTTCTTTTATTATTCCATTCTATTATGATTGGGTAGTTAAAAATGAATGTTTTGATTACGTGAACACCAAATCTTTAGGTAATGAAGTACCGGGATTTGGGGGGTGTCACAACCTTCATCACACTTACTCATTATAAATAATGTTATAATTTATTCATTATTTATTCAAATAAAATTATTTTATATTTAATCCGATTTTCTCGGTTGTTACAGGATACATGTGAACATGTGTGTTGAAAGTTGTTTAACATCGTTATATGTTTTGATGAGTACGTAGTCAGACACTTGTTGCATGAATTCACTTAGCCTTGTTAGAAATTTTTAAATAAGGCTATAAAGTGTGAAAACAACTTAAGGTAAACACAAGAGGCACCAAACATAGGCCATGACATCTTAATCTGTATATATATTATGTGTTAACATTCATGCATGTTAAGAAATAAAGAGTAAACTGAGAACTAAAGATTCAAATCTAGTATGGCCAGGGGACGACGCAGTTGCGCCCATTCTATTCCAAACTGCAGCGCAGCTGCGCTGCAGGGCAGTGTTGTTTATTTAATTAAATTATAATCTGAACCTTTAACACTGCAGGGCAGTGTTGTTTATGTCTTAGAGCTTCAATGCTTGGCTTAAGTGATGTTCTAAGTTTACAAGCATGTAATGGTTATAAAAAACCCCTGTTAAGTTTTATTAAGGTTTACAAAATGTAAGAACGATATAGATCACTCATCTATAAACTTTAAATGTGTATCGAACACATAGTTAGTCAAGAGTATGATAGAAGTTTATGAATGTTAATGTCAGGTATTGGTGGATACGGTATACTTATACATACATAGTTATCCTAAGAGTATGATAAGAAAGTGAAACGAAGGTTTTGACAACTGAATTAGAAAACAATGTAACAATTGTTATTACATTGAGAATATAAGGAAATGTATGACTGATGGGTATAAATCCATTATTATACAATTGTATAGGAATACACGAAGTGGAGATAACTATAAGCAGTTAAGTTGTAGCGGATAATCTACGATCCAGATAAGTTTTTCAGTTCCTATTTGATATATAAATTCGATAAATGTTAGTTGAGCTATATTATGCTATGAGAATGCTGATGCATATATATGAAATGCATATGAGATATGTATGAAATTTGAAAGTTAATCTTTGATGATATCCTTGTGAAGTAAATCTCTGTGCCTTTTATGTGAGAAGTAACATGCGTAGTAAATATTAATTGATTATGAATGCATGAACTGGGCATGTTATTATATGATATGTGATGCATGTAAACTATTAGAATTGCTGAGCTGTCGAGCTCACTCTTGCAAATAACCATTTTTGCAAGTTAAAGACTCGTGGTAAAGATTATGTGCTACTTAATTGATAGAGTTCAATAGTAACGAAGGAGATTGATTTATTTATTTAAATATATGCTCTTGAACCATGTTTAGGTTCTAGGAGATGTACATGATAGTTGTTTACGATGTGTAATACATGTTGAGTTGTGAAGTTGTACTATGTGATGCATAGAGGAAGTTGAATCGAGATGTAAAAATTTATACAGTAATTCGAATAGAATTAATCATAACATAATTTGATTCAATGATATGCAATGAATTCAAGTTAAGAAATCAATAAAAGATTTTTATCAAAGGAGATTGAAAAAGTTTAAATTATTTCGCATATTTTTATAACATTGAATTTGATGTAAGACAGGAATGGTAAATGACCAAGATTTAAAACTTATAAAAGTTTGGGGTCATTATATAGATCCTAGAAATGGAAAGAAATTATATTCTAAATTGTAATAAGTAAAGTTATATTAATTAAGTTATGAATAAAAAATATAAATAGTTTGACGATAATAGTATCGTGGCGGACCGGATCTGAGGTTCTAAGGGACCCAGATTTGGGGGCATCACAGGTTGGTATCAAAGCTGTAGGTTATAAACTTTAGATAAGTGGAACTTAGGCTATAACTTGAGAGAGAGAAAGATAAAGATTAAAATATATATAAGCGAAGATTCAAAGAAGAATCTTAAAGTGTATAGAGAATGAGAATTCAGGAGTTTCTTAACTCCGATAATAAAAATGTTAACATGATGTCTATAAGATGAAGATGACAAAGATAATACAAATGAAATCAAATGGAGTTTAGTTGATAATGGGAAAGAACCCTAAGGTAAACCGATGATCACGACGTGATTGGATTGAGCTATGAAATGATAAATCGTCTATAACGACTAAATGGCTATAGCTTGATGTTATAAGGGAAGGTACTATGAAATGGTACGAGATGAACTCATGAGGAGTTGTACATGATGAGATACAAAAAAAAACAATTCGTATCGAGCAAAGAGCAAGTTAAGAGTGAGATAGAGTTAAGTGGGATTTCAATTGAAGACTCATGTGAGAGCTGAGTTGTACAAACATTTGTATGAGCGAAGGTTTTGCGCTCGCGCTCGGTTTCTCATAATGATAATCATTGGAATGATTGGTGTTGCGTTATCGATATGCTTATGGTGAGAAGGTGATTCTTTTCTCATATTTATATTTGATAGTTAGAGGCTATTAATATTAAGTTAGAGAATATTAAGGTTAGGCGCGAGTTCGTAAAACTCATGCTTATGGTATGTTGGTGACTCATTGTCATATGCATGTTTTCGAGCCCCTAACCGTATGGATAGTCTCTGATTGGTTATTGGGCTACGTATTGTTAGGACAAGCTCCTAAACTCATATTATTGTGGTAAGTTCATGAACTTCTAAGGTGTGGTAAGTTTGATGAACTATATCGGGTTTATATATGTTATATATTATGAATTTAGAAATTTTGGTATAGTGACCATTGATGGAGTAAAGATTGAAGTTGATGGAGAAACATGAATTTTCTAAATCTTCTAGCTCTGCTAGATTTTTAAAATTTATTGACTTCGTGCTGATGTTTGCACTGCTATTTTCTTGAAAAATATTGGATCATGAGATTGAACCAATGATGTTTAAAAATAATACCATTATTCATATGTCTGTGCTAATTGTTTCGGCTAAGACAAAAATGATTTGAAAATTTTCAAAATGTATTTTTGGACCATGTGCATCATTTGATATAGTGTAGAAAATGGTAAACGATGGAGTCATCAATGTAGTCCAACCTAGTGTTGGTTGTGATCGAAAGATCGTCAGCCCACTATGGTATAATATAATATGACAAAGTCATATAATGGCGGAATCCTCAACGTACTACTAATTTGGTTCGATACCATGACGTCATAAAAGAACTTTTGGTTTTCTTTTAAATTATGAAGAAGGTCAATTAAGTTGGCTAAATTATTTCGATTGTTGTCCGAGTTATTAATAAAAGGCTAAGCTATTTGATTCGGCTAGATGACTGTTGAAAAATATTTATGGAATTCAAGCATTCTTGAGTAATTATGCCAAACCAGATTACTCTGGTGCGGATTCAGATATTGAAAGCCTGAGGTGAACAACCCTATAAATGGGACATGTTTTCGGAGATAATGGTTCTGAGTGTAACGCATATAGTTGTTATGATGTGCTACATTTGTACACAACGTAGTGGTACAATTGGTTGATCACCTAGAGTACTTGTACATGGCGTTTACAGTCTTTGTGATTGATAAACATTTTGTGGAAAGGGTTTATAGTGTGAAGGATTTTGTTGAAGCACTAGGTAACCTAGAGAAGAGTTCCCGGTCTTGTGACCCCTCAACATAATTTAGAATCTAAGTTATTCATACAACTTCCCAATTATTGAATGATTGTGGAAGATTCTTATTCTTTTGAAGGGCGAATGTGGTAAGGAGAATATTCCTTAGAAAGAAGGAAGTGGTAGAATACGGCATGTAATAATGAATGAATCGTATAAGCTATAATAATTCCAAGAAGAGGAATAAAATTCTAAAAGAGAAAAGATGAAGTTATTTAAAAGAATATGTAATCTCCAGAAAGGACCGAGTAGAGAGGTTTTGGTGATTCCGATGACGAAATCCTTATAAGGGGGAGATGATGTGATAACCCAAATTTTCAGAAATTATTAAAATAAGAAATTAGTAAATAAAATTCTTATTATAAGATATATAGGGTTTGAATATATATATATATATATATATATATATATATATATATATATATATATATATATATATATATATATATATATATGTTATATTTTGAATTTTTGTGTTATTGGTGGAAAGAAACCCACAAATGAGATTCTTTTAGTTGGATAAGCTATTAAGGAAAGATAGAGTATTAAAACTTAAAGTTCACTTTTTTTTAGTAATTGATGATGTGAAATCAAAGAGGGAATGGATGTTAGACGAGTTAACACTTAAAAAAACATGTTCAAAGTACTTAGAAATTAAGGTTCTATTTTTCCTAATGCAAAACTTGTTTGCCTCTGGACTTGAGGTGGCGCAGCTGCACCACTTCTAAGCTTATGACCATTGTTAATCGAAATCTGATTATGCTCACACGCAAGTGCACGTGGTCAACAAGTAATATAATGATAAATCGAGTATCGTTCCCATAGAGATTTAGTATAAAATTAATCCTAACAATTACCAGCTTTATATTAATCACAATCTTATTAAACTATCCAATTCAATGATTTAAACTATTAAAAACTAAAAATACTAAAAATACTAAGCAATCAACAAACTTAAAAACTGTAATTTCAAGCAAATGATGGAGAATTAGGCTTACAACTTCACTTCAATTCATTAGCCCAGTTTATTAATCAAGAACACTCAAGTAGAACTAGCCATCTCTCGATGCATTAATACCATATTAACTTAAATCCACAAATTAGATAGAATTAAGCTAAACACCTTAATCAACTAATTCACTATATCTCTATGTGAATTACAATCAAACAAGTTTTAAATTCAAGTTTTTTTATCTGATTACATGTGATGTTAAGCATATCTCTACTTTAACATTCATCAAGATTCTATTCAATAACAGAATTCAAGAATAAATGTTATAATGACTAAGTCTAGATTCATATTTCGTCTCTCGATTCTATACAAATCCACATAGAATTGGTGATCAAGTAATTCATAAATTAAAGCACAAATCACAATAGATAAATTGAATGATAGATTATTAAATTGAAATTCAAGACTACATAATCATCGTTCAACCATAAGATCTGCCATAAGCCTAATAAGTAAATTAGTTCATCACAAATGAATTAAAAACTGAAATCATCAAAGTAATCATCATCCCAATTACAATTATTGAATTAAAGAAGTAGAATGAATCCAGAACCACTCTTCTCCTTAGCTCCAACTTGCAATTATCGTGACTTAGACCTTGAATCCTTCCTCCAATGCTTTTCCTCAAAAATCAAGCTTCAAATTGCTAAATTGAATGTTAAATCATATCTCCCTTGTTATTACTTGTTAATATCTAGCCTTAAGACACGTATTCTAACCATAATTCGATGCCAATTATAGTTTCAAACGATGCCAACCTCATTCCTTCACGTCTCTGCAGCATTACAATTCAGACAGGAGTCTTAGCCTTTCCCGTACCCCTGCCTCGGCGGGGGTTTTCCTCCTTTAAGTGCCTGCCCTAGCGGGGGGTGCTACTACTTTCTGACAGGGTACCCCCGCCCCGACGCGGGTTTTGCCTTTATAATGTCCACCCCGGCGGGGGTGTATTCTATAGATGGTCCAGCTTTTGCTCATTTTCTTGCTCACTTTAGCCACGAAACCACCTTTTAAGCCCAAATGCTATGCCACCATACCTAAACATAAAAATAATACTAAACACGTAAAACATATCACAAAAATAATGAATTAACATAGTTTAAGCTCAAATTAGAGGCCAATTCGTAGGTATAAAATTCACTCATCAAACTCTCCCAAACTTAAACCCGTGCTAGTCCTCGAGCACAAACAAAACAAAAATGTTTTGCAATGCAACGGAATGTAATGCAACTAGTCTATATGCCTACAAATCCAGCAGTCGTGATAGAAACAAGTTTTGTTCAACCGGCCTCAGAGAAAATCAAGCAAACATAACAATACTTCATATTAAAACCGATCAATAATTCCTATCAATCCTCAAATCTTAAATTGTTATTACTGGTATAGTGCGTGTGTGTTCAACACCCATGCTCATTGATGCAAATTCAAATTTAATACATAACAAATCTCTTTGAAGGCATCATGCAGTGTAAACTCAAGAATTTCAAAAACAAACGAGATTCAACTAAAATCAAACAATTACCAATATCAAGGGTCCAAATAGGTTACTTATGCTTTTTTTTCTTTTTTTATTCATTTACGGAGGCTTTTTACTCTTATTTCTCGTTTTATTCATTTTTTTTATTTCCCATGACTATGCAATGTCTCATTCCATTAAGCTAACAGTGTTACCCCTTAGCGAGCATTCGACCAACGACTCCCAGATCATAAAGACCTTAGGGCGCTAGGTGTAGAGACAATCCCCTCAGGCTTACTTACTCAAGTAGCGAAGGCCCTGAAACAAGACTAGCCACGGTGTTTATTCATTTTCTATTTCACGAACCCTTCGATCTGATCATTTATGCTCAATCTCTTCCTTTTTCTTCTTCTCCAAGCTCTTAAACTCTCTATCTTTCTCTCTCAAAGTGTAGGATTTTCAAAATCCCATTAAATGAAGTTAAGGCTTCCTTTTATAGATTTTCAAGGCTAGGGGTATTTTAGTCATTTTGCCCCAGCCCCAACCTCCTTACTATTCACACCTCCTCATTCCATCTCCTTACTATTCACGAAGCTTTCCTTGGAAGTTTCGTGGTTCCATCTTTCGAGTTTCGTCCGATAGTTTTAAAAACTGCGATTCTCGGAATCCAAATATTTTTGAATATTTCGTATTTTCTTTACCGATTAACTTTTACATATTCTTTGGATCTCTGAAAAACTGAAAAATACTTTTTGACATTAAGCATTTTCCTTCACATTTTCCCTTAACTTAGTTAAACGAGTGAAAAGTACATAACAGTTCTTTTTGTTATTTTTATTTTGTCCGATTTCTGCACGTTTTTCGAGAAAAACTTTTATCGGCTTACTTAAATTTTCATGATATATTATCGTCAAATCTTTCGATGGAATGTCATTTCGACATACCGAACTCTCAAAAAGGCTTATATTATTCAAACCCTAACTCTTAGGTTTCGTCGGGTGAATAGTGCCTATTTCGTCATTTTCCCCTAAATATTTTTTTTTCTGAAATATTTTTATTTTTGTCTTGAAAATTCTTACTCGTTCAATCTAGCTCATAGCCAGAATCCTCCCAATTTATAATCATCCTAGGTTCTAAAACGATTAATAAACGCATAGCACAAAATATTATTAATAAAAATTCATTTTATTAATAACTAATTCTTTAAATCTAAATTTCTGGACAATCCGATTTTTCGGGTTGTCACATCCTTCCCCCCTTATAAAAATTTCGTCCTCAGAATTTCTAAAACCACACCCATTCCCGGGTCATCACATTCACCCATTCTTCATAGAATTTCGTCCTCGAAATTTTAGCCTACCCTTCTTCTCAACTTCTCTTCAAAGAAGTTCTTATCTTTCAAACATTCTCTCAACTTCATAACTTATCAAGAATTATGAAGTAAAATGAACAACGAGGAACATAAGAATTCCTTTAAAATATTTCATACTTTTGCTGAGGGGTCAAATTGACCATGAACTCTTACTAGGTTTAACAGCATGACATCATAACCTTTCTTCCACGGTTAGTTTACAATCACCAAGAAGGTAAACTACCTCTTTCATACGTAGGCGATAAACCCATTGTATAACCCCATTATGGGGTGTGTTCACCTCAGACTTAATTATTAGATTTCGTACCAAAACAATTTGGTTTGACACAACTTCTCAAAGAAAGCTCGATTTTCTTTTAAACATGACATACCATTTGTCTTAGCCAAATCAAGTAGCTTCTCTACCATATCAATAAATTGGATATCAACTTGAAACATTCGTCTAGTCAAATCAATTGACATCGACTACTTCTTTAAATTCTTTTCGCAATATATCAAAACGTTTTATGACGTCATGATATTGTACTTTTCACAGTACGTTGAGGACTTCATCAGTTTATGACTTCGTCATTATACATCATGCCATAGCGGGTTGTTGATCCTAAGATCACATTCAACACTAGGTTCAATTGCATTAATAACTCCATCCTTTTACCATCCTTGCATCGAATGCACGGATGATATAAAATTCATTTTGATATTTCAAATCAATTTATGTCTAGCCGAATCAATTAACATAGACATACCAAGAATAGTTCTTTTAAAATCCATTGGTTCCCAAAAGTTGAACCAGCACTCATAATCACGATTTTAATAAAGTTCAAAATCTAGCGTAGCTAGATGACTTGGAATATCCTATTCTCCATCTACCTTCATTGTCTTACTTGCGACAATACTTAATCTTCTATAGCACCTTCAATGCTAATTCTACTGAAAATACACGCTTTCAGTCTAAACATCCCTATACCTTAGTACAATCCATTAACTTACCACACATTGTGAGTTCAGGAACTTTCCACAATAATGTGAGTTTAAGAACTATCCCAGTCAGACCATAGGCGTCCATTCGCTGGGAAGTTTAAAAACATACCATATAATTATGAGTCACGAACCTACCATAAATAGGAGTTTCAAGAACTCGCACCTACCTTATCGTTCTCTACCTATCAAGTATATACATGAGAAAAGATTCACCTTCTCATCATATACGTCTTAATAGCGTGACCAATTCCAATGATTATCACAGTACTAAGCTAAGCAGTTGTTACACCCAGCACAAACCTCTGCCCATAACAAAGGTTCATACAACTCAGCTATCACATGAGTCCTCAATTGAAATTTTACAACTTCTAAATTTCTCTTTACTTAATACGAATTTTCTTTAATTCGTATGCTATCCTTCTCAACTCACTCTGAGTTCTCCTTCCCGTACTACTTCGTAGTACCATTCATTAATAGCATTAGCTATAAATCATTCATCATTTAACAGCTCATCTGTTACTACGATTTACTATGATCACATGGTGATCTTCTTATCCTTCTCTCTACGATTATAGTCTTACGTACTCATACCTAAGATTTATAACCTATCAGCTTTGATACCAACTTGTAACAGCTCGAAATCTAGTCTAACTTCACACTCGAATTCTGTACGTCACGAGTACATCATTCTTCTAACATACATCATTATATACTGAAATATAACAACATACATTCTCAATTTCCAGGTTCTAATACCTTATAATCTCGTTCATTACAAATAATGATAATTGCATTATTCTTTACATCTTACAAGAGTGACTTTTATCCACCACCAAGGATACATAACCGTTCATTAAACTAATCTATAGTTCCATTTCATCTTTCAACATTATAAGTTTTCACTTGATCTTCACGCTCATTCACATACTGAATGACACTTTATCTGGATACCGGTCAGCTTGATCTTTACGGGATCCTTAAGTTCTTCTAACATCGTTCGCTGAAAATATTTTCTATTTAAAGCAAGTGTGAGCATTCAATTGCCCAGCAACTCATAACAGTTGAACAAACAACTTCAAGAATTTTAAACATTCCTTTAGAACTTCGATAACCGAACAAAGGTTATGAAGCAGCTTGAATAATACGAATAATTTCGATTCCTATCATTTTAAAATGTTAATCACATTCACTTTGAAATACTTTCCTTTTTTACTTTTTTCATACTCATCCTGTCTGGCTAGAATCATTAGCACAAACTTAACAATAACGGTTCATGCATAAAAAGAACATTCTCATATTGAGCAATTCAATCACAGAATAATTCATCTCATAAAAACACCAAAGTGTTCAAATTGTGGCATAAGGCCTCATACGTTCTACCACTGTAACACCCCCTTTCCGAAATAGAAAGAGAGGTCACTCAAAATATAACAAACCTGATGAATTTAATAACAAGGCTCTAATCCACAAAAGAATAGTCTTACACTAATTAAATGTCTTAAGACAAACCATAATAAATGCCACACTGGCTCAAACCACAATCTGAAATAATTATTACAATTCCAAGTAAACTAACACATCAAGTCTAAACAGAATATTTCTAAAGCATTGGAATGAATGGAGCTCTCATCACACTTGCCCTTGATTCCCCTGATTACCTGCCGGAAGAAAAACACAGCATGAGCCAAATGCCCAGTACGGATATAGAACACAATTAACGAACTGAAATAATAAACTCAATTAAATGGAATGAGACGAAACGAACAAATCTAACACAACGAAATAATAGGCTGAAACAAATGGCTGGGTGTTATTTCATACCGAGCTCAAAATAAAACAGAAATATACCTTGCCACACAGGCAAGTCAAATAATGCCACATAGGCAAATTAAATAATGCCACACAGGCAAGTCACATACATTGGACCGCGAATCCAATGCATGTAAAATCGGAAGGCGTGTTTGGCACAAACATCACCAAGCCGCAGAACAGAACAGAACAGAAAACTAGAGTCGACCCATACGCCTCCCACAACAAAACACCAAATGGCCAACTCCCATCGGAGCACAAAACGGAGACGCCGTGGACTGATCACACCGCCACGGAAGGTGTCATGCCTCGGTGCCAAGAGGACATGCCTGTGGTACCCCCACAGGTGGTTATAGCTCAGGTATACCCTACGGTATTCTAACAAAATATAATGTCACAACACATACGACACAACAAAGGGGTTCTAACGTGTACAAGTTAAACTGAAACGAAATATCAACACAAAGTCTCCAAAATATTAACATGTACTTTCTAAAATATCAGAATAAATTTATAGAAATGATACACTAGTCTAAAGAGTACAAATGGGAGTTCTAATATAAACGCCCAAAACACTATCACAATAAATTGACAAGAATAATTATACGAGGCAATTTCTAAATTTCGAAACGAATAACGAATCAAATAAATCAAAAATAAAAGAGTCTTGCTGAAAAAGTACGGAATCCGTACCTGAAACAAGCAATGTAATACCCAAAAATTATTATCCCAATGTAGTTCGTTAAACTCTTTTCGTTCGATCTAAATAAAATAAGATAGAATTTTATTACAAATTTAACAATCTCTAACATAATATTACTTAATCTGTTATTAAGTAAATTTTATAATTTCATCAATAGAATAATTAATTAGTATAAAAAAAATTTCAATTTAATTTATAATAACATAAGTGGGTTACTATAAAATAAATAGTATAATTTATATATATACACTACTGTATCATATATTTATATATAACTTGGCAGAATGAGTTAATATATATATATATATATATATATATATATATATATATATATATATATATATATATATATACCTGCAAATTGGCTGATCTTGTTCCTTTTGTTTCTCTCCCAAACTCGTATAAGGCGTATTGTTTAAGTGAATTAGGTTTAGTTATTTATTCATTAAAACAATAGATTTTATTAATTAATATATTTATTAATTCTTCAAATTTTAATAAGATTTAAAAATTACACGATTATAAATTTGACCCACTTAATTTAAGCCCAATTTTATCAATTTAATTTACCCACACTTATTATTACATTAGCCCACAAAATTAAATGATTATTTTTACCCAAAATAAATGGCATCCAAAAAAATATGTTTTAAAACAATGTAATTTTTATTATTTAATATTTATTTATTAATTTATTTTTACCGGGTATTACATCACCTACCCCTTAAAAGAATTCCGTCCCCGGAATCAAAAGAATAGAACGTACCTAATTATCAAAAAGATGCGGATATTCCGCTCGAATAGACTCCTCACAAGTAAGATCCTCCCGAATCTTATCGAATGGATATTGCACCACATGCAACGGATGATAATGATAACCCCTCAACGCTGACACATGGAATACATTGTGCACATGAGCTAGTTGTGGAGGCAAAGCTAACCGATACGCAACTTCACCAACCCTCTCCAAAATCTCAAATGGACCGATATAACGCGGACTAAGCTTCCCTTTTAACCCAAATCGCCGAATGCCCTTCCAAGGAGAAACTTTTAGAAAAACATGTTCAATAGGTTCAAACTCTAAAGTCCTCCTATGCTTATCAGCATAACACTTCTGTCGTGATCGAGCCGACTTCAATTTCTCCTTAGCCACCGCTACCTTCTCTGTAGTGATTTGAACTAACTCAGGCCCTTCATGGCCCTTTCGCCAACCTCATCCCAACAAGTTGGTGCCCGACACTTTCTACCATACAGTGCCTCAAACGGAGCCATTCCAATACTTGCATGCTAGCTGTTGTTATAAGCAAACTCAACTAGGCTCAAGTAATCATCCCAATTACCCGACCACTCAAGTGCACAAGACCTCAACATATCTTCCAACGTCTGAATAGTCCGTTTAGATTGCCCATCAGTTTGCGAATGAAAAGAAGTACTGAAGTTGAGCTGAGTGCCCCAAGCTCGTTGAAACCCCTTCCAGAACCGTGAAGTGAACCGTGGGTCCCGATCTGAAACAATAGACACCGGAGTACCATGAAGTCTAACAATCTCCTGCTGAAAGATATGTGCCAACCTATCCACCGAGTAACCCTCATGGATAGCCAAAAAGTGTGCCGATTTGGTCAACCGGTCCACTACTACCCATATGGCATCATTCTTCCTGAAAGTATTCGGCAAACCAGTCACAAAATCCATCGTAATATCCTCCCACTTCCACACTGGAATGTCTAACTGTTGCAGCAAACCACTAGCTCGTTGATGTTCTATCTTCACTTGTTGACAAGTAAGACACTTCCCAACATATTCAGCCACGTCTCGTTTCATCCCATCCCACCAAAAATTCCTCTTCAAATCCCGATACATCTTTGTAGAACCAGGATGAATAGAAAATGGCGAATTATGAGCCTCAGCCAACACCGCCTCCCGAATGATTGGATCGGACGGTACACACAACCGCTCACCCAACCAGATCACACCATGGTCATCAATACGAAACTCGGACTGCTTGCCCTCCTCTAGATTCTGCGTCATACTCCACAACTCCCCATCTTCTTTTTGAGCTTCTTTGACCCGCGAGATAAGAGAGGGCTCCACTTTCATACCAGCCAAATGCCCATCTGAACCTCGTACATACAACTCCAATTCTAGCCGATCCATATCCGAAATAAGCTGAGGTTGTGTAATAAGGGCTGCTACACTCCCTGAACTCTTCCGGCTAAGAGCATCTGCAACCACGTTTGCCTTCCCCGGGTGATACTGAATTCTAGCATCATAATCCTTTAGAAGCTCCAACCAACGCATCTGCCTCATATTGAGCTCCTTCTGAGTGAAAATGTATTTAAGACTTTTATGATCGGTGAAGATATCACAAGTCTCTCCATACAAATAGTGCCTCCAAATCTTTAAGGTAAAGATCACCGCTGCCAACTCCAAATCATGTGTGGGGTAATTCACCTCGTAAGGTTTAAACTGCCTAGAAGCATAAGCAATCACCTTACCATGTTGCATCAAAACACACCCCAAGCCTTTCTTAGAAGCATCACTATAAATTTTGGTAGCCTCCTGTCCCCGACGGCAGTGCAAGTATAGGAGCTGTCACAAGTCGTTTCTTCAACTCCTCGAAACTCTTCTCACGCTCCTCATTCCACACAAACTTCGTGCCCTTTCTCATCAACTGGGTCAATTGTAAGGCAAGGAAGGAAAACCCTTCCACAAACCGTCTATAATACCCGCCAAACCCAAGAAACTCCTAATCTCCGTCACCGTAGTAGGTCTCGGCCATTTAGTGATAGCCTCAACCTTCGCAGGATCCACCTTAATGCCTTCAGCAGAAACAACATGGCCCAAAAATGCAACCTGCTCCAACCAAAACTCGCATTTAGAGAATTTAGCATACAACTTCTCTTTCTGCAAAATCCTCAACACTGTGCGAAGATGCTCCTCATGCTCTTCCTTAGACTTGGAGTAAACCAAAATGTCATCAATAAAGACAATGACAAATTGGTCCAAGTACTCCCTGAACACTCGATTCATCAAATCCATAAACACCGCCGGAGCGTTAGTCAACCCGAATGGCATCACCAAAAACTCATAATGCCCATATCGAGTGCGAAAAGCCGTCTTAGGGATATCCTCATCCCTCACCCTCAACTGATGATAACCTGACCTCAAGTCTATCTTCGAAAAATATTTTGCCCCTTGAAGTTGGTCAAACAAGTCATCAATCCTAGGCAATGGATACCGATTTCTGATGGTGATCTTGTTCAACTCTCTGTAGTCTATACACAGCCTCATAGACCCATCTTTCTTCTTTACAAACAAGATCGGAGCACCCCACGGCGAAACACTCGGCCGAATCACACCACGATCTAACAATTCCTGCAACTGCTCCTTCAACTCCTGCAACTCCAACGGTGCCATCCGATACGGTGCCTTAGAGATAGGCTCCGCACCAGGAACAAGCTCAATAGAAAATTCTACTTCCCGCTGTGGTGGCAACCCTGACAACTCCTCAGGAAACACATCAGAAAAGTCACGAATAATTGGAACATCCTCAATACGAGACTCACCCTTAGAGGTATCTTTCACAAATGCCAAATACCCCTCACAACCCTTTGCTACCAACTTCCCAGCCTTCAAAGGTGAAATCAACTTCACCACCCTATTTGGTTGTGAACCCTGAAACACGAACTCTGGAGACTTCACATCTCCAAATATAACCTTCTTCGCTTGACAATCGATAGTGGCCTGGTGCTTATCCAACCAGTCCATCCCAAGAATGACATCAAAATCGTGCATATTCATCGGAAGAAGATTAGCTCTACGAATTTTATCTCCAAAACTTATCGGACTCCCTCGATACAAATCGAAAATAACAACAGAAGTCCCCATCGGGGTAGAAATAGACATAACAGAATCTAATAACTGAGATGGCACACCTAGGTGCCGAACAAAAGACTGAGCAACAACAGAATGAGTAGAATCCGTATCAAATAAAATAGACGCCTCACGATTCCCAACTAAAAGAGTACCAGAAACAGTACCTGGTGCACCTGCCGCCTGGTTATATGTCAAGGCGAACACTCGACCACCCCGACGCTGACCTCCATTGCCACCATTATCACCATCTCCACCATTTCTGCGTGGACCGGTACAATCCCTAGCAATATGACCCATCTGTCCACACAAGAAGCATGCACCGGTGAGTCTGTGGCACTGCCTCCCCAGATGATTTGCCCCACAAGTAGCACAAGGAGCTATCAGAATGAGATTCGGGTTACCCCCACCAGCTGGTCCCAGATAACGACCCTGATTCTGCCCCTGCTGACGATTATGCCCCTGCTGACGATTTTGTCCATACTAAGGTAGCTGAAGCTGACGATTTTGCCCTTGCTGAGGCGTCTGCTGATAATCCCTGTTCTGATTCTGTCCACGCCACTGCCCTTGTTGGCCACCACGATTCCTATTCAACTGACCACCCTGATTTCTCCCCTGCTGAACTGAGGATTAACCCTGCTGGTCATCTCTGTCCCTCTTTCGACTCCCTTCCAGTTTAGAAGACCGAAAGTCCTGTCGCTCCATCTCAATATTCTTTGCTGCATTGGCCACGGCTGACACGTCTGCAAACTTGTTGTTAATGAGATGCTGCCGATACCTGTAATGAATCCTCCACTTAAACTTCTCTGCCTGTTCTGTTGCAGTCCCTCTGAGGTTCCCGCAAAGCCTGCCAACCTAGTAAACCTCGTCATGAAGTCCGTGATGGACTCATCATCCTTCTGTCGAATCGACAGATACTCTCTAGCATAGGCCTCTTTATCAGCAGCTGGGAAGTACTGCTGATAAAAGACCTCACAAAATTCTGCCCAATTAAGTGTCTCAGCATAATTTTCACCTTTTGTTGTTTTCATCGCTTTCCACCACCTCTGTGCATCCCCTTCCAGCTTGTAAGCAGCAAGCAGCACTCTCTGATTATCTGAACACCCTAACACATCAAAGATCTTCTTTAGGTGGGCAATCCAATTCTCTGCCTCAATTGGAGTCGGAGCCGAACTGAATGCTTGTGGTTTCTGCTTCTGGAACCTCTCCAACCATACATACATCGCAACCCCCTGCTGATCATGACCATCCGCATTCCCTTCCACTTCATTTGCCCGTGGACCATTATTTCTTGAATTCTCCTGTTCTGGAATTTCTGGTGGCGGCTGCTGCATTGCATGTACAATCTGTGCCACCAACTGAGGTAACGCCTGATTCACTGCCTGATTCACCAAGGTAGCCAATTGAGCATTAATCTGATCATTAGGTTGCTCATTGGGCTGACCATCACCCCTTCCCCTATTATTACCTCTCCTCCCAGCAACTCTAGCGGATCGACGAGCCATTTACGAACAGAACAACGAATATCAGCAAAAGAGATTAGAGACATATTTGACTATAGCTGGACAGAAAATCAAACTGAATAAAACCTAACCCAGAAGTCTACCCATAACTCACAGGTCAAACCTAAATAGGTTTTCTACAAGAAAGAACCTAAGCTCTGATACCAACTCTGTAACACCCCCTTTCCGAAATAGAAAGAGAGGTCACTCAAAATATAACAAACCCGATGAATTTAATAACAAGGCTCTAATCCACAAAAGAATAGTCTTACACTAATTAAATGTCTTAAGACAAACCATAATAAATGCCACACTGGCTCAAACCACAATCTGAAATAATTATTACAATTCCAAGTAAACTAACACATCAAGTCTAAACAGAATATTTCTAAAGCATTGGAATGAATGGAGCTCTCATCACACTTGCCCTTGATTCCCCTGATTACCTGCCGGAAGAAAAACACAGCATGAGCCAAATGCCCAGTACGGATATAGAACACAATTAACGAACTGAAATAATAAACTCAATTAAATGGAATGAGACGAAACGAACAAATCTAACACAACGAAATAATAGGCTGAAACAAATGGCTGGGTGTTATTTCATACCGAGCTCAAAATAAAACAGAAATATACCTTGCCACACAGGCAAGTCAAATAATGCCACATAGGCAAATTAAATAATGCCACACAGGCAAGTCACATACATTGGACCGCGAATCCAATGCATGTAAAATCGGAAGGCGTGTTTGGCACAAACATCACCAAGCCGCAGAACAGAACAGAACAGAAAACTAGAGTCGACCCATACGCCTCCCACAACAAAACACCAAATGGCCAACTCCCATCGGAGCACAAAACGGAGACGCCGTGGACTGATCACACCGCCACGGAAGGTGTCATGCCTCGGTGCCAAGAGGACATGCCTGTGGTACCCCCACAGGTGGTTATAGCTCAGGTATACCCTACGGTATTCTAACAAAATATAATGTCACAACACATACGACACAACAAAGGGGTTCTAACGTGTACATGTTAAACTGAAACGAAATATCAACACAAAAGTCTCCAAAATATTAACATGTACTTTCTAAAATATCAGAATAAATTTATAGAAATAATACACTAGTCTAAAGAGTACAAATGGGAGTTCTAATATAAACGCCCACAACACTATCGCAATAAATTGACAAGAATAATTATACGAGGCAATTTCTAAATTTCGAAACGAATAACGAATCAAATAAATCAAAAATAAAAGAGTCTCGCTGAAAAAGTACGGAATCCGTACCTGAAACAAGCAATGTAATACCCAAAAAATATTATCCCAATGTAGTTCGTTAAACTCTTTTCGTTCGATCTAATAAAATAAGATAGAATTTTATTACAAATTTAACAATCTCTAACATAATATTACTTAATCTGTTATTAAGTAAATTTTATGATTTCATCAATAGAATAATTAATTAGTATAAAAAAAATTTCAATTTAATTTATAATAACATAAGTGGGTTACTATAAAATAAATAGTATAATTTATATATATACACTACTGTATCATATATTTATATATAACTTGGCAGAATAAGTTAATATATATATATATATATATACACCTGCAAATTCAAGAATTTATCTATACATATATATTACCGTAATATATATACACATTATCATATCATATATATATTTTTGCAATCCGTCACATGTGAGTCTAAATCCTTATTTGATTACCCAAGTACTGAATAAATTGAAAAAGAAAACACTTACCCTATTATCAATTGATGATTGAATTGCTTCTCTCAGCCGCTGATCTTGTTCCTTTTGTTTCTCTCCCAAACTCGTATAAGGCGTATTGTTTAAGTGAATTAGGTTTAGTTATTTATTCATTAAAATAATAGATTTTATTAATTAATATATTTATTAATTCTTCAAATTTTAATAAGATTTAAAAATTACACAATTATAAATTTGACCCACTTAATTTAAGCCCAATTTTATCAATTTAATTTACCCACACTTATTATTACATTAGCCCACAAAATTAAATGATTATTTTTACCCAAAATAAATGACATCCAAAAAAATATGTTTTAAAACAATGTAACTTTTATTATTTAATATTTATTTATTAATTTATTTTTACCGGGTATTACAACCACCTTATACAAATATCGCACATTCGTACATAGACAGAACTTCTCAAGTTCAACATCTGAGAAGTTTTAGAAACTAGCATTCATTTAGAATATGAATGAAGTTAGGAAACTTGCCTTACGCACAGCTACTAAAAGTAGTATGCATATAAGCCAATCATGTATGATGATAAAGCATATACTTTGTAATCAATTTTATTTATTTATTAATGAAAGAATTATTTATTAAAGGTATTTATTATCAACATGGTTCTGTTTTAATAATATGTGATAAACCCATAGTTTTAAGCAATACTTTTAGAATCATATCATGCTAATGAGATCTAAATTCTTAGATAGCTTAAAACTAAAATGTTCTTAATCGATGGATTACTAAAAAGGGGATTAGTGAATCCGGATAGATATATATGTTGCTTGCTCATTGGATGAGAATGATTGATCTCATAATCATTTATGTGGAGACACTAAAGCAAGTATGTAGGTGCTTATTGGAGAATAAGTTCACTGAACGTTACTCGCTAAGGAATACCTAACGGAGTTTTACTTGCCTGTCAATAGGAATTCCTGTAGTGATAGTAGTACAAATAATCCTTAGACTTGAGATCATCATAGTATCTTGTATATAATGATTTACACTTTGACTTGTTCCTTTAGACCCTTAGGGTATATCAAAGGGTATGCTTGGGTGTAATAAGTTATATATAGAGATAATGAATGATCAATAAAGAATCTACCACTTCTAGTAAAAGAAGTGAAATGTCCTATGTGATTCGATAAATGACAACCCAGTAATCCTTGGCAAAGGTGGAATAAAATTAGAAAGTTGTTTCTAATTTGCATTCATTAGGAGTTGTGCATTTGAGAATCGAAATACATATAATAAAATAAAATAAAATTTGACAGTAATTCCATGTCTTATATTTAATTAGGGCATTGTATGGTGGAAGGATTGAATTATACGGTAACTATTAACTCAAAGGTTCTTTTATGATTAATGTTGAAATCTATATTATCTGAAAAGTCGTTGATCGCTAGGGAGGCTTATCCCTATTGTAGAATAAATATTATTTATTTAAATAAATTAATCATTTAATTTATTTATTTAAATAAGATTAAAATTGTTCTAATTGATTTATTCACAACCGATTTAATATGGAGAATCTAAAGGGTCACACCATAAAAGAAAGAATAATTATTTAAGAAGTTAATGGCATAATCGTAATAATATGTTAAGTATATTTAATTTAATCTATGTTGATAGAATAAATTAAATAGCTTAATATTTATTATTTAATATTTTAGAAATATTAAATATAAATTAATAAGAGGAGTCTTATTAATATTATTACAATTATTATTATTTTAATTTCTAAAAGAGTTTAGAAATTAATTTAATATAAGTACTATCATTTATTCCTAATAGGATTATGATAGAAAATTAGTTAAATGAGTTTAATTAATTATCTTTAATAAGATTAGGGAGCCCATTTAATTAAAAGAGTTTAATTAAATAAATAATACATTATTTTAATTAAATAGGGTTACATGATATCTTTATAAGAGGAGTCTTATATCAGATATCACACACGTGATTCCAATTATTGGAGAGTACGCCCCTTTTTCTATAGAGCTAGAAAAAACTAGGGTTTGAGCCAATACACCCTTTTTCTTGAAAATTCTTCTTCTTTGGTGGATCACCTCTAGAGGCTATACACTTGGGTGGCTTACATTGATCAAAAGAAAGAATCTACCCGGAGATCAAGGAGATCGCGGAGAAGTAGAAGGTGAACTCATACATGTGAAAGCTCGTATCTACAAGGGTATAAATAACTTCTTGTTCTTCGTTTTAATTAATAATATGCATAAAGGATGATCCAGGTAATTAGTTTGTAAAAAATTTTAAAATCTGATTTTATTTTGCTTTCGCTATTTTTTCAATTTGGTTGCTACTTTGATTTTCACAAAACTTTATAGTGGTATCAAAGCCAAACTTTATGCAAATTATTAATTGTTATAATTCCATATATGTATGGGTATATATTTTGAATAATTTATTGGGCATAATTTGTTGTATAAAATTATTATTTTATGAAAAAAATATATATCTTTGCCAAAAACTGTTTTCGAAAAACATTTTTTTTACCGAGTTTCGTGGGTGACTTTATATTTTAAAAAACTAATCTGATTTACGGCTTGCCCTTGTTTTTGAATCATATTGCACGGATATCCATGATTTGCGTGATATATCTTTATAATGTTTCTTGATGCATGTTCACACGTGGTAGTATATATATATATATACTAGCGATAACCCGTGCCTGAAGGCACTGTATAATTAAAAATAAAATAAAAATAAATCATTAACAAAAAAAAAGAAGCACTGAAAATGAACACACACTAAACTAGCATGCACATATAGAATACTATATTCTACCCGGATTGATTATGGACTTTTATTATAGTTTGGTTAACAAGAGCCACCAAGTGAACCAAAAGGTCAAACCCTATGCTGTAAGAATAAACATTTAAATATAGCTATTATATTTAAATATGGGCTCCATTACAAACGGGTCTTCGAGCGCTCCTAGCTCCTTGATCGTCGGTTCTTTGAAAAATTCTAACTAATCCTATTACATAAACTATTTAATTTAAATAGAAACCTTGATCAGCAGTCAAGGGAAAGTACATAGGAGAGAGATAGAATTTACATCAAGAAGAAAATCAAAAAAAGACGAGGTACGCAGACCCTATTTAATAAAACTCATTCATTCAAACATCTAACCAAAATAAATCCAATCGCATTGGTCAATAGTCCATAATCAATCCCATTTATTATCATACATATCATCATATGTATCAATAAATAAAATCATTCCATATATATATATATATATATGAATTTCATTTAATGGGCATTTTTAAATTACATGAAATCCAATTTCATTTAATGGGCATAATCAATCCCATTTATTATCATACATGTCATGGTTTTTCTTCAATTATTTATGACATACTGAGTTTACTAGACTTGATATTGTTGGGTAAAATCAATACGCATAAAACACGCAAGTGCACGTGGTCAACAAGTAATAAAGTGATGAATAAAGTATCGTTCCCACGAGGACAAAATATCAATAATCTTAACTTCACAATTATCAATTTTGTATTAATCCTAATTTTATTAAATTAATCAATTCAATAGTTTTTTTTAGAAACTAATTAAAAGAAACTAAATTAATAAATAATTAAATTATCACAAAAGAAATAATCACCAATAACGAAATTCGGAATTTTCAAACAATTAATGGACAATTAGACTTATGATTTCACCCTAAGCTTCACTCTGATTTTCTAACTTTTATTCCAATTCAATTCAATATTCCAGTTTATTAATCAAGAACACGAACGTAGTAAAAGCCACCTCTCGATGCACTAATACCATATTAACATCAAGCCACAATTAAGATAGAAATCCATTAAACACCTAAATTAACCAACTCACTATATCTCTATGTGAACTGCAATTAAAAAGGTTGAAGTTTAAGTTCTCTTAATGATTACATGCGATGTCAAGCGTATCTCTACCTTAACAATAATCACAAATATGCTATCGACATAATTTATGACACATGATATATTAACTAAGTCTAGACTCGAATATCCTCTCTCGAATCCTTTCAAGTCCACATAAAATTGTTGATCAGACAATTCATAAATTCACGCTCAAGTTAACATAGATAAACTGAAACTATCTTATAAAATTGGAAATCAAGTTATAGAATCATCGCTAAGCTTAAAGATCCATCATAAGTCTAATAAGTAAATTAGTTCATAACGAACGAGTTAAATCTGAATAATCTGTTGAAAACATCATCCCAATTACAAAATAGATGAAAGAGAAGAAGAATTGTAGAAAACTCCTTCACGTAGCCTCAATCTGCAATCGTCTTGACAATCTCTGAAAATCACTCCTCCAATTTTCGCTCTCCAAATCCTTCAATCCGTGCTAAAAATCTTGCCTTTGTGCTATAGGATTATTGTTTTTCTAAGTGGTAGCAAGCTCTCTTGACTTCTGGACGTATTCTCCTTTTAATAGACTCCAAAACGCACCAGCTAGCCCACCAATCTGAGCCAAAACAGAAGTTGAAACAAAATCGGATAGCAGCAGAATCAGGACCCCCGCCCCGGCGGGGGGTACTAGGCAAAAAGGGCCCGCCCCGGCGGGGGTGTACTCTGACTTCAAATTTTTCAATGTTCCAACTTTTTCCACTTTTGCTCCAAAAAGACCACCTTTTCATCCTTAATGCATCCATAACCACCCTACACATAAAATAACATGAAACAAGTAAAAACGAACACAAAACATGAAAACAAATACGAATTTAAACTTGATTTGAACAATGATTCGTGTATATAAAATCCACTTATCAAAATCCCCCAAACTTAAACCGTGCTAGTCCACGAGAACAAACAAGCTACCTGCAATGCAATGAAATGCAATAACAATCTAAACGCCTAAACAAATCCAACAATATCGCATAAACAATTTATTCCATCGGCCTCAGAGAAAACAAGCAACTTTACACTATGAATTATCAAAACCAATCCACGCTTACATATTAATTCTCAATTCTTGAACAATCATCACTGGTATATCGTGTGTGTGTGATCAACATCAAGTTTAACTGATACGGACCCAAATTCAATACATAAACAACTTCTTAGAAGGAATTATACAGTGCAAACTTAAAAATCTCAAAGATAGGCACGATTCAACTAAAATTAAACTTAACCAAATTCAAGGGTACATGCAGGATACTTATGCTTTCTTTTTCTTTTTCTTTTTCTTTTTTTTTCATACGGGGGCTTTTTGCACTTTTCCCGTTTTATTCTTATCTCTTTTTTTTTTCTTCCATAGATGGTTGGTGAGTGCGTTTTACGCTCCATCTCACGCTTGTGTTTATGGGGAGTGCTTCACCTCAACCCACCACAAGACTCAACATATTGCATTTTTTTTCTTTTTTTTTCAAAGCTTATATATCCCACATATATTCCCCCAAACTTAAGTTCTTGTCTAATTTAAGCCTTCACTGCCTATCCTTGTCATTTTCTGGTTCACGCTAGCACTATCCTTTAGAAACCCTTTATGTATCAATTTGAACTAACCGGTCAACAAAGATGTTATTAGTGCTACCCTTTTTATAACAGTTTCAAACAAGTCCAAGATTCGATTCATAACAGTAATTATATCACAGTTCTAATAATCCATACTATATTGGTTAACTTGTTCACAATCTCATCATTGGCCAGAATAACCTGTAGAATGCGACACCATTGGACATATGCAACCTAAATTTTTTTTTTTTTTTTTTAACATAAAAACTTATGAAAACAATGCAAACTCCTAACTAATATGAAAAATAAAATTATAAAATCAATATGCATGCAACTAAACAAATATAACTCCCCCAAACTTAAATAAGACAATGCCCTCATTGGATAAAAATATAAGGCACGAGGACTTCCCTGAAACTGTTTAAGTCTGAGGCGGTGGTTAGTGTGCATCCTCATCAGAATCACTAGGAGGAAATCGAGGTAATGGACCGGGTTGTTCATATGGAAATTGACCCGCCGGGTTGAAACTTTGGAGCGTTGTATTCAATGAGGCGAAAGATGCATTCATGGCATCAAACATGTGGTCTTGGCGCATCGCCAATCGCCGCATCTCCCGGCGTGTCACCCTATTGGTTGAAGTCAGTTGATTCTGAAAAGCAAGAAACTGAGCACTAGAAAATGTCTCAGTCGGCGGAGTCTGCTCGGTTCCCGGATCACCCATTTCTTCATCCTCATCCCCCGAAGTATCTTCGGCATCATCCTCGGGTTCCGACGCCGATGGAAAAATAAAACCCAAACCTCGTGGATGGGACTCTCCTCCAGGCCAAACAGAATACCGGGCTATCATTCTAGTATCTAGGATCTGCAGCGGCATCAAAGTGGGCTCATCATCGGACCAACGTACTCCGGCTTGATGATACAATCCACATATAAGAGATGGATGTGGTAAGCCGCCAGAAAAGTTGCCGCGGAGACATCGGTGTATAGAAAAACTGATAATTGCCCCGATGTCTATGAGGAAATCTTGCACAATGGCATACAGGAGGAGTGCCTTCTCCTTGGTCACGTCCGAGGTGTGCATGGAAGGTAGCAGTTTAGCACAGAGGAAGGCATACCAGATTTTACCATATCGACTTAGGTCTTTGCTGTGAAACACGGTGCCCCCCTTTCGTCCCTTTATCCAAGTAGTCCCTGGCTTAGTCATGTTTTGAATCACCTCCTCATAATCAGGATCAAAATCCCGCATATAAGCATATTGACACTGGCGTGGCACCCGCAGCTGATAAAAGGCATTGATGGCATCTGCACTGAACGGGACCATGCGACCCCTCACGAAGGCAGTGAATGGTGCCTTGTCCTCGGCATTTGCATAAAATTCTTTAAGAACATTCACAACAGCGGGATCAGGCTCCGCTGTAAACCTTATCCATCCTTGTTGGTAGATTTGTTGCATCATTTCCCCATCATTTCCCTCGGGAGCCAACCCCCATTCTGGTGTAAGAGCCTTGGTAACCATATAGTCGTAGCGGTCGGCGGCGGCAGCACTTCAGAATTTGCGGCGGTCATATGTTCGGGTTGGTGGAGCCGTGCTAGAACTCGCCCCCCGTTGGCGTTTTGAGGTTGGTTGTGAAGCCATGGATAACCAGATGCTGAATTGTGCGAGCACGCACTAGTTTCACTTTCTTTGTGGTTCAGGCAAAATAGCAAACACCTTGCGTGCACAGCCCTAACGTCCCCCAAACTTAAGTGGTTGGTATGGAATATCAGTAGAGAGAAGATGAGAATGTGAGAATAAGGCTAGAGTACTCACCCGTAACTGTTTGTGGTCCAAGAGCTTGGAGATTTAGTGTGTAAATGAATGTATATAATAGAGATAGGAGGTAGGGTGTATATAGAAGGAGATATGGTGGAGAAAGTGGTGGATGGTGTGGAAGTGGTGTGGATGGTGTAGGGGAGAAGATGGGTAAGTTATTAGTTAGTGGTTATGGTGGTAGTAATAGGGTAGGATCGTGGGGTGTGGTAAGGGGAGTAAAACTGAAAGAGCAGTTGTTGGCGAGGGAGGGGAAAAATGCTGGGGCATGCGTGTTTAAAGGCATGTCTGCCCAGAAATTAGGACCCCCGCCCCGGCGGGGGGTGCTAGGCAAAAATGTCCCACCTCGGCGGGCTAGCCCACTGTTAAACTCTTTGGTCAAAAATTTTTGGACATGAAAAATTTTAAAATTTCCTCCGTTGTGTAGTCCTTGTTGCTCTAAGTCGTGTTTGACCTCTCCTGAAACCAACAACAAGCAAAACGTTAGATTAATGATGACTTGGAGTTTGGATTTATTTTTAGTATTTTTCAGAGATTTTAAGTAAACTTAATAAATGAAAATTCCTAACTACTTCTTTCATAAACTATATCCTACCAACTTAAATGTGAAATATGAAAAATAAAGAAATACTGGGTTGCCTCCCAATTAGCGCTTGATTTTAAGTCGTTCAGCCTGACTACTCCCTATTTTACTGTGTATCGGCTAGGATGATAGT
The DNA here is from genome assembly GCA_016801055.1 of Panax notoginseng. Classification (NCBI taxonomy): domain Eukaryota; kingdom Viridiplantae; phylum Streptophyta; class Magnoliopsida; order Apiales; family Araliaceae; genus Panax; species Panax notoginseng. Next base: position 105,533,795 of record CM029016.1, on the reverse strand, counting down.
GTCGGCGTCCAAATTTGACTCGCCACCCCAGTAATGCTTTATACGTTGGCCATTTACTTTGAATGTTTCTAATGGATTGCGACTGTATAATTCAACCGCGCCATGAGGAAATACCCGTTTGATAGTAAATGGTCCCGACCATCTTGACTTAAGCTTTCCGGGGAACAACCGCAGCCGTGAATTGAACAAGAGGACTGCTTGACCCGGCTTGAATGTGCGTTGGATAATTTTGTAGTCGTGCCATTTTTTTAACTTTTTCTTTGTATAGTTTGGCATTCTCATAGGCATGAAGGCGGAATTCGTCGAGCTCATTAAGTTGGAGTAACCTCTTTTCTCCTACAGCGGCTTGATCAAAATTCAATTTCTGTATTGCCCAATAAGCTTTGTGCTGTAACTCCACTGGCAAGTGACATACCTTTCCGTACAAGAGTTGATACGGCGACATCCCAATTGGCGTTTTGTATGCAGTGCGGTATGCCCATAATGCATCATCCAATCGAAGCGACCAATCTTTCCGGTTTGGGTTAACGACTTTTTCCAATATCTTTTTAACTTCTCTGTTCGATACCTCGGCTTGCCCATTAGTCTGAGGGTGATAAGCAGTCGCCACTTTGTGATTAACCCCATACTTAACCAAAAGAGCTGTAAACGATTTGTTGCAGAAATGACTGCCTTCATCACTAATAATTGCTCTTGGCGTGCCAAACCTTGTGAAAATATTTTTCTGTAAAAACTTGAGGACCACCTTGGCATCATTAGATGGTAATGCGACAGCTTCAACCCATTTCGATACGTAGTCCACCGCGACCAAAATGTACTGATTGCTCAAAGACGACGGGAATGGTCCCATGAAATCGATGCCCCATACATCGAAGATTTCCACTTCCAGAATTGTTTGTAGGGGCATCTCATTCCGTTTCGATATGTTACCCACCCGTTGGCATCTATCACATGTTTTAACAAATTGGTGGGCATCTTTGAACAACGTCAGCCAATAAAACCCAGACTGAAGAACTTTCACCGCAGTGCGCTCACTTCCGTAATGGCCACCATATGCCGACGAATGGCATTCTTGTAATATAGTGTGGACTTCACTATATGGAATACACCGTCGTATCATCTTATCAGCGCATTGTTTAAACAGATACGGCTCATCCCATATGTACCACTTGACGTCATGAAGAAACTTCTTTTTCTGCTGTCGTGTGAGATCTGGGGGAAAAATCTTGCTTACCACATAGTTCGCGAAGTCTGCATACCACAGAAATTCTGCATTCAACCTAAATAACTGCTCATCCGGGAATGTCTCATGAATCACGCATCTCTCTTTATCTGTTGTCTCCGAATTTTCCAGTCTGGATAGATGATCGGCGACTTGATTCTCCGTCCCTTTTCTATCTTTAATTTCTAAATCAAACTCTTGAAGTAAGAGAATCCATCGGATAAGACGTGGTTTAGCATCTTTTTTCGCTATTAAGTACCGAATCCCTGAGTGGTCCGTGTAGACTATTACCTTTGTCCCGATCAAATATGCCCGAAATTTGTCGAACGCGTATACTACTGCAAGCAACTCCTTTTCCGTAGTAGTGTAGTTCATTTGAGTTTCTGTTAGTGTTTTGCTTGCATAATATATTGCGTGAAACACCTTATTTCGTCGTTGGCCCAAAACTGCTCCAACTGCATAGTCGCTTGTATCACACATGAGTTCGAACGGCATTTTCCAGTCCGGTGCCACTATCACGGGGGCTGTTGTTAACTTCTTCTTCAACAATTCAAACGCGGATTTGCACTCCTCTGTAAAACTAAAAGTCGCATCCTTCTCTAAAAGACTGCATAGAGGTTTTGCAATCTTAGAGAAATCCTTTATGAACCTTTGGTAGAACCCAGCATGCCCCAGAAAACTACGAATACCCTTAACTGAGCTCGGTGGAGGTAGTCTCTCGATCGTGTCCAACTTTGCCTTGTCTACTTTCAATCCTTGCACTGACACCTTATGTCCTAATATTATGCCCTCTTCAACCATGAAGTGGCATTTTTCCCAATTTAGTATGAGGATAGTATCCTTACAGCGCTGCAATACCATGACCAGATTTTCTAAGCAAGTGTCAAAAGTACTTCCATAAACCGAGAAATCGTCCATGAATACTTCAACGTTTTTCTCCACCATGTCTGAAAAAATAGCCATCATACACCGCTGGAAAGTTGTCGGTGCATTACACAGTCCGAATGACATCCGTCTGAATGCAAAGGTGCCGTAGGGGCAAGTGAATGTTGTCTTTTCTTGGTCTTCAGGGGCGATAGCAATCTGATTGTATCCCGAATATCCATCCAATAAGTAGTAAAATTCATGCACCGCTAACCTGTCTAACATTTGATCGATAAAAGGTAGCGAGAAATGGTCCTTCCGGGTTGCCTTATTCAATCTCCTATAATCAATGCACACCCTCCAACCTGTTACTGTCCTTGTTGGAATTAACTCGTTGTCCTCATTCTGAATTACCGTCATTCCCCCTTTTTTCGGCACACAATGAATCGGACTTACCCATTTACTGTCGGAAATTGGGTATATGACTCCGACATCTAATAATTTCAGAATTTCCTTCTTGACCACTTCCTTCATGATTGGGTTGAGTCGACGTTGATGCTCCACGGATGGGCTCGCAGTATCTTCCATCAAAATCTTGTGCATACAAAATGACGGGCTAATGCCTTTTATATCCGCAATTGTCTATCCAATTGCTGATTTGTGATCCCGAAGCACCCTCAGCAACTTTTCCTCCTGCAATTTGTTAAGTGCAGCAGAAATAATTACAGGTAAAGAATTTAAATCGCCTAAATACGCGTACCTGAGATGTTCAGGGAGTGGTTTAAGTTCCAAGGCTGGTGGCTCATCCAATGATGGTTTCAATTTTGCTGCAACTGTATCCTCGGTGTGCAGAGGTTCAACCGGTGGTCTGAATCGGCTAACTCGTGGTAACGAGTCTAACATCTGTAATAACTCCACAAATTCGGGGACGTCAATTTCCTCATCCCCCAGTAACGTTGTTTCTAACGGATCGTTGCTTAAACTCTTGCTCATTTCTTCTGTGGCAATCTGCTCAATTAAATCTATCTGATTACACTCTTCCTCGTCTGTCGGATATTTCATGGCCTTGAACACATTGAATTTTACTTCTTGATCTTGGACCCTCATTGTAAGTTCTCCCTTCTGCACGTCTATGAGTGTCCGTCCCGTGGCCAAGAAAGGTCTCCCTAGGATGATCGGGATGTTCTTATCTTCTTCGAAATCCAGTACGATAAAGCCCGCATGGAATATGAACTTGTCCACTTTTACCAGAATGTCCTCGACAATGCCTCTCGGATATGTGACCGACCTATCTGCCAGCTGTAATGAAATATTCGTAGGCTTCGGTGCGGGCAAACCCAATTCTGAATATACTGATAAGGGCATAAGATTTATGCTTGCTCCCAAGTCACATAGGCACTTATTGAACGACATCTTCCCGATTGTGCATAGGATGGTAAAACTTCCAGGGTCTTTAAGTTTAGGTGGAAGCTTTTTCTGTAACACTGCACTGCACTCCTCTGTTAGTGCTACTGTTTCGAAGTCTTCCCATTTCTTCTTCCTTGACAGAATTCCCTTCATAAACTTCGCGTAACTCGGCATTTGCTCCAAGGCCTCTGCAAATGGAATATTAATCTGGAGTTTCTTGAATACCTCTAAATATTTTGCGAACTGCTTATCGGACTTTTGTTTTTGGAGTCTCTGCTGAAACGGCGGTGGAGGATAAACAATCGGCTCACTGTTTAGCTGTGGTTCCTCTGATTTGTTCCCCTCTACTGCATTACTGTCGTCGGCTTTTTCTTCCGGTGTTGTTGAATTTTCTGCACTAATCTCACCGAGGTGTTTTCCGCTTCTCAACATAACTGCCTGACATTGCTCATGATTACCCTTCGGATTTCTTTCGGTGTCGCTTGGTAAGGTTCCTTGTGGTCTACTATTTAATGCCAACGCAAGTTGTCCTATCTGATTCTCTATATTCTTGAGAGCAATAGTATGATTCTTCAACATCAGATCAGTGCTAGTTTTGTAACTTGCCCAGGATTCCTCATCAACGGATTTCCTGTCCAGCTGTTGAGTTTGTTGTGGATGACTGTGAAATCCAGGGGGATATGATGGTTGTGGAGCTTGAGTTTGCTGATTATTGCTCCACGAGAGGTTTGGGTAGTTCATATTCCTCTGATTGTAGGTATTCTGATATGTATTTTTCGGATTCCTATTGTAGTTGCTTATGTACTGAACGGAAGCTGGATTTATCGCGCACTGCTCTGTCAGATGATCCCCCGCACAGAATTCACATACTGCCATATCCTGCTGAACTTGTTGAGCTTTAGCCCCTACTAACATGTGCACCGTCTCATTCAGCTTATCAAACTTCATGGATAGTGCAGAAATAGTTGCGTCTAAAGATGTTACTCCGTCTAATTCCAAAACCCCAGCTGCTTTTGCCTCTGTCATTCTTGATGTGTGCCACTGGTAGTTATTTGCCGACATTGTTTCTATCAAATTGTAAGCATCCTCATAACTTTTAGCCAAGAATGCTCCCCCCGATGCCGCATCAATACTCGCTCTGATATTGCCATGTAGCCCGTTATAGAAGGTGTTCATTTGTAACCACTTGGGCAATCCATGATGTGGGCACTTCCTGAGCAAGTCTTTGTATCTCTCCCATTACTCATATAGTGACTCTCCACTCTGTTGCGCAAACAATGTGATGTCACTCCTCATTTTCGCAGTCTTTGCCGGTGGGAAAAATTTGGCAAGAAATTTTTGAGCCAAATCCTCCCACGTAGTGATCGAACCCGGCGGACAAGAGTGTAACCAACTCTTCGCCTTGTCCCGTAAGGTAAATGGGAACAAGCGAAGTCTTACTGCCTCATCCGATACCCCGTAGTGAACATGTCGCACATTTCCAGAAAACTGAGCAAGTGCTCATTTGGATCGTCGTGTGCCATTCCCCCAAACTGACATGAATTCTGCATCATCTGAATAGTCCCAGGCTTAATTTTAAAAGTGTTCGTAGCAATTGCAGGCCTAGTAATGCTTGACTGCAGATCAGTCACCTTAGGTGTGGAAAAATCCCTCAACGCTTTTTGGTCTTCGGCAACCATCGTTCCTTCCTTATCAGAAATTTCAAATTCGGTTCTCGTTTCCTCAATCCACTTACTCAACTTTTGAAATCGTCTGTCAATGTCATCCTCAAAAGGTAGCAAGTCTGGATGTTTAGACCGTGTTTGCATAAACCGATGTCGAAAACCTGAAATAGAGAAAGTAAAAAAAATAAAAATAAAAATAAAAATGTTTAAGTAAAACTGGACTAAGTAAACTGATATTGTAAAAACAACTATTAAAATCTCGGCTAAATTGTCCCCGGCAACGGCGCCAAAAACTTGTTGGGTAAAATCAATACGCATAAAACACGCAAGTGCACGTGGTCAACAAGTAATAAAGTGATGAATAAAGTATCGTTCCCACGAGGATAAAATATCAAGAATCTTAACTTCACAATTATCAATTTTGTATTAATCCTAATTTTATTAAACTAATCAATTCAATGGTTTTTTTTTAGAAACTAATTAAAAGAAACTAAATTAATAAATAATTAAATTATCACAAAAGAAATAATCACCAATAACGAAATTCGGAATTTTCAAACAATTAATGGAGAATTAGACTTATGATTTCACCCTAAGCTTCACTCTGATTTTCTAACTTTTATTCCAATTCAATTCAATATTCCAGTTTATTAATCAAGAACACGAACGTAGTAAAAGCCACCTCTCGATGCACTAATACCATATTAACATCAATCCACAATTAAGATAGAAATCCATTAAACACCTAAATTAACCAACTCACTATATCTCTATGTGAACTGCAATTAAAAAGGTTGAAGTTTAAGTTCTCTTAATGATTACATGCGATGTCAAGCGTATCTCTACCTTAACAATAATCACAAATATGCTATCGACATAATTTATGACACATGATATATTAACTAAGTCTAGACTCGAATATCCTCTCTCGAATCCTTTCAAGTCCACATAAAATTGTTGATCAGACAATTCATAAATTCACGCTCAAGTTAACATAGATAAACTGAAACTATCTTATAAAATTGGAAATCAAGTTATAGAATCATCGCTAAGCTTAAAGATCCATCATAAGTCTAATAAGTAAATTAAATAACGAACGAGTTAAAAACTGAATAATCTGTTGAAAACATCATCCCAATTACAAAATAGATGAAAGAGAAGAAGAATTGTAGAAAACTCCTTCACGTAGCCTCAATCTGCAATCGTCTTGACAATCTATGAAAATCATCACTCCTCCAATTTTCGCTCTCCAAATCCTTCAATCCGTGCTAAAAATCTTGCCTTTGTGCTATAGGATTATTGTTTTTCTAAGTGGTAGCAAGCTCTCTTGACTTCTGGACGTATTCTCCTTTTAATAGACTCCAAAACGCACCAGCTAGCCCACCAATCTGAGCCAAAACAGAAGTTGAAACAAAATCGGATAGCAGCAGAATCAGGACCCTGCCCCGGCGGGGGGTACTAGGCAAAAAGGGCCCGCCTCGGCGGGGGTGTACTCTGACTTCAAATTTTTCAATGTTCCAACTTTTTCCACTTTTGCTCCAAAAAGACCACCTTTTCATCCTTAATGCATCCATAACCACCCTACACATAAAATAACATGAAACAAGTAAAAACGAACACAAAACATGAAAACAAATACGAATTTAAACTTGATTTGAACAATGATTCGTGTATATAAAATCCACTTATCAGATATCTGTATGTACAAAAATCTGCATGATACCAAACTTTTTTTCTTTCTGATGTCTTTGATTAGAATATCAAAACGTTGTATCTCTGTAGGGTGATAAAGCAACTGTATTGGATGATATAATTGATCTTATAAAGTACTTACAGGCGCAAATTAAGGTAGGCTTTCATCATAATGTTATTTGTTACATGATACTCATTATAGAAATTGATAAAGATTTGTCAACTAACAAATGCTTTTGACTTTTTAACTTATTGGATTTGGGCCTTCCTGTAGTGGAACTTGTGATATACTTCTTTGGTTGTGTGAAAGCTTCCCATTAAATGCTATAGCAATTCCTTTATTAGATCTATTTTGATTCTTTGTTTATATGTCCATGACAATATAGTTTAATTAGTTATTCAGCACTCTATTCATGTCTCTAAATCCCATCTACTAAGTTTAAGCAAAATTATACCCTGCATGATTTATCCCTTGAGGTACAGTTATCGTGGAATGGAACAACATCAGATTTATTGTACTATTATATCAAGAACATATCTCGGTTGCAAAATATAGGATCGATTTTGACTCTTTGAAGTCAACATTAAGATATTATTGAAATTGATATGAATGCATTTAATCTTGGACGATAAAATTAAGATAATTTTAAACTAATTGTTTTTTATTGTTTTCAAGAATTAAATGAATCTCATAATATTTGAATTTGAAAATTTCTCAAAAATTGCCTTTGAAAAGTTAAACATCTATAAAACTTCATCATCCAACGGTTAGTAATATATCTCTCAATTCCCACCCCCCCCCCCAAATCAACACATCGGGCATGCTTGCAACTGTTCAGCAAAATTAGAGTTTGAGGAGAGAGAGAGAGGAACCTTGAAAGGAGAAGTAAGGCTACGGAAGAAACCAAGGAGAGCAATAACCATATTCAGCTCTCTCATCTCTCACTTCCCTCTTCTCCACCCATTCCATTTTTCTTTCTTCATTAACTGTTAAGCTCTAACACACCCGAACGGGTTACTAAACTTCATCAATTTCGGTAAAAGCTCAACAATTTCGGCAAAGAAGAAATGTAATGCTCAACAACATCAACAGTAAATCAAAGCTTTAAAGGTAAGTTAAGTGTTATAATTAGATGTGTTGTAATTGAGAGTGAGTATGAAGGGGATGTTGTGATTGTTGTGTGGAGTAACAAGGGTAGTAAAATTTGGGCTAAACCATAACTAAATACTTATGAGTTTTGTCCTAAAAAGAAATGCACATGTTATGTTCGATAAATTGCCTCTAAAAGGCTGTCAAGTATAAAAATGGAGAGTTGGTCAAGATTGTAAAGGGAGAAGTCTTCATATATGTTAGATGATGTACATGGAGTAATTTATGTAAGCTCAATGAGGGTTGGAACCTGTTTTGGAAGAAATGATATGTTAAGGTACTGATGAAAAAAACTGCCTTGACAAGTGGGTTGTAAACTAACCTGTACCAAGCTAAAGCTAAATTTTCATAGAAATTGAGTACTTAATATATTATCTTTTGCTATATGATGGCATTTTCTGCAAGTCCTTCAATTTGTTTGCAATTGGGTAAATTTATTATCTTTGTAATACTTTGTTGCTTTACTCGCAAAGTGCCTGGTCCTCAAATTAAAGAATTATATTCAATGACAATGTTTACTAATATATCAGTTATTCCAACCCACAATTACGATTTACAGTAAATAAACTAAATTGTATATGATTATATATGTTGATTGTTATTTTGCTATGCAGAATTACATAGGTGCAATGGTGTGATGAAACGGAATGCAACAGTTGCACACAGTGAAAGTATGCTAATTCGTCTGCATAGTATACTACAAATTATCCTTGATAAGGTTAGATTCACTGTTTCGTTGATGTAACTTTGGCCCTAGGGTGAAGTCAAGAGGCCATACTCAACCTAAAAAGGGGAAGAGAGAAAGTACACTGAGGTTGGAAAATCAAACGCTAACAAAATTTCTCTCCATCCAAGTTTTAGGTTGAAGATTACATCTTGAAGGAAGTCTGAAATAGGTCATAAGCATATCAAGAGTTAATTTATCTTAAATGGAGTAAACTCTGCTGATAGGTTAGTATGTATGTATAAACCTATGTTCTAGGTTTTTGATAACACATAGAATATGATCAGTTCTACAAGAGTATCTTGAAGATTCGTAGAAACTAATCACCTCTATGAATCAACCAAATACAAATAAGTGATTAAGTTGATTCTCACTCTATGAACAGTTAAACTCTGTGAACATAACCAAGAAAATGATGAAACCATCAAAGAAAAGAGACTTTTATTAAAAATGGTTAATCTTACACACACTCATCATCATGCTTCTTAAAATGTAATATCTAAATTGGATACATGCATGAATATGATTATTGGCGATCAATATGATAATAATTCAAATATATGAGGAATATGGATTTTGAAAACTAACATTGTCAACCACCCAACTCAAAATCGTGGAGCGCCTACGATCAAACATCTGATCGTAGTGTAAAAGCAGGAGGACACCACGATTACAGCTTAATGTAAATGTCTTAAGTTCGTAAATGAACTTCCCAGCAGAAAAGGTCAAATGAGATATCAGTTCTAATCACTTCTAAAGTTTTTCATCTGGAAAGTGCTTCAGGGACAAACCTGACCCTTAGTTCACTTTAAGAGGTTGGCCCTTCCTGAGCTACCTTAACCCAGAAGGAATGCTTAGTCAAGTTCATCTCAAGGACCAGGACAGACAACAATCGTAGAGTAGATTATGATGTGAACTCGACGATCGTAGTGAAACCTCAACGATCATAGAGTAGGATCGACGATCACAGTCTTCCCAGAGGATACACTAGCTCATGGGGAGCTCGAAAGAACTAGACACATGCCCAAATATTCAGATCGTGTGGAGATAAGTTCGAATATAGTTTGGAAAGATGCCCTATAGACTCATCTTAGAAGTTCAGTGCCCAAACTACCATGAGGTACATTAGTGGTTAAGCTATGCAACTTCAAGATGAGGATTAGTGTCAAAACATCCACTGAAGCATCTCTCAGAAGACGATCGTTGAGTCGACAAAGAAAAACGTAGAGTCCATAGCTACCTCACCAAGCTACTCTATGTACTGAAAAGGTTAACGATTAATCTACGTTTGTAATGTTTATTTTTCTTAAAAGGAAATTAAAACTAAAAAACTATTCAGTTTATGGGGAGTTACAGTTTCTTACTGGGCATCGTGCAACCAATGACTGGCTGAGACATCATAACTTATGCAGAGTTGGAAGGAATTGTCATAAAGACAAATTCAAAATCTCAAAACAGTTATCAGAAGCTATCGAACCTCTCTCCCTCCCTCACTTTTTAAACCCTAAAATCCTCTTCAAAGCCTGAATCCATTAAACCTCTAGATTTGCCCAAATCGCATTCAACTATCTCTCATAGAAAGTCTGAAACTAAATACCCATAAATTTCTAACCCTCAAAATGGCAGAATGACATGTTGTAACTGGAATCCAACTCAGCTTCAAGATGTTCGAAAGATCAGAAAAGAAGTTCAAGGATATACTTGAGCTTGTAAAGAATGCTGGGTTTTCTGAATGCTTGGAAGCTGACACTCCAGTCTATACAGAGCTAGTGAAGCAATTCTACTCCAATGCATCAATAGATTCTGGGCTTCTGTCAACAAAGGTTAAAGGAGCAAGTCTGAAGATAAGGGCATCAGACATCAACCAATCCCAAGGTCTGATAAACCTCGATGAAGTTGACATTGAAAAAGGTAAGAGGTTAATGTGTTACAAGAGGAACGTAAATCTGAAGGATATGAAGAAGAAGGACTTTCCTAAAGAGTTTGAATTTCTGGCTGAGATTACAGGAAAATGCATCTTATGCAAGGACACTGCACATGATACTATAAGTGATCTACAACTGAGAGTCATGACTACAATCGTCATGAAACAACAGATGAACTTTAGAGCCCTTCTAATTGATTGGTTGACCAAATGACTGAAAAAGGCTGAGATGAAGAAGTCTATAGATAAACCACTCACAAAGGTTTTTCATGGAAGACTCTTGAGCAAGATAAAGGATGATGAGGAAGAACCACTGAATATTCACAAAGTGATGTCCCCACAGCTGTTTGGGAACTGGAAGAACAATCCTAAGGAAAACAAGAGGCTAACAACTTCTGGCAGCAGCAGCAAGGTCTTGGTAAAGAAGAGAAAGGCACAAGAGGTGGAAAGCTCTCAATCTAATTAATCTGTACCGATATCAGCCACACCAATAAAGAAGAAGTCTAAGAATGTGAAGAATATAGAGGCTTCACCAAACCGTCTCTCCACTGACAAGAATAGGCATGGAGCAGGAGAAGAAAATGTATCAACTGCAGAAACCCCAAAGAGGAGTAACAAATTACTCTAAGAGCCATCCAAGAAGAAAGCAAAGGTGAAAAAGAAGTCAGCCCTAGTTCCCCAAGAAAGTCCATCTAACAAAGAAAAGAACGTAGAGTCAGAAGATGAGAAGGGAACTGAAAGCCTCAAGAATGAACCATCAAAGAGCAAGTCCAGCAGTGAAGAAGAAGCTGTATCTATAAAAGGAATAACTAAATCCGATGGTGAAGAAGGATGTACAAGTCCTATAGCTAACCCTCAGAGCAGCAACTCTGCTACTGAAGAAAGTTTGAAAGATGAAATAACTGTATCTCCTACTGATAAAGTTCAAGCAAGTTCACATGATGGCTCAAAAGATGTTGAGTCCGAGGAAGAAGGACCTGCCCCTACTGTTGCTGAACATCAAGGAAGCCTGTCTGATGATTCAGAGGTTTCAGATTCTGAAGAAGGAGAAAAATCTGAAACCCATAGCTGAACCTCTAAGGAGAAAGAAGAGCAACAGTCTGCTTGCTAAATCTGTCCCAAGGAAACAAGGAGAACCTTATACTGCAATCATTGAATTGAGTGATGATAAGTCTGAATCCAAAGGAGAAGATGCTGAAGAAGGTACTAGTGATGAGAATCAGCATGAAGGATTCACTGATGATTCTAGTTCTGCAAATCAAGAATCAGAGGAATCTGCAGACTATTATGTTCTCTCTCCAGCAAGAATTAGCAGAAGGATAGTGGTGGAAGTTTTTGATGAACCACCAGATGTACCAGCAGAAAGATGGATAAGCTATGGAAATGAACAACTCAAGGTTGTAAGGATAACTGCATATGATGTGTTTAACAACTGGAACAACATAGAGTTAGACTGCACTACTATCCTCTACAATCCTGATGATCTTCTGATGAGATGGTTCTTCCTATGGATGCCCCGGTTAAAGGCATATACTGAAAAAAATGGAAGATACTTTAGCTGGTGTTACTCACAATTTCCTAACCTGGAGCTGGTATCACAGAACTTTCCTAGGGTAAAGAAGTTTACAACCAAGATGATCAAAGATAATTTCAAAGTCTATCGACACGCTGGTAACCACTACATTCCCTATGATAGTAGAATGGGTTCTGATGGCAGAAGGATTATGCCCAAATATATGATCGTAGAATCCATTCACTCTACCATTGAAGATGATCACGTTCAGTTTGAGAAGCTTCCCTTTGACCAAGCACAATTGCCTGAAATTCCTTCATCCTCCACCAGTGATTGGCACTCAATGATTTATCTGGTTTTTGAAAATCTGTCAAAAAATGAAAATTGTGGTGTCCAGTCTGGTGTTCAACAAAAGCCTGCCCAACCACATGACCAAACTCCTACGGAGAGTTACTGAAGAATTCTGATGAGTTGTTTGTGAAGATATCTATCATTACTGAAGAGGCAAAGATGTTGACAGAAGCAAGAGATAATGCGGTTCAAGACAGACTTCAAGTCTCTATGTTTGATATATCTCTCGAAATCAAATAGAGAGATCAAATCTATCTGAAGGCTATGCGCGATCAAAAGGAAGAAGCTCTACGAGCACATAAGGCTAATGATGAGCAAATCCTATCCCTCTTTGGCAAGATTGACAATCTAAATCAGTCTCTCTCTCTACAACTAGAGATGAGCCAACAAGAACTCAAGATTGAGGTTGGTAACTCATCTTACCTCATGGAGCAACTTATGTCAAACATGGAGCAGCTTTCATAAGCGATTAATGACAAAAAGGGGGAGAAAAAGAGACATAAAAAAAGCACTCGAGGAGCAAGGAGAACAGAAGAAAAGAAGATAAGAAGATAAGAAGGCCAAGAGGAAGGCAAAGAAGAAGATAGCAGCAACAGAAGTAGAATCATCATCTGAGGGGGAGCCAAAGGATGATGATCCTATGAATGCAGAGTTTGAGGGGGAGCCAGAAAAAGAAGAAGAGCATGAATCTGAGGGGGAGTAGAGAAAAGAAATGGAGTCACCATCCCAGGGGGAGAAGGAGCAAAAAGATCAAGTAGATAAGTAGCTGATCAACAGACATCCTTGAAACACACATGGAGCAAAAAAAAGGTACATCTCTATCTAGTTAGGTATGTTCTGGATCCAGGATGTAAAATGTCATAGTTTATGTAATTCCATATTATTATCAATGACATTCATGATTTTCTGTTTTAGAAATACAACTGATCACTGCATATCAGATTCATTCGTCTCATGCATATGCACTAATTTATTTTGTCATAATAAAATAGGGGAGATTGTTAGGAATAAGCATGTGAATGATTTTTCTATATATAAATGATTTGATTATGATATAAATGAATGAATATGCAAGTATGCTAGCATTAAGAAAAGCTGTAAAGTTCTGGACAGATAATAGGAACATATGTATAAGGACATAAAATGAATTGATCAAATATGTTAGGTTGATCCTACATAAGCAAAACAGCTTTGTAAAGTCCTTACAAAGAAATGATGTACAAGGACTATAAATATAAAAATATCAAGCTTGTTAGGTTGATCTGATAATGTAATAGATAGGCTTGTCTGATCGTCGAACATTGCACCAGAAATCGTAGTCTGCCAGGAGAGTCAAGGAAAACTCGAGAGCTATCAAGGTAGAATCATAGTCTACAAGATAGTAGATCTCGGAGTTCGTCGACTGCCAGGAGAGACGAGGAAGAAACGTAGTGTGTCGAGAAGAACTTCCTGGGAGCCATAGTCTGCTGAGGAAGTCATGTTTAGAATCATAGAGACAACCTGCCTAAGAGCCGAACGAGCATCTACCAAAGCCAAGTTAAGAATCATAGACCACACTCAGAGTTGTAGAGTCTACTGATCAAATAAGAGGTAGAGAACATAGTCGAGCCAGATTAGATGAAGACATCAAGCTTAAGTTTAGAGATCGTAGAGTGTCAACATCTGATCTTGGAGTCGTAGTGTCTACACAACCAAAGCTAAATCATAGAGTGTAGAACTAAGGCTTCAACAGAGGTGCTCACAATGCCAAGGCAGAATCATAGAGTAAACACGATTCTCAATAAATGAGCACTCCCAGAATATCCAAAGTATGAAGCCTCTGGTCTGAGATGCAAAGATACATTTCACCTGAAAGAAACCAGAGAGCACTCAACGAATGGCATGCAAGCTAACAAAAGAACTAAACACCAACCCAATCAACATTCAGATTAAGTTGTGAAGCCATTCAAGATGAAGTCTTCCATAAGTTGATCAGAAGAAGACTTCAATAAAAGAGACTGACTAGGGAAAGTCAGTAAGAGCAGTTGTAACGCCCCGAAATCCATTCTATCTTCACATCCGGATTCCGTGCGTCACGAATACCTCATTCTTCCAAACATACATTATTATATAGTGAAATATAACAATATACATTCTTAAACCCCATGTTCTATTACTTTATAAGCCTATTCATTACAAATAATGATAATTACATTATTCTTTCCATTTTGCAAGAGTGACTTTTATCCGCCACTAAGGATACATAACAGTTCATTAAACTAATCTATAGTTTAATTAAGCTATTCTACATTACAAGTCTTCACTCGATCTTCACACTCATACATACTGAATGACACTTCATCTGGATACTAGTCAGCTTGATCGATCCTTAAATTCTTCTAACATCGTACGCTGAAAGTGAAAATGTTTTTCATTTAAAGCGAGTGTGAGCATTCAATTGCTCAGCAAGTCATAGCAGTTGAACAAACAACTTCAAGAGTTTAAACATTTCTTTAGAACTTCGATAACCGAACAAAGGTTATGAAGCAGCTTGAATAATAGGAATAATTCTGATTCCTATCATTTTAAAACATTATTCACATTCACTTTGAAATAATTCATTCTTCTACCTTTTTCATACACATCCTGTCTGGCTAGAATCATTAGCACAGACTTAACAATAACGGTTCATATATAAACAGAACATACTTGTATTGAACAGCTCAATCACAGAACAGTTCATCTCATAGAAACATTAAAGTGTTCAAATTGTGGCACAAGACATCATACAAACTACCACCTTATACAAATATCAAACATTTACACATAGACAAGACTTCTCAAGTTCAACATCTGATAAGTTTAAGAAACTAACATTCATTTAAAATATGAATGAAGTTAGGAAACTTGCCTTACGCACAGCTACAAGTTAGAGTTTACGTTGAACTGCTCATTCCAAACCCTGTATAACACATAAGGAAATAACACATACACCAATTAGTCATATCCTTGACTTACGCATTGGTTAAACTTAACTTTACTTCTTAAGGTTCACATTCTTGCAATCTAAGTTTACGCGACCAACCTTCTTTACCGGTTTATGGCTTCATGACATATGGAGATGTCTTACTCAAAATGTTCCCCATCTTTGATGATTTCCATTCTTATCTTCTTCTTATAACTTCTCTAGGACTCAACACACATCGTGTCTTTGCTAGTAGTTCATATGGCACTCTGAGTGATTTCTCACAGATAACCAACAAACAAGTTCCCATCTCATCTACACTGTCATCACAGTGAGTTAGATTAGTTGCCAGTTTTGTATAAAGGAATTATTTCGTATATACCTTCGTTACGTTAATTTCTTATTCCTTATGGCTTCTGACAACTAAGTGCCATACCTCAGGATTCATCCTTTATCCAACTCACATTCGGCTTTCATTAAATCTTATTACCGTACATTATGGTTTTCTTGATAATTCATATCTTACTTAATATTTTCGTTATCCATTAGATGAACCCCATGTTCATTACTCTTTCTTAATGTCGAAGCCATACAGTTCGCTGTATGCTAAGACCGATCGTTCATCGCAACAGCGTTGCGTTCACAGTGTCTATATGCTTTACACTTATCTCTCATTACCTTAACATCAAAATGTTATTCACCACCCTCGTCACTAAACGTCTAAGGAATCACAACCATAGCAATCTCCCACGTTTGTTTATCACGATTACGGTCCTCGGACATCGATTCTGTAACTTGCGTTTACATTCTTTGTCCTTTAATCTTGTTTAATCTTTCCGTTCAACCTTTACTAAAGGTTTAATTCACTTTTTCAAGTATTACATTCGATTAACTATATGTTCAATAGTTTTTGTTACACTTCCCCCAGGATTTAAGCAGTTAAAAGTTCATTACTAGGCCTTGCTCATCCGGATCTATGAGCATCACATCACCATTTTCAGTCACAAGATATCCATAATATCTCTCAGGCTCTTGGCGTGTCACCAGATCTACGAATGCCTCGTGTAATTTGAACAGGTTCACTTTCCGCAATGTCTTGTGGTTCCAACTCAGGTTCAATGATACTTTGTGGTTCTCGAATTTCTTCGAGTTCTACTTTCCTCCCACTGTTTCCTTTAGAGACAAATTCTCTTTCTAGAAAAATACCAGTTCGAGCAACAAACACTTTGTTCTCAGAAGGTTTGTAGAAATAATACCCTTTTATTTCCTCTGGGTATCCCACAAAATTATATTTGTCAGATTTGGGTCTGAGCTTGTCAGAATCCAAACGTTTTACAAACGCCTCGCAACCCCAAATCTTCATGAATGACATACTAGGACGTTTCCCAGTCCACATCTCATATAGTGTATTCTGAACCGTCTTTGTGGGAACACGGTTAAGTGTGAATGCAACTGTCTCTAGGGCATGACCCCAGAAGCTTATTAGAAGATCCGCATGACTCATCATTGATTGTACCATGTCCAACAAGGTGCGATTCCTCCTCTCAGATACACCATTCCATTTGTGGTGTTCTAGGTGGAGTAAGCTGTGATATAATACCACACTCCTTTAAAAGGTCGTCAAAGTCTTGGTTTAAGTATTCACCTCATCGATCAAATCGAAGAGCTTTTATGCTTTGGCCAAATTGGTTTTGAACTTCATTCTTGAATTCCTTGAACTTTTCAAAGGATTCGGATTTGTGTCTCATAAGATACACATATCCATATCTACTGAAGTCGTCAGTAAATGTAATGAAGTAATAAAACCTACCTCTTGCTAACGAACTCATGGGTCCACATACATCACTATGTATAAGTCCCAATACATCGCTAGCCCATTCACTGTGTCCAGTGAAAGGGGCTTTAGTCATCTTGCCTAATAAACAAGACTCGCATTTCTCATATGATTCAAAATCAAATGAATCCAAAAACCCATCTTTATGGAGTTTGGATATGTGTTTCTCATTTATATGGCCTAAACGACAGTGCCAGAGATATGTCAGATTTGAATCATTTGATTTAAATCATTTTGTATTTATGTTATAGATAGGCATTTCTAAATCAAGAATATAAAGACCATTAAACAATTGTGCAATACCATAGCATATATTATTTAAGTAAAATGAACAACGATTGTTCTTTATTATAAATGAAAAACCTTTCTTGTCCAAACAAGAAACAGAAATAATGTTTTTGCTTATAGCATGCACATAATAGCAATCCTCTAATTCTAATACTAGCCCAGTGGGCAAAGATAATTGATAAGTTCCTACGGCCAGTGCAGCAACTTTTGCTCCATTCCCAACTCGTAGGCCAACCTCTCCTTTTGCCAAAGTCCTATTCCTTCGGAGTTCCTGCACATTAACACAAATGTGAGAACCACATCCAGTATCCAATACCCATGATGTAGAAGTAGACAAGTTGACTTCTATAACATATATACCTGAATGAGAAGTCACACTTCCTTTCCTTTTCTTCACTTCTTCCAAATATGCATGACAATTCCTCTTCCAGTGTCCAGGTTTTCAACAGAAGTGGAAATCACCTTCTTTAGCCACTCCACCTTTAGGTTTTAAAGTCTGTTTGGTTTTGTAATTGGGTTTGGCACCAGATTTAGATCCTATCTTTTTCTTGCCTTTCCAATTTCTCTTAGCATTCCTCTTTTGCACCATCATTATGGGAGCGGGTCTTGCCTTTTTCATGTTGTTCTCGACAGTTTTTAACATGCTCAACAACTCAGTAAGTGGTTTCTCAATTTCATTTATGAGATAATTCATAACAAATTGAGAGTAGTTGATGTTCAATGATTGCAAAACAAGATCAGTTTGGGCTTCCGGAGTGATTGGAAAACCCAACCTTGATGTACTCAATATACCCAATCATTTTCAGCACATGTGGACCAACTGGATCACGTTCACCCATCTCGCAGTGATACAACGCTTTGCTTGTATCATACCTTTCCTTCCTGTCGAGCATGCCTTTCGAACAATTTCTTGAGATACTCGATCATCTCATAAGCATCCATCAACTCATGTTGCTTCTGAAGCTCAGTGTTCATAGTTGCTAGCATGAGACAATTCACGTCCAAAGCATCATCTTGATGCTTCTTGTAAGCATTATGCTCTACATGTGGTGCAGTGTCAGCTGGTACAGTAGGAATGGGCTTTTCAATGACATATAGCTTGCGTTCTTGTTTTAGGACACCAATCAAGGAAATTAATTCCACTCAGCTTGTCCTTCTCAAGGACTGATCGTAGTGAAAGACTACTTGTGTTGTTGTTGTTGTTTGCCATTGATATCTACAATTTATAAGTGCAAAAATAATAAGTCAAATTTTAGAGTTTTTGATATTATGTAATTGATAATAGTACATTCAAAATATACCTCCCACTATTTTATTCAAATTAATAGCCCTCACCATCAATTCGGAAAGCATTTTCTACTAAATCTTTCTAGTGAGCCAAGATCCATATTTCATTATGCCTTAAGTTAGTTTGGGCTATTCTCTCAAAACATAATTATTTAGGTGTCAATTATATCATATATAACTCCTGGATAGTTTGGTAAACAACATTTGTTTCTAGTCCATCTAATGGTACCTACCAAACTCCATGCCTCTAAGTCCACAATCCTATTGAGATAACTTAGTTAAGTCGGGCCCAATGATTTTAACAGTTTAGATATCACAATTATCCTATCACATCTTACCTAGATAAATAGGGTACTTTGCTCACCTACATCCATTGATCAAGGTATTGATGAGTGTTATTCATTGGAAGGCATCTGATTTAGACTTAATAATTTAATGAGGGATTTTATAAATTAATTTAGATCTCACCAATTTTAATCTTATTAAGCATGCACATTATTTATCATATCATATCGTATACAAGCATAAATAAAGTACAAAATTAAATGTGACACAGTTATGGCCCAATCCACTGTCAATCTTTTCAAGCTAATGAAAGATTGAAGGTCAATCTAAGGTGGTAAAAGATTTTCAAAATAGTAGCTTCCTTGGATCTTCCTCATGCATGTGCCTTCTCTCCATCCTCAACTTTCATCATGTTCTTCATCTTTTCATCTACATCTTGCTATCGATTATTACATGACATAAAGAAACCTTGAGTTACATTAGAAGGGATTTAGATGAGAAAAGAATGTTACATCAGAATTTATAGAAAGGCACGACATGCAAGCCGTATTTCAAAACCAAAAACCACTAACCTATGGGTCAAAAGGCTATAAATGTGCACCATGCATATCACAATGAGCACATAAGAGTTTATATATAATTAAAGAAAATTATATATAACATATTGAGGTCATGACCATCGTGCGCTACGACGGGGTGGTCATGACCAACTTGTAACGCCAGAAAATCCGGTCTATCTTCACACCCGGATTCTGTGCGTCGTGTACCTTATTCTTCCAAACATACATCATTATATAGTGAAATATAACAACATAAATTCTTAAACCCCAGGTTCTATTACCTTATAACCTTATTCATTACAAATAATGATAATTACATTATTCTTTCCATCTTACAAGAGTGACTTTTATCCGTCACTAAGGATACACAACAGTTCATTAAACTAATTTATAGTTTAATTAAGTTATTCTACATTACAAGTCTTCACTTGATCTTCACGCTCATTCACAAACTGAATGGTAATTCATCTGGATATCGGTCAACTTGATCTTTACGGGATCCTTAAATTCTTCCAACATCATACGCTGAAAATGTAAGACCCCGAATTTTATGAAATGAAAGTATTCAATTTTTTTATAATTATTATTTTATTTCGTAAATGGTTAAATTGATAAAAGGTTAAGAAGTTAAGGGTGATATGTGAAAATTTTACAAAGTATGCAAGTTGTTATAAAATATTCGTTTGGTCGGGGAATATTCTTTTTATCGGGAATATCTGTACAACGGCACAATCATTGGTGGACCCCATAATAAAAGTATTGTCGTAGTTAGAAAACGACAGAATTATCATTTTATAAAAATAACGGCGAAAGTATTACCGTTAAAACTGTTGAACTACCTGGTAGTAAAAGTACAGTAATACGCGTTGTTGCATAGTAGTAGCACACAGTATTGATTATTGATGCTTACGTAAGAAGTCACTCAGTTATATTCAATTATTGCTACAGTAATTGCTGCATCATATCTCTCATATTATTGATTCAATTATTGTCACAGTATCATTTGTATAATATGTTATATTTTTAAATCAATAATTGAGACGACAAAGTTATTTATATTATTATTTACAATATTGACAATGTATAGAAAGAGTCAAGGAGAGGTTTGGTCACCTAATTGCGCGCCAATAAGGAGAAATCCTTATCGGAAAGTCCCCTCTTTCTTGGGAATGATCTGGTTGTTAAATATTATGAGTTATGATATTAATGATGAATAAGTTTATGTTGATTAAAGATAAAATTGATGGTTCCATTGTGTGAAAAGTGTTAATGGAAATCGACATTTATGTCGATAATAATTAATGTCTAGAGGTTATATTGACCAATCGGGCAATTAACCGGGTAAATGAGCAATTAATTGCTATTATTTCACATGCTTATAACTATTTGTTCACATGTGTGTACTATTGATTCACATTTTTGTACTATTAGGGGAGTTGGTGCAAGATTGATAATACTTGCATGACTAAGTTAAAAATGGAGGTATAGATGGAGGTACTATACTGTAATTAAATTTTTTACGTGATTATACTATTGAGTCACATGAATGAACTATTAATTCACATGATTTACTATTAGGGGAGGTGGTGCAAGTTTGATAATACTTGCAGGACTAAATTAAAAATGAAAAAAAAAAGAGGAAGGTATTATACTGTAATATTTTGAGCTCCAAAACGTGCAATTATCGAAACTATATTTTTCTATAAATAAAAGCTTATTCTTTCTTCATTTTTCCACCAATTCACTAAAGTTATAGAGCAATTATTATAGAGAGAAATTATAAAGAGAAAGAAGAAGAGAAGTCTGCTACCTCACTATTCCAGTATCCAGTTTTCTTCTAAGGTAAGAGGTATTATTTCTTTCGTATTCATGAAGAGAGCTTCTGTTATTCTATTCTTTATTATTATGTTGGAATAACATGTCTATACGAAGTACCGCATACATGGTAAAATTCTTCTGTTATTCCATTCTTTTTTATTATGTTGGAATAACTTGTCTATGCAAAGTACTGCATACATGGTGAAATTCTTCTGTTATTCCATTCTTTATTATTATGTTGGAATAACCTGTCTATGCGAAGTACCGCATAAATGGTGAAATTCTTATGTTATTCCATTCTTTATTATTCTATTGAAATATCCTGTCTGTGCGGATTACACATGACCTGGTTCCATTCTTTATTATTCTGTTGGAATATCTTGTCTGTGCGTATTACGGATGACCTGGTTCCATTATTTATTATTCTGTTGGGAATAACCTGTCTGTGCGGTCTATCGCATGCCTAGTGAATTCTTATGTTATTCCATTCTTTATTATTCTGTTGGGAATAACCTGTCTGTGTAGTCTATCGCATGCCTGGTGAATTCTTTTGTTATTCCATTCTTTATTATTCTGTTGGAAATGATCTGTCTACGTGGATTACTATTCACGGGGTACTATTTACCCGAAATATATTTTTTTTCTGTCCAACTTATTTTTGGTACATGAATATTATTCTTGAATTTTACTCTACAAAGCAGTATCATGTTGACAATTTGGACGTTATTAATTTCTGGACAAATTAAATTATAAATCATTAAAATTTATCCTTGAACTTGTTTTATTAAATTATTATGCCATTGTCGTCATCCTCATGCTTATATTGTGATGAAAGTCATCTTTGGCTTACGTGCATAGATGGACTTGGTATGATTATGACCAGGGATTATTTGGTAAAATCATGACCGTAATGTGACGAATGATGTGGTAAAAGTCCTCATTGACCTGTAGTTCATTGATGAACAGTTGTTGGTATGATTATGACCAGGGATTAATCGGTATAATCATGACCATTGATGATTACATGAATATCCTTTGCCGAGGTGCAGGGATGATTCGATTTTATTTATTAAGCTGAGTCTCAGCGATAAAGTTGATGAAAAACTTTTTAAATCATAGAATCTAATGGATTTCTTATTTTCGCTGCAGTTGTTGATCTAAAACTTGTTGTCTATTGTATTCTATCAGTTGTTATATTGTTGAAGGCTAAGGATAATTTATTTTGCATTATCATAGCCATAATATTTCTTACTGGGCTAGTTGAGCTCACCGTTTCTTTCATTGTTCTCTTCAGAAAATGAGAATATAGCTGGGACGAGTCGGGGAATGGAGTGATGGGCCAGGATAAATGGCTTTAGTAGTCCTCACTATTCTACGAAATACTGTGATAATAATTGTAATGAGGACACCATTGAGTGTGGATATTGTCTAGATGACAATATTCTTGTTTAAACTCTCAACTATATTTTGTCGTATTTTACACGACTGTTGTATAATTAAGTTGTATTTGAATTTATGTACCATGTATCTGGCAACTCAAGATGGGTGATGTATACCTGTTTTGGGGGCGTCACAGTTGGTATCAGAGTTTAGGGATATGATCCCTGGTTGAGATGTGAGAACTAGGAGGGGAGAGACGGAGAATTCCTTCACTAGTATGACCTACCTAAGTTTATTTGCTATTTAATTGGTTGGTTAGAGTATAGGGATAATATGTGATATGTCAATTAACCCTTGTTTTGTGACAGTATTTGAGAATGACATCTAAAAATTTTGAGATATACAATGGAGCAAAACATTATGACCGTGTCGCAATACGAGGCTAAATTTACAGAGTTATCCTGGTTTGCATCCCATTTGGTCGATAATGAGGAGCGAATGACGCGAATGTTTCTAAGAGGTTTGAAACCCAATATACGTCAATACCTCATTTCTCACAAACTTTATTTATATTCAAATGTTGTGAATAGGGCTCAGTTATTGGAGCGCGATAATGAGTTAACACAACCAAAAGGCAACGACCAACAACACAATAATAATTGTACCGGTGGCAACGGCCATCAGAGCAATGATAACTATCGTGGGGGAAATTATCATGCCAAGAATGGTAACCACTTCGGTGGTAATCATGGCCAAGATAATAGGAGCGGAAATTTCAAGAAGAGAAGATTTAACGATGATGGGAAGACGTTGGCAGCAGCACCAACACCAGCAACAAATTCTAGGGGAGGAGAATGACCGCCAGTTAGATGCCATAGATGTGGAGAAGAGGGACACATAAGTTCAAATTGTTCACAGCCTTCCAAGGTATGTTTTAGTTATGGAAAAGACGGTCACATAACCCGATTTTGTCGTGCACCAAAGCCAACTCCAGCTGGGATGGTGGCACCAAAGGCGGATACGGACAAAACAAAGTCGGTGGTTTCAAGAAGAGCATTTTTTGTGACTTCTCAAAAAGCGAGTAAACCGAACGAAGTTAGCACGGGTTAGTTAATTATAAATTCTTGCGAAGTCTATACCTTATTAGATACCGGTTCTACCCATTCTTTTATCTCTCTTGCTTGCGCTCAACGTTTAAATTTGACTTCGGAGAAATTAGATTTTGACTTATCGGTTGAAACTCCGTTAGGAGAAACCTGACATATGTTATCCAAGCCTTGGATGAGATTACACAGTTTTGAATAATATGTCTATTGTTAATAAATTTCCTGACGTATTCTTGAAGACTTCCTAGCTTACCCCTAGAGCGTGAAATCGAATTTTGTATTGACCCCAGTACAAAATCCATTTCTAAAACTCTTAAATATTTCTTCACCTAGAACGAACGTATTATGCGCCAAAGACGTTGGCTCGAGCTGTTGAAGATTACAATTGTACCATTCAATATCATAGTGAAAGAGCGAACGTGGTAGCTGACGAGTTGAGTAGAAGATCGTATGCGGTTACGAGTGTAATGTTGTTAACATAAAAACCCATTTCGTATAAGTTACAAATGATGAAGATAGAGTTAAAAACTCTAGGGACCCACGTGAAGATAACGAATATACGATTAAGAATCGACTTTAATCGATAATGTTAAAGCCGCTCAAGCTTCAGACCCGGAGCTGATGAAAACGAAGAAGAAGGTTCAAGAAGGCATTATTTTAGAAGCAAGAGTCGATGAAGAGAGAAAATCTCAACCCTCGATTTAATTGGCCTATTTGAAATCCTCGATCGAGTAGAAACTGTGGCCTATAGACTCGTTTTACCGCCAAGTATGTCGCGTGTTAATAATATTTTTCACGTATCGATGTTACGTAAATATGTGGACGACCCAAACCAGTTTATTGAATTAGAACTAGACGAGAAAGCAGAAGATTTAACGTATAAGGAGATACGTGTTAAAATCTTGGATAAGAAGGATCATATTCGACACTCAAAGTTTATACCTCAAGAGTTGGAATATGAAATGAAGTCAAGGTATTCTCATCTCTTCGGCATACCAGGTACATACGTAAATTTCGAGGGTGAAATTTCATAAGGAGAGGAGATTGTAAGACCCCGAATTTTATAAAATAAAAGTATTCAATTTTCTTATAATTATTATTTTATTTCGTAAATGGTTAAATTGATAAAAGGTTAAAGTTAAGGGTGATATGTGAAAATTTTGCAAAGTATGCCAGTTGTTAGAAAATATTCGTTTGGTTGGAGAATATTCTTTTTATCGAGAATATCCGTATGACGGCACAATCATTGGTGGACCCCACAATGAAAGTATTGTCGTAGTTAAAAAACGACAGAATTATCATTTTATAAAAATAACGGCGAAAATATTACCGTTAAAACTGTTGAACTACCTAGTAGTAAAAGTACAGTAATACGCGTGGTTGCATAGTAGCACACAGTATTGATTATTGATGCTTACGTAAGAAGTCACTCAGTTATATTCAATTATTGTTACAGTAATTGTTGCATCATATCTCTCATATTATTTATTCAATTATTGTCACAGTATCATCTGTATAATATGTTATATTTTTAAATCAATAATTGAGACGGCAAATTTATTCATATTATTATTTACAATATTGACAATGTCTAGAAAGTTCTGTCAATGAGAGGTTTGGTCCCCTAATTGCGTGCCAATAAGGAGAAATCCTTATCGGAAAGCCCCCTCTTTCCTGAGAATGATCTGGTTGTTAAATATTGTGAGTTATGATATTAATGATGAATAAGTTTATATTGATTAAAGATGAAATTGATGGTTCCATTGTGCGAGAATTATTAGGGTTAATGGAAATCGACATTTATTTCGATAATAATTAATATCTGGAGGTTATATTGACCAATAGGGTAATTAACCGGATAAATGAGCAATTAATTGCTATTATTTCACATGCTTATAACTATTTGTTCATATATATGTACTATTGATAATACTTGCATGATTAAGTTAAAAATAGAGGTATAGATGGAGGTACTATACTGTAATTAGTTTTTTCACATGATTATACTATTGAGTCACATGAATGAACTATTAATTCACATGATTTACTATTAGGGGAGGTGATGCGAGTTTGATAATACTTGCAGGACTAAATTAAAAATGAAAAAAAAAGAGGAAGGTATTATACTGTAATATTTTGAGCCCCAAAACGTGCAATTATCGAAACTATATTTTCCTATAAATAGAAGTTCATTCTTTCTTCATTTTTCACCAATTCACTAAAGTAATTATTATAGAGAGAAATTATAGAGAGAAAGAAGAAGAGAAAGTCTGCTACCTCACTATTCCAGTATCCAGTTTTCTTCTAAGGTAAGGGGTATTATTTCTTTCGTATTCATGAAGAGAGCTTTTGTTATTCCATTCTTTATTATTATGTTGGAATAACTTGTCTATGCGAAGTACCGCATACATGGTGAAATTCTTCTTTATCATTATGTTGGAATAACCTGTCTATGCGAAGTACCGCATACATGGTGAAATTCTTCTGTTATTCCATTCTTTATTATTATGTTGGAATAACCTGTCTATGCGAAGTACCACATACATGGTGAAATTCTTCTGTTATTCCATCCGTTATTATTATGTTGGAATAACCTGTCTATGCGAAGTACTGCATACATGGTGAAATTCTTCGGCTATTCCATTCTTTATTATTCTGTTGGAACCTGTCTGTGCGGATTACACATGACCTGGTTCCATTCTTTATTATTCTGTTGGAATATCATGTCTGTGCGTATTACACATGACCTGGTTCCATTATTTATTATTCTGTTGGGAATAACCTATATGTGCAGTCTATCGTATGCCTGTTAAATTCTTTTGTTATTCCATTCTTTATTATTCTGTTGGGAATAACCTGTCTGTGCGGTCTATCGCATGTCTGGTTAATTCTTTTGTTATTCCATTCTTTATTATTCTGTTGGAAATGATCTGTCTACGTGGATTACCGCATGGCGGATGAAAATCCATTTGTAATTTCGTATATTCTATTATACTCGTATGAGATATCATTTCTTTTGTACTCATCATGTAATATCATTTTCTTTGGTATTTTTCTTTTACGAGTTACTATTCACGGGTTACTACTCACCCGGTTATTATTCACTCTAGTATCATTCACTCGAGTATTCGGGGCAATTTTCGTACGAGTTACTATTTACTCGGGTATTTGGGGTACTTTTCATGTCGGGGTGTACTTTTTACGGGGTACGATTTACCCAAAAAATATATTTCTTTTCTATCCAAATTATTTTTGGTACATGAATATTATTCTTGAATTTTACTCCACAAAGCAGTATCATGTTGACAATTTGGACGTTATTGATTTCTGGATAAATTAAATTATAAATCATTAAAATTTATCCTTGAACTTGTTTTATTGAATTATTATATCATTGTCATCATCCACATGCTTATATTGTGATGAAAGTCATCTTTGACTTACGTGCATAGATGGACTTGGTATGATTATGACTAGGGAATATTCAGTATAATCATGACCGTAATGTGACGAATGATGTGGTAAAAGTCCTCATTGGCCTGTAGTTCATTGATGGTCAGTTGTTGGTATGATTATGACCAGGGATTATTCGGTATAATCATGCCCATTGATGACTACATGAATATCCTTAGCCGAGGTGCATGGCTGATTCGATTTTATTTATTAAGCTGAGTCTCAGTGATAAAGTTGATGAAAAACTTTTTGAATCATAGAAGATAGTAGATTTTATGCTCTACTTGACTCTTCTAATGGATTGCTTATTTTCGCTGCAGTTGTTGATCTAAAACTTGTTGTCTATTGTATTCTATCAGTTGTTATACTGTTGATTTCAGGCTAAGGATAATTTATTTTGCATTATCTTAGTCATAATATTTCTTACTGGGCTAGTTGAGCTCACCCTTTCTTTCATTGTTCTCTTCAGAAAATGAGAATATAGCTGGGACGAGTTGGGGAATGGAGTGATGGTTCAGGATAAATGGCTTTAGTAGTCCTCACTATTCTACGGAATAATGTGATAATAATTGTAATGAGGACACCATTGAGTGTGGATATTGTCTAGATGACAATATTCTTGTTTAAACTCTCAGCTATGTTTTGTCGTATTTTACACGACTCTTAAGTTGTATTTGAATTTATGTACCATGTATCTGGCGACTCAAGATGGGTGATGTATACCTGTTTTGGGGGCGTCACAGAAAATGTTTTTCATTTAAAGAAAGTGTGAGCATTCAATTGCTCAGCAAGTCATAGCAGTTGAACAAACAACTTCAAAAGTTTAAACATTTCTTCAGAACTTTGATAACTGAACAAAGGTTATGAAGCAGCTTGAATAATAGGAATAATTCTGATTCCTATCATTTTAAAACATTATTCACATTCACTTTCAAATACTTTATTCTTCTACCTTTTTCATACACATCCTCTGGCTAGAATCATTAGCACAGACTTAACAATAACGGTTCATGTATAAACAGAACATAATTATATTGAACAGCTTAATCACAGAATAATTCATCTCATAGAAACACCGAAGTGTTTAAATTGTGGCACAAGGCCTCATACAAACTACCACCTTGTACAAGTATCGCACATTTGCACATAGACAAGACTTCTCAAGTTCAACATCTGAGAAGTTTAAGAAACTAGCATTCATTTAAAATATGAATGAAGTTAGAAAACTTGCCTTACGTGCTACAGCTTAGAGTTTACGTTGAACTGCTAATTCCAAACCCTATATAACACATAAGGAAATAACACATACACTAATTAGTCATATCCTTAACTTACGCATTGGTTAAACTTAACTTTACTTCTTAAGGTTCGCGTTCTTGTAATCTAAGTTTACGTGACCAACCTTCTTTACCGGTTCGGCTTCATGACATACGAAGATGTCTTACTCAAAACATTCATCATCTTTGATGATTTGCATTCTTATTTTCTTCATATAACTTCTCTAGGACTCAGCACACATCGTGTCTTAATTTGCTAGTAGTCCATATGGTACTCTGAGTGCTTTCCCACAAACAACCAACAAACAAGTTCCCGTCTCATCTACACTGTCTTCATAGTGAGTTAGATCGGTTGCCAGTTTCGTATATACCTTCGCTCTCTGAAGAAATTGTTTAGCCCAGCTCCCATATGTCAACCATCAAAGGTTACGATTGTACCACAACCTAAACATATCTTAACTTATTCGAACCATTAAATTATAATGTTCGTTATATTCCTTATGGCTTCTGACAACTAAGTGCCATACCTCAAGATTCATTCTTTATCCAACTCACATTCGACTTTCATTAAATCTTATTACAGGCTTTCTTGATAATTCATATCATACTTAATACTTTCATTATCCATTACATGAACCCCATGTTCATTACTCTTTCTAAATATCGAAGCCATACGGTTCGCTTTATGCTAAGACCGATCGTTCATCGCAACGACGTTGCGTTCACAACATCTATATGCTTTACACTTATCTCTCATTACCACAACATAAGATCGAAATGTTATTCACCACCCTCGTCACTCAACATCTAAGGAATCACAACCATAGCAATCCCCCACGTTCATTTATCGCGATTACGGTCCTCGGACATCGGTTCTGTAACCCGCGTTTACATTTCTTGTCCTTTAATCTTGTTTAATCTTTCCGTTCAACCTTTACTAAAGGTTTAATTCACTTGTTCAAGTGTTACATTCGATTATACGTTCAATAGTTTTCGTTACACTTCCCCCAGGATTTGAGCAGTTAAAAGCTCATTATTGGGCCTTATCCTACACCGGCGCTACGGCGCCACCCTTCTTGCTATTTCTCGTGCCTCGGCGCGAGTCTCCAGTAGCTGGCTCTCTGGTCTGGCGCTGTGGTGCCACCTTACAAAGCATGGCTGGCGCTGCGGCGCCAAGCCCTAATCTTTGAAAAAAAATTTAAGTGTTAACTTTATTTTGAGACGCTTACTTCCTGATCTCATAACTTCTTTGTTATAACTCAGAAAAAAGTTGTTCCAAAGCCTTTCTCCTCCTTATCATACGTACTTCAATCCCCCTCAGACAGAACTTCGTTCTGAATCCGTTAACATGCAATTTGATTAGCTTAATCTTCGTCCTTTGCTCATTTTTACGTTATTAACGTTCTTCGTTCGTAATTCGGTCATCCAAACTCGAAACTAGTTTGTTCTTGAGTCCATGACTCACATTTTCTATGTTCTCTTACTTTCTTATGAAACCCTACACCTTCGGGTTCATTTACACACTTTCTAATTCTCGTTCGTCTTTTACGAATTTTTGTCATAACTTCGTTATAGCTCAGTTTTAATCCATTCTTCATGAACGTTTCTACCGTTCCTAACCAAGCAATAAGCATCTAACTTATATGCGATTGTTTTAAACTTGTCCATCAACAACAAATTATACTACGATGGTTTTAAATTTGTCCATCAACAACATTCTTCGTGTTCTACGCGTTCTTCGTTTGTTCTTCAATTTTAATCCATACTTTGATTATGATTTCACTTTTTCTTGGAATTTGGTGTTATAAAATACTATTCCTTACTTACTTCACCGAATCGTTCATATGATTCATTCGAATCGTTCAAATTCATTACAAAACTTATACTTCCTTAAGAAATTTATTTACTAAACTTCTAATTCTTATGATTTCAACCATATTAAATCATTACTAACATCTTTTACTTCATAATCTCATTAAGCTATGTTTTAAACATAAAAAAGTTAAAGAAAATTAATTCAGAAATTAGGTTTTCAATACCTTTCTTCTTTAATCTCCTTCCGTCGGACAAAGTTTGCTCACGCGCAAGTTTTTCCTCCTCCTTTTCCTCTTCTTCCTCATCCGAAAACTCTCTCTCTCTCACTCTCTCTCAAATGTTGTAGGATTTTCAAAATCCTAAACAAATGAAATTAAGCTTCCTATTTATAGATTTTCCAAGCTAGAGGCACAATAGTCATTTCTCCCCTCCGGTTACTATTCACACCTCCTTACTATTCCACCTCCTTACTATTCACAAAACTTCCCTCGGAAGTTTCGTGGTTCCATCTTTTGGTTTTCGTCCGACAGTTTTAAAAACTGCGATTCTCGGAGTCCAAATATTTTTAGATATTTCATCTTTTCTTTACCGATTAACTTTTACGTATTCTTCAGATCTCCGAAAAACTAAAAAACACTTTTTGGCGATAAGCGTTTTCCTTAACGTTTTCCCATAATATAGTTAAACGAATGAAAAGTACATAACAGTGCTTTTTGTCATTTTTATTTCATCCGATTTCTGTACATTTTTCGAGAAAAACTTTTATCGGCTTACTTAACTTTCCACGATATATTATCGTCAAATCTTTCGACGGAATGTCATTTCGACATACCGAACTCACGGAAAGGCTTAGGTTATTCAAACCCTAACCCCTTAGATTTCGTCGAGTGAATAGTGCCTATTTCGTCTTTTTCCTGAAAATATTTTTGTTCCCGGAAAAATTTTATTTTCGTATTGAAAATTCTTATTCGTTCAATCTAGCTCGTAGCCTGAATTCTCCCGACTTATAATCATCCTAGGTTATAGAACGGTTAATAAACACATAGCACAGAATAGTATTAATTAAAATTAATTTTATTAATAACTAATTCTTTAAACTTAAATTCTAGACAATCCGAATTTCTGAGTTGTCACAGCAGTAGCTGTCAAGTGAACAGAAGACAACGATCTTAGGATTAACTAGGATCGTAGTGTTTACAAAACAAAGTAGGAACTGATGAAGTGTACATAGAGATACTGGTCAGCTTATGAAGAACAAGGCTAAAGTGATCATTGGTTCAGTCCATTAATGATAAGTGAATGGGAGATCACAAGGAGAAAGCTAGCTGGGCATGCCACAAATCTGATGTGTCTTGCTATTCAGAAGAGACCAGAACAAGGAGTCAAGCTATCAGTTCCTGAGATCAGTCGAAGGAAACAGAAGTGTTGAAGCATTGCACAAGAGAAGGAAGAGGTGTTCTACATTGAAGATCCAATGAACACTCTTCAGGATCGTAGTGTTGTCTCAACCTGTCAATGAGCAACATTCAACAAGACACACTACGATCAGGACCAAGAACATCCGCATCAGAATCGTAGAGTTTGGTCATCTGAAGATTGAAGTATTGGCAACGGTTCAATCTGAAGATTGATATTTGAAAATAACTTATTGAGAGCATCGATGTAAAAGGATAATCTCTGATGTTCGAATCAAGAAATCAGAAGGAGGAAATAATGTTGACTGCCTGCCTGCCCGAGACATCAAAGTGACATCTCTGACGTGGTAGGAGTAGACTGCAGTGTTATGAAAAAGGGGATGTCATGTCACATCTGCAGTCTACATCAAATAACTCGAGATCTGCAAAGCAATTCAAATAACCTTCAATGGCTATATTCCAACGGGAAGATTGGAAAGGAGTACATATCAGTCAGAGCTTCAAAGATTAAGAGTTGCTGAGTTATAGAATCGTTGAGTTGTTGGAATGCTGTATTGTTGACTTTACGAGTTCCACCAGAGCTAAACAGAACGAATCTCAGTGATAGTGAGACTACAAAGGTAGAAGTGAAGTAACTTTGAAGAAGGACTTGAGCAGACAAAAGCTTCACTCAACAAAGATGAGAATGCCACTGAAGATGGCAGCTAAGCTGAGAGACGAGAAGGCCAAGAAGATAGCATTCAAAAAAGTGGTAGAGTATAAAGAAGTTCCAGAGGACCACTCTACCAATAACGATGAACCAAAAGCTGAAACATAACAAATGCAGAACCATGTCTGCAAACCATTCAAGAAAGGTTCAGGGAATGCTAAGTGCCAGACTAAGTCTACCAAAAGATCAAACACTTAGCAAACCCAAATGGTGATGGTGCACAGCTGACATTGGATGATGATGAGTATAACTAAATGAAGATCAGCTGCACCAGAGAAGATGTGGTCCATACTCTATGCAGAATGTAAAGAGGACCCAAGCCAAACTGCTAAGTACAGAAGATGTTCAAGCTCAAAGAAGTCTTAACAGCAAGGCAGCAACAACACCAACAACAAGTAGCCAGAGCCTGAGGGGTCCTTGTTCGAAGGGACTAAATGAAGTTCCAAGCCTGCTGGGCTTGAAGATTTCTTAGGGAACTAGAGGAGTTCCAAGCCTGCTGGGCTTGAAGAGTTCTTAGTGAAATGAAGTTCCAAGGTTGCTGGCCTTGAAGGAATCTTAGTGATTCAGGGTGCTGCCCTTCCTTAGTGGAAATCCTGCTAGTTAAAGTAGAAGAGTGGATTAGGAGCTTGAGTCTCTGAACCACTTAAAATCCCTTGTGTCTATTTACATCCAGTCATTTACTTTATGTCATTTACATTATGTACCTAACTGCTATAATTGCTATATATGTATTAACTACTTACAACTTAACTAACTCTAAGAACAATGTATGGATGATTATGAATATATCAATGAAGGAGATCTTTTACTTATTCCGCTGTGCTTGAAAAGATACTTACGTTTGTCATATGCTAATTCCTTAGCAATACAAAATAAACGAGAAAAGTATTTGAAATTAAAATAGGATAGGAACTAACAAACTTAAAGAGCCAGAGGTTCAGTGAACATCTGAGTCGAATAATCAAAAGACTGTGATTAAAAAGAAAGGAAAGTTGGTCGTAAAATATTAAAATGATCGAAAATAAGAAGAATCATAAGGTAAACTGATGGTAGAATAGGATCACCATGTGATCAGATTGAGCTATGAATTGATAGATGGTCTATAATGACTAAATGGTTATGGCTTGATGATATAAGGAGAAAGTACTATGAAATAGTACGAGATAAAATTATGAGGAGTTGTAAATGATGAGATACGAAAAATTCGTATCGAGCAAAGATCAAGTTAAGAGTGAGATAGAGTTAAGTGGGATTTCCATTGAGGACTCATGTGAGGACTGAGTTGTATAAACCTTTATATGAGTGGAGGTTTTGTGCTCACGCTTGATTCCTCATAGTGATAATCATTGGAATGTTGGTGTCGCGCTATCGATATGCTTATGGTGAGAAGGTGATTCTTTTCTCATATCATATTTGATAGTTAAAGACTATTAAGATTAAGTTAGAGAATATTAAGATTATGCGCGAGTTCATAAAACTCATGCATGTTTATGACTCATAGTCATATGTATGTTTTTGAGCGCCTAAGCGTATGGACAGTCTCTGATTGGTTCTTAGAGTACGTATTGCTATGACAAGCTCCTAAACTCATATTAATGTGGTAAGTTTCTAAACTTCCAAGGTGTGGTAAGTTCGATGCACTATATTGGGAATATATATGTTATATATCATGAATTAAGAAATTTTGGTATAATGAACATTGATGGTGTTAAAGTAATATAGAACGAGGCAATGGAGTAAGGATTGAAGTTGATGGAGAAACATGGATTTTCTAAATCTCCTAGCTATGCTAGATTTTCAAATTTTATTAACTTCGTGCTGATGGTTGCCCTTCTGTTTTCTTGGAAAACATTAGATCAGACGATTGAACCAATGCGTTTTAAAAATAATACAGTTCTTCATATGTCTATGCTACTTGTTTTGGCTAAGACAAAAATAATTTGAAAATTTCTCAAAATTATATTTTTGGACCATGTGCATCATTTAATATGGTATAGAAAATGGTAAACGATGGAGTATTCAATGCAATCGAACCTAGTGATGGATGTAATCGAAAGATGGCCAACCCACTATGGTATGATGTAATATGACAAAGTCATAAAATGATGGAATCCTCAACGCACTACTAATCTGGTACGGTATTATGACGTCATAAGAGAATTTTTGATTTTCTTTCAAATTATGAAGGTCAATTAAGTTGGCTAAATTACTTTGATTGATGTCCTAGTTGTTGAAAGTCTAAGCTATTTGCTTTGGCTAGACGAATGTCAAAAAATATTTATGGAATTCAAGATTTTTTGAGTATTTATGCCAAACCAGATTGCTCTGGTGCGGATTCAGATGTTGGAAGGTTGAGGAGAACAACCCTATAAAAGGGACATGTTTTTGGAGACAATGATTCCGAATGTGACGCATATAGTTATTACGGTGTGCTATGTTTGTACACACAACGTAGTGGTACGATAGGTTGATCACCTAGAGTACTTGTAGAGGATGTTTACAGTCTTTGTGATTGATAAAAATTATGTGGAAAGGGTTTAATGTGTGAAGGATTTTGTTGAAGCACTAGTAAACCTAGAGAAAAGTTCACGGCCTTGTGACCCCTTAGCATAATTTGTAATCTAAGTTATTTATACTACTTCCCAATTATTGAATGATGGTGGAAGATTCTTATTCTTTTAAATGATGAATTTGGTAAGGAGGATATTCCTTAGAAAGAAGAAAGTGGTAGAATACGACGTGTAATAATGAATGAATCGTATAAGCTATAATAATTCCAAGAAAGGAATAAAATTCTAAAGGAGAAAAGATGAAGTTATTTAAAAGGATATGTAATCTCTAGAAAGGGCCGAGTAGAGAGGTTTCAGTGATTCCGAGGATGTGATAACCCGAATTTTTAGAAATTATTAAAATAAGAATTTAATAAATAAAATTCTTATTATAGGATGTGTCGGGTTTGAATAAGAATATATATATATATATATATATATATATATATATATGTGTGTGTGTGTGTGTGTGTGTGTGTGTGTGTGTGTGTGTGTGTGTGTGTGTGTGTGTGTGTGTTATATTTTTAATTTTGTGTTATGGGTGGAAAGAAATCCATAAATGAGATTTTATAGTTGATTAAACTATTAAAGAAAGATAGAGTTTTAAAACATAAAGTTGATCTTTAAATTATTAAAGAAAGTAATAATTGATGATGTGAAATCAAAGAAGAGATTGATTGTAGATGATTTAACACTTAAGAAGTATGTGCAAAGTATTTAGGAATTTGGGTTATATTTTTGCTAAAGTAGAACTTGTATGCGTCTGAACTTGAGGTGGCGCAGTTGCGCCACTTCCAAGCTTATGACCAGCGCAGCTGCGCCGGTCTGCAGAAGGTTATGAGTAAGCTTGTGAAATTTGAATTTCAAGATATGTATATTAAGGGTTCATATGTGTAATAAAAATCATAATTGGTGTTAAAGCTGTCCTAGAATGGATTAAGATAGCAAAACATGAATTGAATGAGAATTAGTTATGGAAATAATTAACCTAGAATAAATATTGGTTAATTAAGTGATATTATGAAAGATTATATTATAAAGCCTTATGTGGTAGTGGCGTGATAGTAAATGAAAAAGAGTTAATTCACTTACATAAGACGGTGAATTAATATATGTGTTTTACATAAGAGGGTGAAAGGAATATGTTGATTATAATTTGATATTTTAAATATACTACCTAATATTGTAATATATAAAAGGGTTAATATTTGAAAGATAAGTGATTAAAAAAAAAGAGAACCAATATAATTATAAATAAATATTGGTTAAAGATTATGCATTAAGTTAATATTTAAGTTATGGCTAACTGAAAATGTTTTGGGACAATTTATGGAAGACAAGGAATTGAAGAATTATAATATAATAATTAGTTTTGTACATACTAATTATTCTAAGGAAATGGCTATATTAAATAAAGGTGTTATGAGTATAAAATTCATAAAGCCTAGTATGGTAGTTCTACTATAAGTGTGCAATTATTTAAAGTAAGCTAAATAATTTAGCATTAAGGTAAAGTGTGTCACACAAAATTTATATTAAATGAATATTAAATTAATGTGGAATTGGAGAAAAGCCAAACGTGGCCTAGACCCCTAATATTTTATTGTTGAGATTATGAACTTTAATTATATAACTCTAGTAAGTGAAATAAATGAGCCTTGTGTGACATGAGTATTAAATTTAAGCCAGACTAAAGGTTTAACTTGAATTATTAAAAGAGAAGTAATGATGGTAAGGGAATAAATGATTGATATTAATTAATCATTGTGATATTTATGCGTGATAAGAAATAATGGGTTGAGAGTACCTAATTGAATTATATTTAGCCCAATTAAAATATTATTTAGACTAACTCCGTGCACCTGAGATACATGAATACATGTGTTGAATATATTAAATATGAGTATACTTATGGGGGTACATTTATGAAAATGTATGTATATGTGCCCATAACTTAATTTAATGTAGTAATGTTAAGTCATTATAATTGATTTAATAATCCCAAAAGGAATTAACTTTAGTAGAATGGGGACCATTTTACTAATAAGTAAGGAAGAAATAGAGCTTGTCCCATTTTCTGTGTCCCAAAACTTTTTAGCCGTGATAGGATATTGGCCAATACTATTTCATGGTTGCTAAGAAATGATAAAGGTGTTAGGTTTATAAGATTCATGAATGCAATCAAATTGCACAAAATAAGCGGAAGCATAAAAATTAGAGTTTTAAAATTTTACATATACCCGGATCATCCTTTATGCACAATTATTAATTAAACGAAAATATGAAGAACAATAATCATACCTTTGAAAATTCGAGCTTCCTCAAGTACAAGTTCACCTCCAATCCTTTCCGCGTTCAACTTGAATCCATCGGGTTTGGTTTCTTCCTTTGATCAATGTTAGCCACCCAAAAGTTTGGCCTCTAGAGGTGATCCAACAATGTAGAAGAAATATTCAAGAAGAAGGGTAGTAACTGGCTAAACCCTAATTTTCTATCTCTATAGAAAAAGGTGTACTCTTCAACAATTAGAATTACGTATATTGATATATGATATAAGACTTCCCCTATAAAGATATCAGTTAACCCTTCTAATCTAATTAGAAAATATGGTATTATTTAATTAATTAAATTTCTTTAATTAATTAGGCTCGCTAATCTTATTAGGGATAATTAATTAAACTCTTTTAATTAATTTAACCTCCTAATCTTATTAGGAATATATGAGAGTACTTTTATTAATTAATTCCCAAACTCCTTTAGGAAATAAATAATAACAATAGTAATAATAATAATAAGATTCCTCTTATTAATTTATATTTAACATTTTCAAAATATTAAATAATAAATATTAAGCTATTTAATTTATTCTATCACCATAGATTAAATTAAATATACTTAAGTTATTATTACGATTATGCCATTAACTTCTTAAATAATTATTCTTCCTTTTATGGTGCGACCCTTTAGGTTCTTCATATTAAACCGGTTGTGAATAAATCAATTAGAATAGTTCTAATCTTATTTAAATAAATAAATTAAACTATTAATTTATTTAAATAAATAATATTTATTCTACAATAGGGATAAGCCTCCCTAACGATTAACGACTTTTCAGATAATATAGATTTCAACATTAATCATAAAAGAACTTTTGAGTAAATAGTTACCTATAATTCAATCCTTCCACCATACAATGTCTCAATTAAATATAAGATATAGAATTACTGTCAAGTCTTAATTTATTTAAATTATATATATTTCGACTCTTAAATACAACTCCAAATAATACAAATTAGAAACTTCTTTCTAATTTCATTCTAGGTTGTCATTTATCGAATCACATAGGACATTTCTCTTCTTTTACTAAAAGCGGTAGATTCTTTATTGATCATATATTATCTCTATGTACAACTTATTATACCCAAGCATACCCCCTAAGGGTCTTAAGAAATAAGTCAAAGTAAAATTTATTATACACAAGATACTATGATGATCTCAAGTCCAAGGATCACTTGTACTACTATCACTACAGGAATTCCTATTGACAGGCAAGTAAAACTCCATTAGGTATTCCTTAGCGAGCCACGTTCAGTGAATTTATTCCCCAATAAGTACCTACATGCTTGCTTTATTGTCTCCACACAAATGATCATGAGATGAATCATCCTTGTCCAATGAGCAAGCAATGTATGTACCAATCTATCCGGATTCACTAATCCCCAATTTAGTAATCTAACGATTGGGAACTATTTTAGTTTTAAGCTTTCTAAGAATTTAGATCTCATTAGAATGATCATCATCATTATTCTAAAAGCATTGCTTAAAACTATGAGTTTATCACATATTATAAAGCAATATCATGTAGATAATTAAAAGTCTTTAATAATAATTTTTTATTAATAAATGAATAAGATTGTTACAAAGTATATGCTTTATCATCAAACATGATTGGCTTGTGTGCATACTACTTTCAAAAGGCTAGATAGAGCTAATAATGAGGACGAGGGAGTAGTTTACCAATTCTTCATTTCCCTTTGGCTTCTCCTTCCCCATGCTAGTTCAAAACATTGTGTAAAGTCATTGTCTATGTATTGAAATCTCTATAAATAGAGCCTCCTTCTTATCCTTCCCCATTTGTTGAAGTTGTCTGAGAATTTGGTTATGGAAGGTTAGTAGAATTTAGAGCAATTGGAGAATTGAAGAGCTATAGTTAGCAAATTCAAGCAATTAAGAGGTAATAATACTCACATATATGCTCTTGGTTCCTAAGTTTTGCAATTTCTTAGTAATGACAGGAAATAAGTCAAAAATTGATGGCTAAGGATTGTCGTAATCCATAAATTGTTGTTAGATATTGATAATATAGTTAAATATGAAAACAACGGAAGTTAAAAGGACCAATTTGGTTTAGAAATGAATCCTTGGTGATGAAATTCACTAATCATGTTAAAAGATGGAAACATAGCATGAACTTTGAATTTGAGTTACCAAATTGGTTGTTTATGTGATTTGAGGATTTCTATCATGTTAGTTGAGCATTATATGCATGTTATATGAAGGATTTCTTGCATGGGTTTTAAGTTCTACAGAAGCAGAGACCCTTCTGTAGTTGTTTAGGAAGGGCGCAGCTGCGCCCATTCTGTAGTTCATTCCAGCGCAGCTGCGCCGAATGCTATCTCTGGAACTGTCCTAGGGCAGCACAGCTGCGCCGCTCCCGCAGCTCAGCACAACGCAGCTACGCCGTGCACCAGTATCTGTTGGTGTTTGCTATAATCAAGGTTCTAGCATGTTGGTTTGGCTTATTCATCGATGAAAATGTGTATGCCATATAGTCTAGAGTTCCATTACATATCACGTGTGACGAATAAATTGTTTGAGTTGAAATTCTGGGAACAAAATCCTTGTAAGGAGTGTAACAATCCAGAATTTTATTTGTAATTTTAAAATATTTATTAAATTAAATAAATATTTTTATTGATGTGGTTGTTGTTAGTAGATATTTGTGAATTAAATTTTATGAGATAATACTCTAATTTAATTTAATAGTTAGAGAGTTGTTAAAAATTACATGAGTTGATATATTGCTGTTTTAATTTAGTAATTAAGGTGATACGTTAATTTATTAAATAAAATTATAATGAGATTATAATTTTGTAGTAATTGGTTAAGTGGGGAATTTATTTAATATGTTGAAATTAGTCTATTTAACTAAGATTGGATATAGAAATCCAAATAAATAATATGGGACTATAAACTATAGTATAAATGATTTATTGAAATAAATTAAAGTAGTTTTAAATGGATTTACCAAACAAAGCTTAAAAATATTAAGTCTTTATTTAAAAGTGTTTTGCCAAACAAAGCCTTATGGCTTTTGAATTTGAATTAAAAAAATAAAATAAATAAATATATATATATATATATATATATATATATATATATATATATATATATATATATATATTAAATATTTTATAACTGATAATTAAGTATTATAATTATTAGAACGTCAGTTTTAGACGTTTAGTTTTTGTACGTTGGTTTTATTTTACTTTATGTAAAATATTTTGGCCTAAGCCTGAGAAAAGAGAGAAGGGAGTATATATAGAGAAATTAGAGAGAGAGTTGGGAGAGGATTTCAGTGATTCCAAACAATTCTCTATGTTTTAGCAAGGATTATTCAAGCAATTGAAGGTATATTTCCAAAACCTTTATTACATATATGAATGTTCTATGTTCTTGAGTTTTAAATTTTCTGTGAATTCAAAATTTGATGCATTGTTATTATACAAATTGATTGGTTATGTTTATAAGCAAAAATTGTGATGTTATACCTAGCATCTAGACAAGATTTTGTGTACTAATTATGTTCAAAAGAAGAGAAACCATTTACAGTGCATGTGTGTATATGTGGCTTGTGAAAGTACATAAACTGGTAGTTGGTTTGTGAACTAATCTATAAATTAAGCCTAGAATATGTTAATTCAGTAAGAAATGAAGAAAATGCAATTTGAATGAGTTAATTTGGTGTAGTATCTCAACCTTAGTGTTAATTTTTGTCAAGGATGTCAAAAATGGAGTTTCTTTATAAAAACATGGAATTAAAGGATTTAAATTGTTTGTAGTTATTGTTTAATTGTTCTAAGTTGGTATATATGTGATGAATAATGTTTATATGAGTTCTATAACATTTGGGTATGTTTAATTTGTTGTTTTGTGGATGAAATTCGTGATAGTTGGGATGAACAAAGTGTTTAAATAGACTGTGTAGTTTCTATCTGTGCACCAGCGCAGCGGCGCTGGTGTCAAGGCCAGAAACGGAGCAGCTGCGCCATACCCAGATCAGAGGCAGTAATGCATGTTGGTTATGCAGGCCTTAAAGACTTATGGTAACCTAGCCTAATGAAATATTAATGTGATGAACATGTAATGAAGAGACTAAAACATATTTGTATCATGTACTTAATTCCAAAGTTGTAAAAATTAGTAAGTTGTGAAAACGTTACGTTGTGATTTATTGAACACATAAGTTAGTGACTAAGTGTTTCAAATCTAATACTTGTGATTTCTGAAGTGTATATGGTGTGAATTGAAACTTGTACTAAAGTAACAAGTTTAACTGAAAATGAGTTTTAATTTGGAAAGTGGATGTTAGTATATCTAATAGATGTTGTGATTCTAATAATATGTGTAGGTGAACGTGAGTTGTAATTTATAGCTTACACACGAGGCAAGTATCCTTACCCCTAAACTTTATTTGAACAAGCTCTAACCCTAATTTTATTCTTGTAAGTTTTGAACTCTAATCGTTGTTTGATTTATCCTAACTTGTTTATAGTTAAGCAAGTTTCCCTAGTATCATTCTTTCTATAATGAATGCAAGTTCTTGAACTCTAATCTCTT
The DNA here is from genome assembly GCA_016801055.1 of Panax notoginseng. Taxonomy (NCBI): domain Eukaryota; kingdom Viridiplantae; phylum Streptophyta; class Magnoliopsida; order Apiales; family Araliaceae; genus Panax; species Panax notoginseng. The sequence continues at coordinate 105,491,661 of CM029016.1, read as the reverse complement.
ATTGAGTTATCCTATTTCATTTACTTTACGCAAGTTATAATCTTATTGTCATATTGAGCAAGTTTTTGTTCTCAACTTGTTATTCATTAATGCATATTGAATAATTCAATTTTCTTATTCGACAAGATTATAGCCTTAGCTTAATATTGTTCAAGCAAGGTTTATTGTATTATTCAATGCTTATACTTTTTAGTTTATTTCTAAGCATAAGTTCGATATATAGTGTTGGTTCACTTATGATTCATAAATTATTACACATTATGTTGTTATTGATCATTTGTAGTGTTATTGCACTTTGTTGATTCAACTAATCCTTTAGTTGATGATCGTTAAACTCTAAATTACCCTTGAAGCTTATCCAAACCAAATATTCTTTGGTGCGGACTTGTACTCTAAAACTGAGAAGAACAACATTATTATAGGGGTACGCGATGCGTTTAGATGTTTGTGCACAATACATGGTACGAAGGGCTGATCACCCTATATACGGGGAGTCCCTACAGTTATGACTGTTTAGGTTAAAGTTGAAAGATTACTTGTAACCTTTAACATAGTTCATGGTCTTATGATCCTCATATATATTTCATATTTTGATTCCAATTTTTGGTTATCATTGACAGAGTATTATTTAGTTCTGATGAGCTTATCCATTAGCAATTATTATTCTATTGTTAGTCATTGCTATTTCAAGTGAGCATTTATTTTGCTCACTATAATTATTGCAACTAAGGTTGAGAAGGTCGATGAACCTACCACTAGCAAAGTAAAAGAAAAAATGAACAAGTGATGAAGACTTGTAATTTATTGGCTTACATGATGATAGACTTTGTTTTAAATGATGTGATGTATTATTTTAATTTTCACACTTGATGTATGTTAAAGGTTAGATAACCTGGGAGACGTATTGATTTAATTATGTAATCCTTTTAATGGGAGGATTTATTATTTAAATTTTATTATACTTGGGTAGTTAGTTATGAATGTATGGAAAGTGAACACCAAGTCTTGAGGGAATGAAGTACCCAGATTTGGCGGTGTCACAAGTTGGTATCAAAGCTTTAGGTTATGAACGGAAAAAGCCTTAAGAAATAACCTTATAGAAGATTGAAAAGATAGTGGTGATGAACTTTTATTGAGTTTTAAGAAAGAAGTAATAACATTAGACATCTTGTATGATAGTGACAAAACACCCTTCCAACGTTGGGTTCGCCTCACCCTATTTTCTTCACCAAATATAACTACTAAATGATGACCACCGTTCTATTCCCTTGTTACCCCCGCTCGACCCAGCTACACTCTTATTACCTGAAAGGAATTGTGAAGCAAAAGGGTGAGCACAACTAGCTCAGTAAAGAATATCATGACTAAAGATAATTCAATTATCAATAGCCTTCATCAACAATAAATCAGAGATTTAGAACATATGGTAAATGATAAAAATTTCAACCATAGTTGCAGCGGAACGAGCAATCCATTAGAAGAGTCAAATAGACTATAAAGTCTATTATCTTCTCCATGTTAAAAATCCACCAATAATATTTTATCCATGTAACATCACTCAACAGTTCCTTTCCACAATCATATGAATAACTCATAATCATAATTGTGACTATAAATTTTTCTTCGCACCCAGGACGAAGAATATTTTCATCACCTGTCTTTAACTGAAACATCAAAGATCATGGTTATACCAAATCACAGTTCCTGTTTATAATCATACTAACAAATCCATCTTTGCACTACGGGCCAAAGATATTCATCAACAAACCATCTTTGCACTACGGGCCAAAGATATTCAACAACAGTTCATCTTTGCACTACAGGCCAAAGATATTCATCAACAGGCCATCTTTGCACTACATGCCAAAGATATTCATCAACAATTCATATTTGCACTACAGGCCAAATATATTCATATCTCAAAGAAATATATAATCATTTCAGAATTTATATAAACAATAATTATAACCATGTTGATCAATTCACCTTTGCACTTAAGCTTAAGATATTCAATTATAAATTCAATGGTCATGATCATACCAGTCACAATTCAACTTTGCACTACAGGCCAAAGAGAACCCTAGTCATGATCATACCAATAATCTACCCATCTTTACACTCCAGTGAAAGAGAATTTCAACATCAGGGTTATAAAAATGTTATATATGATGATAAAAATAATATGATCAACATATAGTTTTAATCTCAAGAGTAATATTCGTAACTCATGAATAGTAAATCGTGAATAGTAACTCATGAATAGTAACCCCGACACAAAAGATAGAAATTCCACAATAAAATCCATACCAATATTTCGGTATAATGATATTAAAAGAATAACATTACTTAAATTTATAAACAATTTATTTTAATTATTTACACTTTACTAATTAATGCATTTAATCATCATAAAATGCCAACTCTTACAATTTCATCATCAATAACCAAAACCCTCATCAAAAATCTGCATATACCTCATATAGGATTCTCAAGCCATAAAATCTTATTTTCCAATTTTCTTTCTTCACAAAACATATTTAATTCATTTACTCATAACTAGACCATTTTCATGAAAAATACCAAATCAGTTCCAAAAATATTTCTTTTCTGGGATTTAGCATAATATAGTCCCATAGTGAACATATATTTTTCTCAGAATTTTTAAAAGTCATTTACTATTTTTCATATGGCCAAAATAGCCGAATATTTAGACATTTATCAAAAATTGTACTTTTGTCTAAAAATTCTGAAATTTATAGAGTATACTTCTATCATATACATGTACTCCCAATAAAAATTTCATCAATTTTGGAGTTAACCACAAGGAATTATAAGCTGTTACTTTTAAAATGGTCTTTTCTCATAAAATTCATAACTCTCAATCTATACATCCAAAAATCACCATTTTTGGACACAATCAGGAAAACTCATCAAAATATCATTTCAAATTTTTCCAGAATTTTTGAAGATCAGAAAAATTACGAAACTGAAAATCATAACAACCCTTAAAATCCCTTAATATCCCTTACTATCCCTTACTATCCCTTACAATCCCTTACCTCAAAAGAGCAGTACTTCTGATCGGTATAAGGCTGAAGGAAACTTGCACTGATGAATAGCAACTCACCAAGTATCTAAAAACTCACAAAATATGCTTCATAATATAGAGAGAGAAAGAGAGAAAGCCTATGTTTCTGGTGTGATTTTCAATTCTAACTTAGCCCTCTATTTATAGGAAAATTTTGGTAGGTTTGACCTGCAACCTGATGGCTTTACCTGCTACTATTCCCACCCACCACATTTGAAATATAATTCAGCACATTTCTTCACCAACCACAAGTGGGGCCCACCAATTCTAGAATTTTCCGTCAAAATGATAAACTCCGAAAATTCAACAATTTCTGAACCAGTCATCTTGTAAAATTCGTAATAAATCATACGTTCATTTTTAACGGTTCAAAATTTGTGGACATATACTCAACTTATATATGTATAACATATCCAAAAATTACCACGATCCAACGGTCGGATTAAAAATTATAACCCCCGCAAACTATCTCAAAAATCCTGATTTTTAATACCTCCATTCCGACAAAAATACTGACAAAAACCTCAACATTAACTCCTTCATTTTTAACCACAAAAATATATCCCTCATTTATATCCACATAAAATAAATATTTCTTTATCATATGAATCAATAATTAATTATTCACAAATAATATTACAGAATCACATTTATGACAACCAGGCCGTTCCCAGGAAAGAGGGGGCTTTCCAATAAGGATTTCTCCTTACTGGCGCGCAATTAGATGACCAAACCTCTCCTTAGACAGAACTTTCTAGACATTGCCAATAATGCTATCTAATAATACTATTCAAATAATATGAATTATTGATCTGATAATGAGAAATACTGTGCAGCAACAATTATTGAACAACAATAATACAAAATTTCAACGTAGCAATTATTGAATCAATAAAATAAAATATTGAACAGTAATTACTGTAACAATTATTGAGTAGTGCCTTCTTACGTAAGAATCAATAATTTCAAAAATACTATGCAATACCGTGTGCTACTGTGCAATAACGCGTATTACTGTATTTTAACCACCGGGTATTCCAACAGTGTTAACGGTAACAACTACGCCGTTATTTGTAAAAACTTAAATTTGTCGTTTTCTTCACCCGACAGTTATTCTGTTATGGGGCCCACAAATGGCTGCGCCGTCGTACGAATATTCCCCGACAGAAAGAATATTCCACGACCAAACGAATATTCCCCGACAATAATGATTATTTTATAACAACTTGCTTATTTTGAAAAAAAATCATATTTCACTCATAACTTTAAACTTTTATCAATTTAATCATTTACTGAATAGTAATTATAAGAAAAATTGAATACTTTTATTTCATAAAATTCGGGGTCTTACATACTATGTAATCCATTCTTCTATAAATAGAAGCTCATTCCTTCATTATTTCTTACGAATTCACTGAAACTTTAATGAGAGAAATTATAAAGAAACTATAGAAAAGTATTCTGCTACTTCACTACTCCGATATCAAGTTTCTTTTACGGTAAGAGATATTATTTGTTGTACTCGTAAGGAGTATTATTTTCTTTTGTATTCATTAAGAGAACTTCTGTTATTCCATTCTTTATTATTCTGCTAGAATAACCAGTATACGCGAACTACCCTATACTTGGTGACATTCTTCTATTATTTAGTCTTTATTATTATTCTATTGGAATATCTGTCTGTGCGTTTTACGCTGGACCTGGTTCCGTCTTTACTATTATTCTGTTGAAATATTCTGTCTGTGCATTTTACGCCAGACCTGGTTCCATTATTCATTATTCTGTCGGAATATCCTGTCTGTGCGTTTAAGTCGGACCTGGTTCTATTATTTAGTATTCTGTCGAAATATCATGTCGGTGCGTTTACGCATGACCTGATTCCATTATTTATTTTCCTGTTGGAATAACATGTCTGTGCGGTCTATCGCATGTATGGTGATTTCTTTTGTTATTCCATTCTTTATTATATTCAGTTGGTTAAAGTTTTAACTTTTATACTCCATAAAATTAGTGGAATATCCTTGATATTTGCGCTTCATCCAGTATCTTTTCATGAAAATATTCTTCCGAGCATTCTTGAATTTTACTCCACAAAGCAGTATCATGTTGACAATTTGGACGTTATTGGTTCTTGGATAAATTAATTCTTGAACTTGTTTTATTGAATTCTTATATCATTGTCATCATCCTCAGGTTTATATTCTGTTGAAAGTCATCTGTGGGCTGTAGTGCATAGATGGACTTGGTATTATTATGACTAGGGATTATTCGGTATAATCATAACCGTAATGTTACAAATGATGTGGTAAAAGTCCTCATTGGCCCGTAGTGCATTGATGAACAATGGTTGGCATGATCATGACCATTAATGAATACACAAATATTTTTGGCCCGTAGTGCATGGATAATTATGGTCGTGATACTAAAGAATATCCTTGGCCGTAGTGCAGGGGTGATTCGATGATGTGGATTATTTTTTTTAGCTGAGTCCCAGCGATAAAAGTCATGAAAAACTTTTTAAATCATAGAAGATAGTAGATTTTATTTTCTACTTGACTCTTCTAATGGGTTGCTTGTTCCGCTGCAGTTAAACTTGATGTTTGTTATATTGTATCAGTTTAACACTGTTTAAGGCTAATGATAATTTATTCTGCATTATCTTAGTCATAATATTTCTTACTGGGCTAGTTGAGCTTTTCTTTAGGAAATGAGAATATAGCTGGGACGAGTAGGGGAATGGAGTGATGGACCAGATGATAGTATTAGTAGTCCTCACTATTCTGTTAAATAGTGTGACAATAAATGTAACGAGGACTTATTCTGAGAGTGGATATTGTCTAGAAGACAGTATTTGTATTAAAACTCACAGCTCTCTTGTCGTATATTAACGATTGTATATACGCCCCCAAAATAGGTATACATCACCTATTCTGAGTCGCCAAATACATGGTACAGAATACAAATACAATCGTTAATATACAACAGTTAACTGTGAGTTTTAATACAATATTGTCTCGTAGACCGCATCCAAACTCAAATTATTACAATGCCATATAAAATACAGCAGGAAATATTTTAAGACCCCAAAAAAGATTACTATCTTGTTTATTCTAATGAGGTGTACTTTTGACGCTTTCAAAGTCGGGTTCTCATCACCCTATTGTTGTTCGCCAAAATCAATTATTAAGTGACGTATAAAATACGACACACACATCTTAGGTCCTCAATACAATTATTTGTTGCAAGTCATGCCATTTTATAATGTATTGAGAAACTTCGACAGTCCCGACCATCACACTATTTTCCTGTTATCCCCGCTCGACCCAGCTACACTCTTATTACCTGGAAGGAATTTTGAAGCAAAAGGGTGAGCACAAATAGCCCAGTAAAGAATATCATAATTAAAGATAATTAAATTATCAATAACTTTTGTCAATAATAAATCAGAGATTCAGAACATATGGTAGATAATAAAACTTTTCAACCATAATTATAGCGGAATCAACAATCCATTAGAAGAGTCAAGTAAAACATAATGTCTGCTTTCTCCTCCAAATTAAAAGTCCATCGTTAATATTTCATTCCTGTAATACTCATCAACAGTTCTTCATTGTACCCAAGACAAAGAGAACTTTCATCACCTGCCTTCACCTGAACCACTAAAAATTTTAATTAAGTTCACAATTCATATTTATAATCATGTAAATCAACAGTTTCTCCTTGCCACAAAGGATTAATAGAATGTTTGCTCAATATCCTTACCCCAAAGGCTGAAGATATTCAAATGTAATAACAATGATCATACCAATCAGTTGTCTATCTTTGAACTACGGGCCAAAGATATTCAACTATAAAACCAATGGTCATGATTATACCAATCAATTGTCTGTCAGTGCACTACGGCCAAAGACATTCAACTGTTAACTAATGGTCATGATCCTGCCAATCACATCATTGAATTATCCATGCACTACGGCTAAGGATATTCGTTATTATCACTAGTGGTCATGATCATGTCATACACCTGTCCATCTTCGCACTACGGGTCAAAGCTATCAAACAACAGATCATCTTTGCACTACAGGCCAAAGATATTCAACAACATATCATCTTTGCACTACAGGCTAAAGACATATAACTGTAAAACCCATAACCAATAGTATAATAAAGAATTATAATGTATTGAGAAAGTTCGACAGTCTCGAACCATCACACTATTTTCCTGTTATCCCCGCTCGACCCAGCTATACTCTTATTACCTGGAAGGAATTTTGAAGCAAAAGGGTGAGCACAACTAGCTCAGTAAAGAATATCATAATTAAAGATAATTAAATTATCAATAGTTTTTGTCAATAATAAATCAGAGATTTAGAACATATGGTAGATAATAAAACTTTTCAACTTGCAGCGGAATCAACAATCCATTAGAAGAGTCAAGTAGAACATAATGTATAATTTCTCCTCCAAATTAAAAGTCCATTGTTAATATTTCATTCCTGTAATACTCATCAACAGTTCTTCGTTGTACCCAAGACAAAGAGAACTTTCATCACCTGTCTTCACCTGAACCACTAGCATCCCCAAATCCCGGTCCTAATCACCAGGGATCTGGTATACTATTTCTATAACTATTACGGAAGATATAAACATAAATTGTTTATACATTAAACTTTTACAACATAAATCCCAAGGTCTACAACCTTAACTTAATACATACCTTCAATATCTTAGAAGATTTACAATGCTATTTTCATCAGAAAATTTAATAGATCTAACTGCAACATAATTTATTCTTGCACTTTGACTTTGCTTCTATCTTTATTCGAGCTTTCATCTAAATTTGAAAAATTTTATCATGATATAGCAAGGGTGAGCATCAAATTTGCCCAGCAAGCATAAGTTTAATTGAGGATATATCATGATTGAAAAAATTGAACAATAAGCTGGCTAACTTTCAACAATATAAACATTGTGAAAGAGCATAAACAAATTTTCTTAGCTGAAAGAACAAGTCAATAAAAATGAATGGTCAATAATGAACATGAACAGATTAACTGAACCAAATGGTAATGAAGGTGATCAGCCTTTCATACTTAATGAACATTTACAATATGCACAACGTGCGAATCAATAATCAATATAGACGTGAATAATCAACAACAATTATTCATTAACATGCTTTGAACATGCAACTCAAGTTTGAGTTAAGGAAAACTTGCCTGATTCGTTGACTACTACTACGCAGTTTAAGTTAACTTCTTTCGGTAAGACCTATCATTAATAATAAGATTGGTCTTTCAATCAGCATATTCTACTTTGTATCATAATACAATTACTTTATCCATAGATTATCTAACACTTAATCAAATATTAGATAACAACTTAACAAATCAGTATTATTATCATTCTTTGATAATTCTTTAACAGCTAATAAGTCAAATACTAATCCAGCCACCTGGGTTCTAAATCCAACAACCCAAATTGTAATCCAGCTAACTGGATTCCAAATCTAACAACTAGATTGCAATCCAATAAGCCTGGATTCACCAATCCATCAATCCAGCAGGCTGGATTCTAAATCCTTCAATTCAGTAAGCTTCTTTTCAATCCAGCAAGCTGAATTCATCAAATTTTCTAATCCAGCAAGTTGGATTCCATATCCTTTTTATGAAAAATACTAAATCACTTATTATTTTTCTATCATTTGCCAAAACACATAATATAGTTCATTGAATATCAATTTCAACAATTACATTGAAAAATATCATAAATGTCTTATTTTAATCTTCCGTCGAATATTATTACTTATGTAATAATATTTTACGCTAAGGTTATCAACCTTTTAATAACAGTCCAGTCAAATACTACAAATAATATTTTAATCAAATATTATTAGTCATATAAAAATAAAGTCATTAATCACATTAATAAACAATTATTTTCCTTTTATTAATAAACTTGTTTAAGCATTCTAAAATGCCATAAACATCACAACACTTCACACCCGACCCAAAACTTCATCAAAAACTGCATAAGCCATGTTCAAGGGTCTCAAGTCATAAATCGTACTTTTCATATTTTTTAACATCATATATTTAATTAAATCTATTTATCCATTTATCATCATTTAGATGAAAAATACCACATCAGTTCCAAAACAATTTCTTTTCTGGGATTTGAAAGAATATAGTTTCATATTGAGCATATATTTTTCCTGGAAATTTTAAAATAGATTTACTATATTTAAATAGTCCATAATAGCCAAATATTCTCCAATTTTTCATAAATCGAGATTAACTCCAAAATTTCTGAATTTTTTACAGTATGCTCCTGCTATACACATGTACTTCCAGTGAAAATTTTGTAATTTTTTAACTTATACACAGATAGTTATTCGGGTGGTTTCATACAAATAACCCTTCACCGTAAAATCCATAACTCTCAAACCGTATGGCATAAAATTCTCAAATTTTTACACAACCTTCATATCTTCTGATATTAACACTCCAAATTTTTCCAGAATTTTTAAATCATAAAAAGTGGACGAAAATACCCCCGTTTCAGACTGCCCCAAAACAGTTTGTTTCCTTCTACCAAAAACGGGACTATTTTAGCAAAATCAGTCACTGCCCCATGAAAACTCAACATTTTTGAGGGCTACCACTTGGGTTAACTAGTAAACACATATATCTAGCACCCCTTTTTGGCGGATCGTAAAAAAGGAGTTATAGATTTAAAACGGTAGATTTTCAAAGTACATAGAAATTTTGGTTTCAAAACTAGAAAATTTATTTTTCTTTTCCTTTTTGATTCAAACCAAATCAACACCTAAAATGGATAAATCCATACTTGAATCCATGGAAAACACATAGATCATAGGATTTTATACATCCAAATCAAAAACCCCTTTTCATCAAATTACAAAAAGAAAGAGAATAAAGCTTAGGAAGAAAAATAGTTTTATACCTTTCATCAAAATCTTCTTTCTTCTTCTTAATGGCTTCCATGTCCACTCTTCTTTCTCCTTTTCTCCCTCTAGCTCTATCCATCCCTCTCCTCTCTCTCTTTCCCGTTCTTCTTTCTTCTCCTCTTTCTCTTTCACGTTTTTCTTTTCTTTCCTCTCTCTCTCTCTTTCCTTATCTTTCTTTTCTTCTTATCTTAGAAAATAAGAGATGAAAGAAATAATTAGATATTTGTTTGTTGGAGATTATTGTATAGATATATTTTGTATATCTATATTTACTCCCCACATTCTCTCTTGCTTCTCCTCTCTCTCACTTAATCATTTCATAGATATATGGGAGATTAGTATGTAAGGTGACTTGATTAAAGAGATGACACATGGGGAATAAGTGGCCAAGCTAATTAGTGACACCTAGCCAATCTTGTACATGTCTTTAGAAAATGTGGAGCATGAAATGATGATACACATCTCCCCTATCCTTATCTCTTTACTTGCACACTTGGTTAAGAATATTGGCAAAATAAAATGGCGACACATGGCTAGAGGTGTTGGAACAAATATTGCCAAATGAATTAACCATGTGCTTAATTACAATCTCCACCAAATCTCTTCCTTCCTCTCCTTGTAAAATCCGACCAAATGGCCTTATCTTGCCCAAGTTTGATTTTTTTATTTAATATAATATTTAGTATATCCAATGACTAAAATGCCCCTCTTCAATTGGGCTAAGCTTGGGTCATACTTTTAATTCTTTTGGGCTTCTAATTTTAATTGTTTGGGCTAGGTAAACTAATATGACCCAAAACCTTAATTTTATTTTACCCTAATTAGTTACTTAGGGTTTCCATTCCATCAAAGTTGGAATTTAAAATGTTTGCTTTTAGGCATTCAATCTCATAACCCAATGAGACATGTCTCAATTAGGTTTAAAATAATTAATAACTTGAGATAATAAAATTTATCTCTTAGGTTAGTATAATCTTACATACTAACATTCTTTATTAACACATAATCACATAATCATATCATACTTCGCTTCTCACACTAATTTTAACTTTTCTCCGTAAAAAGTCAACTGTTGACTTTGACCAAAGTCAACATTTACACATTTTGTGTTTACAGTTCATTCTGACTAAGCTTGACGTTCCGGACGCAACCGAGCAGTCCGTGCTTCAAAATTCTATCTCTAACTCAAATTTTGAGTTTTAAATTACTCCCTTCTCATTGCTAATCGTATTAATTAATGACTTTATACTTATTCAAATCCTTATTTGCCAGTCAAGGCCAACATTCAAGCTATGTTAATTACTAACATAGTTTTATCTTGATCCTTATATCATTAACTTAGTTCATCATTCCTTTTGCAAAAATATATATAGCACCTTATATATTTCTATACTTATACTCATCTTTGTTTACCCTCATAGCTTTTCTTCATGTGAAATCTTATTTCGTTAATAAAATTCCACCTGTATTAGCATAACATTTCTTACACTATTCAATTCACATCAAATTTTACAGGTATCATAATACCTTATTATTGATATTCATTCAAATATATATCAATTCATTTCTAGGGTTTTAAAATTTTGTAACCCATATTTCTTTATTCTCATTCAATTAAGAAACCATATAGGTTCTTCTTAAAAATTTTGAAATCCTTAAAATTCATTCACAGAAACGTCAATTCCATACACTTATTTTCTTTCTAGGTTCATCTTATAACTTTTAATCAATCATTTTAGGATTTTAATAATTATCTAAATTCTCGGGTTGTCACATTCACCCATTCTTCTAAGAATTTTGTCCCCGAAATTAAAGCATACTAATCTCTGCTTATTCTCTTGATCAAACCTAGATTTTTAACTTAACCTTTACAATTTTCTCCTTTGAAGATTTCTCATCTATTATCACATTTCACCATAACTACGCAATCAAATTGCACAAAATAAGCGAAAATGTGGAAAAACAGAGTTTAAAATTTTACAAACCATATACCCGGATCATCCTTTATACACAATTATTAATTAAACGAAAAGATATGAAGAACAAGAATCATACCCTTGAAGATTCGAGCTTCCTCAGGTACAAGTTCACCTCCAATCCTTTTCGCGTTCAACTTAAATCCACCGGGTTTGGTTCCTTCCTTTGATCAACGTTAGCCACCCAAGTGTTTGGCCTCTAGAGGTGATCCACCAAGGAAGAAGAAAGATTTAAGAAGATGGGTATTTGGCAAAATCCTAGTTTTCTATCTCTATAGAAAAAAGCGTACTCTCCCAACTATTGGAATTACGTCTGTTGTGAAAAAGTCAACAACAACTCTATCACCCATAATAAGACTCCTCTTATTTATAGATGTGGGCAACCCTCCTTAACAATTAAGGAATTGAGTTTTATTTTAATTAATTAAATCCTTTAATTAATTAGGCTCCCAATCTTATTAGGAATAATTAATTAAACTCTTTTAATTAATTAGCCTCCTAATCTTATTATGATATATGAGAGTACTTTTATTAATTAATTACCAAACTCTTTAGAAATTAAAATAATAATAATTGTAATAATATTAATAAGACTCCTCTTGTTAATTTATATATTTAATATTTCTAAAATATTAAATAATAAATATTAAGCTATTTAATTTATTCTATCACTATAGATTAAATTAAATACACTTAACATATTATTACGATTATGCCATTAACTTCTTAAATAATTATTCTTCCTTTTATGGTGTGACCCTTTAGGTTCTCCATATTAAATCGGTTGTGAATAAATCAATTAGAACAATTCTAATCTTATTTAAATAAACAAATTAAATTATTAATTTATTAAAATAAATAATATTTATTCTACAATAGGGGTAAGCCTCCCTAGCGATCAACGACTTTCCAGATAATATAGATTTCAACATTAATCATAAAAGAACCTTTGAGTAAATAGTTACCGTACAATTCAATCCTTTCACCATACAATGTCCCAATTAAATATAAGACATGAAATTACTGTCAAGTCTTATTTTATTTAATTATATGTATTTCGATTCTTAAATGCACAACTCCAAATAATGCAAATTAGAAACTCCTTTCTAATTTCATTTTGCCTTGGCCAAGGACTACTGGGTTGTCATTTATCAAATCACATAGGACATTTCTCTTCTTTTACTAGAAGTGGTAGATTCTTTATTGATCATATATTATCTCCATGTACAACTTATTATACCCAAGCATACCCTTTGATATACTCTAAGGGTCTTAAGAAATAAGTCAAAGTATAACTCATCATACACAAGATACTATGATGATCTCAAGTGCATGGATCACTTGTACTACTATCACTACAGGAATTCCTATTGACAGACAAGTAAAACTCCATTAGGTATTTCTTAGCGAGCCGTGTTCAGTGAACTTATTCTCTAATAAGCACCTACATACTTGCTTTAGTCTCTCCACACAAATGATCATGAGATCAATCATCCTCATCTAATGAACAAGTAACGTATGTACCAATCTATCTGGATTCACTAATCCCCAATTTAGTAATTCAACGATTGGGAACTATTTTAGTTTTAAGCTTTCTAAGAATTTAGATCTCATTAGTATGATCATCATCATTTGTGACGCCCCCAAAATAGGTTCATTCCACCCAACCCATTTTGAGTCGCCAAATACATGGATAGAAGCTTTGCCTTATCACTTTAATTAGTCTAATCATGATTAAGGATGCTTAATAAAGTGGCAACCAATGGGAGCTTGACAACCATGTCCTTTTGTGTAAGAGTTACTACAAATGGAATCTGCTTAGTTTAATTAGTTGCCTTAAAAGGCTAATGTGGTCAGCCATATTTATGCCCACTAACTCCTTCATTTAGTTTTTATTTTAATGCATAAATTAGATAAATCAAATGTCTAAAATACCCTTAATCAAGTGGGCTAAGTTTGGGCTTGCATTTTATTTCTTTTGGGCTTCTCCTTTAATTGTTTTGGGCTATGTAATAAACATAGTCTAACAATTTTAATATATGTTACCCAATTTAATTATTTAGGGTTTCCATTCCTCATCTTATGAAATTTAATTACCTATATATGTGACTTTAGCTCATAACCTAATTAGGTTCACAAGAATTAGGTTTAAAATTATTAGTCACTTGAAATAATAAGATTATCCACTTAAGTTAGTATACATATTAAATACTAACATCTCCTTATTACCATAACCCTTAGATTATTTAATTGTCTCACCTAATTTATAATTAGGTTACGAGGCTTTCATTTTTAATGAAACCTATAAATGTATATATCCATAACTATAACATACATGTTAATTGACCCATGCACCATTTCACATATGTTGTCACATATTAAATCACTGTATAACACAAAGTTTTAAATATTAATAATGTATATACATATATAGTGACTTAAAATTCACGGTTATTACATCCTCCCCCCTTATAAGAATTCCGTCCCCGGAATTACTTACAGGTTTACTCAAAAATATGTGGATAACTTTCCCTCATCCTTTCTTCGAGTTCCCACGTAGCTTCTTCAGCATTGTGGTTCCTCCAAAGAACCTTTACAGAATGTATAACCTTATTTCGTAATTTCTGTTCTTTTCTATCTAAAATTTCAACTAGAATTTTCTCGTACGACAAATCCTTTTCGACCTGAATTAGCTCGTACGATATCACGTGCTTGTAATCAGGCTTGTATGGTCGTAGCACTGACACATGAAACACATTATGAATATGTTCCAGTTCAGGAGGTAGAGCTACCTCGTACGCCACTTCGCCTATCTTTCTTAAGATCTCAAAAGGTCCAATAAATCTCGGACTCAGTTTACCTTTCTTTCCAAACCTTATCTTCCCTTTCCAGGGAGATACTTTCAAAAATACTTGGCTTCCCACCTCAAAATCTCTCTTCTGGCGATGTAAGTCTGCATACTTCTTCTGGCGATCTTAAGCTGCTACCAATCGGGCTCTTAT
The DNA here is from genome assembly GCA_016801055.1 of Panax notoginseng. Taxonomy (NCBI): domain Eukaryota; kingdom Viridiplantae; phylum Streptophyta; class Magnoliopsida; order Apiales; family Araliaceae; genus Panax; species Panax notoginseng. Next base: position 105,476,625 of record CM029016.1, on the reverse strand, counting down.
CACCTTGATGATCTCTATAGTTTGCTGTACCAGTTCTGGTCCCAACAATCGACGTTCACCCACTTCATCCCAGCATAAAGGCGTTCTACATTTCCTTCCATACAGTGCTTCGTACGGCGGCATTCCAATGCTGGCGTGATAACTATTGTTGTATGCGAACTCTACTAATGGAAGATGATCCTCCCAGCTACCCTTGAAGTCCATCACACAAGCTCTGAGCATGTCTTCAAGTGTTTGAATTGTTCTCTCGCTTTGCCCATCGGTCTGCGGATGATACGCGGTGCTCATCCGTAGTTGCGTCCCCATTCTTTCCTGAAGGCTTTTCCAGAAGTTTGACGTGAATCGCGGATCTCTATCCGACACAATAGATACTGGTACGACATGCCTCGAGATAATTTCTTTGATATACAATTTGGCTAGCTGGTCCAAATTATACCTGATCTTGATCGGCAAAAAGTGAGCTGACTTCGTAAGACGATCTATAATCACCCATATGGCGTCGTGTCCTTTTTGCGTTGCTGGAAGTCCCACCACAAAATCCATCGTGATGTGCTCCCACTTCCACTCTGGAATCTCTAAAGGCTGTAGTAATCCACTCGGTCGTTGATGCTCTGCCTTGACTCTCTGACAAGTTAGACATCTGCTGACGCATTCTGCAACCTCTCTCTTCATGTTTGGCCACCAAAAGTGTTGACGCAAGTCTTGATACATTTTTGTGCTTCCTGGGTGTATCGAGTACCTCGTACTATGCACTTCTCGCAAAATCTCTTCTCTTAGTTCTGGTACTAGCGGTACCCAAATTCGCCCTTCGAATCTCAGCAGTCCGGTGCCATCAATCTTGTATTTCAATTCATCCCCTTCAGCTAACCGCTTCTTGATGTTGTCGCAATCTTCGTCCTTCTCTTGAGCCTCTTTAACCTTATCTAATAAAGTCGGGCTCGCTGCTACTGTAAATAATTTCTCGTTGGTCTCCATCGAATACTTAACTTCTAAGTCAAGTCGTTCGAAATCTTTCACCAATTCCTCTTGAATGGTCAACTTCAGTAACTTCTCTCTGCCTTTTCTGCTCAGGGCATCTGCCACTACATTTGCTTTTCCTGGATGGTACAAAATCTCACAATCATAATCCTTGATAAATTCTAGCCATCGGCGCTGCCTCATATTTAGCTCTTTCTGCGTGAAGATATACTTCAGACTCTTGTGATCTGTATATATCATCACACTTCTCGCCATACAAATAGTGCCTCCAAATCTTCAAGGCAAAAACTATTGCTGCTAATTCCAGGTCATGAGTCGGATAACCCTTCTCATAGTCCTTCAGCTGACGTGAAGCGTACGCAATGACCTTGCCATGCTGCATCAGTACACAACCAAGACCCTTGTGTGACGCATCACTATACACTACAAATCCTCCCGTGTTGTCTGGTAAAGTCAACACAGGTGCCTGACTGAGCCTCTTCTTCAATTCCATGAAACTCTCTTCACATTTCTCCGTCCAAATGAACTTCACTGTCTTTCTGGTAAGGTTGGTCAACGGTGATGCTATCTTTGAAAAATCTCAGATGAATCTCCGATAGTATCCTGCTAATCCCACGAAACTCCTAATTTCTGTCTGCGTCTTTGGCTGTTCCCAGTTGATAACCGCTTCTACCTTTACTGGATCCACCGAAACACCATCCGTGTCGATAACGTTACCCAGAAACTGCACTCTCCGCAACCAAAACTCACACTTAGAGAACTTTGCATACAACTTCTCCCTCCTTAACGTCTCCAACACTAACTATCCTTAGATGTTCAGCGTGCTCTTCCTCTGTCTCTGAATATACCAGAATGTCATCGATGAACACGACAACAAACTTATCCAAATACAGTTTAAACACTCTGTTCATCAAGTCCATGAATGCTGCTGGCGCATTCGTCAACCCAAAAGACATTACCAGAAACTCAAAGTGTCCATGCCCGAGTTTTGAATGCCGTCTTTGGAACATCCTCCTGCCTCACCTTCAGTTGGTGATAACCGGTCCTCAAGTCGATTTTTGGAAAATATTTCGCCCCCTTCAACTGATCAAACAAATCGTCGATCCTGGGCAACGGGTACTTGTTCTTAATGGTGACCTTGTTCAACTCCCGGTAGTCGATACAAAGCCTTAATGACCTTGTTCAACTCCTGGTGCTCCCCACGGTGATACGCTCGGTCGAATGTATCCCTTATCTAACAATTCTTGTAGTTGAATCATCAGTTCCTTCATTTCTACCGGAGCCATACGATACGGCGCTTTGTATACCGCTGATGTCCCTGGTGCCAAATCGATAACAAACTCTATCTCTCTATCTGGTGGCAATCCTGGAATCTCATCTGGGAAGACGTCAACGAATTCCCTTACAATAGGTATCTGACCCAGTTCACCCTCGACTCTGCGGGTATCCGCAACGTGAGCCAAATAACCTATACAACTTTTCCTAAGCAACTTCTTTGCTTACATCATCGTCAGACAACAAGATTGTCTCGGCGATTTACTGCCATAAAATACCACCTTTGACTTATTCGGAGTCTTTAGGTGTACGCACTTTTTCTTACAGTCAATGACTGCTCTGTGACTTGATAACCAATCCATCCCGAGGATTACATCAAACTCTCCAAGACGAATCGGTATCAAATCCACGTTAAGCTTAAACCCTCGTACATCAGCACAACAGTTCCTATGTATGTAGTCTACAGGAATAATTTCTTTATTTGCTACTTCTACATTCATTGGGTGTTCAATAGTTCACGAGGTAAACTTAATCTTTGAGCAAATTCATCAGATACAAAAGAACATGAAGCTCCCGAATCGAATAACACATGGGCATTTATATCGTTGATCGGAATTATACCTGACACCACCTGCCTGGATGCCACGGCATCTTGCACTGTCATATTGAATGTCCTCGTTGTCGGCTTGTTTGGCTGGGTTGGTCCTCCACTGGTTGTCTTAGTGTTATTGCCCCTATTGCCGTTTCCGCCATCTGTGCTTTTCTTCTTTGGGCAATCCTTGATCCGATGTCCCAATTCACCACAGTTAAAACAACCTCCCTTCTTCACCTTAGAACAATTGGGTGAGGTATGCCCTTCTTGTCCACAGGTATAACATACCGTTTTTCCTTTCAAGCACTCTCCCGAGTGACCTTTTCCACAGTTTCCACACACTGACTTCTTTTGTTGGACACTTCCTTGCTGAATCTCCAAATTACTACCCCCAGTGCTCCATTTCTGCTTCTTGTTGTTGCTACCGCCGCCGCTAACATTCTGATTCCCACCTTCTACTTTCTTCTTGTTCTTCTCCCGATTGTACTTTGAGACTGCTTCGCTTCCACCTTCTACTATGAGAGATTTCTCCAACAGAGTTGAGAATGACGTGATTTGTAGAACCGCTACCTTACTATAAATCCACGGCTTTAGTCCATTTTCGAACCTTCTTGCTTTCCTCACCTCCGTGTCTACCTGATGTGGAGCAAATCTGGCCAATTCAATAAACTTTGCAGTGTACTCTGACACTGACATATTCTCCTGCTTCAATTCCAAAAATTTGATCTCCATTCTCGCTTGTGTACTCTCAGGGAAGTAGTTCTCAAAGAACAACTTCTTGAACGCTTCCCAAGTCACGATTCCAGTCCTGGCTTTGTTCTGGTTGGCCTCCCACCAATAGTTAGCCTCACCCTTCATTAAGTAGGTAGCAAAAATTGTTTTCTATTCTTCTGCTACCCTAGCAATAATGAAGGCCTTCTCTGTGACACCCCCAAATTCGGGTACTTCGATTTCACGGGATTTGGTATTCACTGTACAAGCATCATCTATCATCTACCCATAAATAATATCAAACCATACAATAGATAGAAATCATAAAAAATCTCTTCCCTTAAGGGTTACATCAACTGAATCATAAATAAATCCCAGGTTACTCTAACCTTAAAACATCTGTGCGGAATTCTAAACAAATAAGTCTTAACATCAACATAACTCAAGTCTTAAACAAAAACATCAGTTAAAAAAATAACAGGTCTTCATCATTTGCTAAATTTGCCCTTGCCTTTACTAGTGGAGGGTTCATCACTTCTTTCATTCTTAACTGCAATGTTATTATTAAGCAAGAGTGAGCACAAATGCCCACAAGTATTTATGAAATAACATTATAATAACATGCGAATAAATTAAAGACATCCGAATAAAAGCTCAACTTTTGAATCGAGAATGAATAACAAGAATCAAAAGAATTCTGAGGGTCATAAGACCTTGAACTATGTCCTAGGTTAACAAGAAATATACTTGAAACCTTTAACAGTTATAAGACTATGGACCTTCTTCTCGTACTTAGGGGGATCAGCCCTTAGTACCATACTGTGCACAATATCTTAACGCTAACGCATAAGTGAATCCCTTTTTAGGGTTGTTCATCTCAGTTTGACATTCGAGTCCGCACCAAAGGAAGTTTGGTTTGGATAATTCAATAAGGGTTCTGAAATTTAGAACGTTCATCAACTAAGGACTAGTTGAATCAATATGGTTCACTAGTCTAATAAGGTTCAACAATAATTGATATTTGATTTGAATAAAAATCTCAAAAGTATACAATAGGACAATTATTGTATAATTGAATCATGCTTTGGAAAGATAATTAATCTTTAATATCATGCTTGAACTTGAATAATAACAAGGATAATTTATTCAAGGTAAATAATAAACTTGAACAATAATGACAAGTAGGGTTAGGGAAACTTGCTCAACATAAAAGTAACGTTTAAGTTTAAATAAACTTGCTCAATAGAATGGAGTTAGGGATAGGGTACTTGCCTCGTGCGTAGATTACACTTTAACTAAGCACGTTCTTTGAATTAAATCCTACATTCCATTCATATACACAATACTTGTTAATTAATAATTAATTAACATGAGCTCATTCTCGTTGTCTACTTTAATTATTGACTAAACTTAGTCAAATTATCACGTTGTCACATAATTTATACTTCATGAATTATCAAACTAATTATGTATTTAATAATTCAATTCACATATAATATATTAATACATAGTAAACAACTATTTTATCATCTCATAATACCTCTAACATGATTACATGTTCATTACAATAATCCACTAACACATTGTTAGACTTAACCATTTTAAAAATACATTTATGACATTTTCTGGAGAGTGGCGCTGCGGCGCCACTAATGTGCTAAGGAGCCGCGCTGCGGCGTGGTGGCGCTGTGGCCGGGCCCTTGGCGCTGCGGCGCTGTGGCGCCGTGGCTCGAGTCTTGGCGCTGCGAGCGCTGTGGCGCTGCGGCGCGAGACATCAGTTCTAGAGCTGGCGCCGCGGCGCGAGACCCCAGAAACTGATTCCCAGTTCGCGAAGAACACAGAGTACAGCGAAATCAACACATTTTTAACACTAATTTCACCAAATCACATATACCCACATGTTATAATTCATGTATAATCATAACCCAACATATATAAAGTAATTTTAACCCATTAAAACATATAATCACATATTTAAATCATAAAAAATGGATTGTTCTTGATGTTCTTGAGGATTTGAACAAAAACTTATAATTTAACACTACGAATTCGTTATAACACCGAATCTGTTCGTTTAAGGCTTGATCTCTTCGTATTAACATGCTCGATAATATAAGGGTGTAAAATTTTGGGATAATATAAGATCAATACATCAATTATCACGTATAAGACCATATGGCCATATCACGTACTCTGTTTATTTTGAAAAACATACGTACGACATACTTTCATGAACTTGATGATATGAAATCATGTAATGTATGTAATTAAACACGAATTGATACATATTAACACATACATAAAATTACAATCATCTCATATCTCCCAAATACAGAGATTTACAGAACAATATAAAAGCCAATTTATGAGACGTAAATATAGAAATTGGGTTTGGGAGAATTACCCAGAGTATAGGTTAGGAGATGGTTAATGAAAGCTTTCTACAAGTACCTGTTAATTAAATACTTATAATATCTCTCACAAATTCTCACTTTCTCTCTGAACTCTCTTTGAAAATAATGCCAGACTTAGGAAATTATGAAGAAGAAGGAGGAAGCGTCGAAGAAATAAAACTGACGCGATGTGGTCAGTTGCCCAGTCATGGGTTAACTGCCCATAACCTCTCTTAGTGCCATGTTTGGCTTAGCAAATAAATCCAAAGCTCATTATTTTAATAAACCTTTTATTATATAGTTTAATAAATGTCACACTCCTTATAAAATATCTCCAATATTTTATAAAATTTATATAAATAAAATATAATATTTTCTCATAAATTCATATAGTCACATAATTAATTTTTCTCATTAATAAATAATAACAATTTATTAAATCTCTAATTAATAATTAAATTAATTAAAGTAACATCATGCTTAATTAAATAATTCATTTAATTCAATAAGCTCACATAACCACATACTTTGAATATTAAAAATTCTCTACATTAATTCAATAAATGTAACACATATAATTAAATTAATCTACCACAATTGCCTCAATTAATTATTTAATCCAATAATTAAATCCTTGAAAAATATTTATTTACTTCAATAAATATTAAAATTAAATTACAAATTTCTCGTTCGTCACATCTTTCCCCCCTTAAAAGGATTCTGTCCGCAGAATCACGACTCAATAAATTCGACCCGTTACATTCTCCCCCCTTACAAAGATTCTGTCCCCAGAATCGCTTACAAATAATTAAGTAAATAAATGAGGGTAATTCTTCATCATATTTATTCTCTTCGAGTTCCCACGTAGCTTCTTCAGCGTTGTGGTTCCTCCAAATTACCTTAACAGAAGGTATAACTTTATTTCTCAGAACTTGTTCTTTTCGGTCGATAATTTGGACAGGAATTTCTTCATAAGATAAGTCTTTCTCAAAATGCAGGGGTTCGTATTCAATTACATGCTTGTAATCAGGTTTGTAAGGTCGCAACATAGAAACATGGAAGACGTTGTGGACATTCTCGAGTGCTGGAGGTAAGGCTACCTCGTACGCAACTTCTCCAATTCTTCGCAGTACCTCAAATGGTCCAATAAATCTTGGGCTCAATTTTCCTTTCTTTCCGAACCTGATCTTTCCCTTCCAGGGAGAGACCTTCAAGAAAACATAACTACCTGGTTCAAACTCGATATTTTTACGATGTGGGTCAGCGTATTTCTTCTGTCGATCTTGAGCTGCTACCAGTCGTGCTCGGATCACTTTGACAATTTCTGCCGTCTGCTGTACCAATTCTGGCCCTAGCAATTGTCTTTCACCAACTTCATCCCAATAAAGCGGAGTTCTGCACTTTCTGCCGTATAACGCTTCGTAAGGCGGCATACCAATACTAGCGTGGTAACTGTTGTTGTAGCCGAACTCTACCAACGGTAGGTGATCATCCCAATTTCCTTTGAAGTCCATTACACAGGCTCGTAACATATCTTCCAGTGTTTGAATCGTTCGTTCGCTCTGTCTGTCTGTTTGAGGGTGGTAAGCTGTACTCATTCGCAGTTGTGTACCCATGTATTCCTGAAGACGTTTCCAGAAATTTGATGTGAAGCGCGGATCCCTATCGGAAACAATAGACACCGGCACTCCGTGCCTCAAAACAATCTCTTTCACATATAGCCTGGCCAACTGATCTAAGTTGAATCTTATTTTGATTGGAAGGAAGTGCGCGGATTTCGTCAGTCGGTCAACGATAACCCATACTGCGTCGTAGCCTTTCTGGGTCGTCGGAAGGCCAATCACGAAGTCCATCGTAATATGTTCCCATTTCCATTCTGGGATCTCCAACGGTTGTAGCAATCCACTCGGTCTCTGATGTTCTGCTTTAACTTTCTGACATGTCAGGCATTTGGCAACACATTCTGCAACATCACGTTTCAAATTCGGCCACCAGAAATGTTGTCGAAGATTTTGGTACATTTTTGTACTACCAGGGTGAATCGAATATCTTGAACTATGAGCCTCACTCAAAATTTCTTCCTTAATTTCTTGTACTGGCGGAACCCAAATTCTACTTTCAAATCTCAATATTCCTTCCTTATCCATCTTAAATCTTGGTTCAGTTCCTTCAGATATCTTCGATGTTACCTTTTTGCATTCATCATCCTGAAGCTGAGCCTCCTTCACTCTATCTAGTAGAGTTGTACCAGATTGCATCTGAAATAGCTTCTCATCAATCTCCATAGGATACTTCACATCTAACTCCAGTTTCTCCATATCTGCAATTAGCTCCTGCTGAGCAGTCAACATCATCAATTTCTCACTACCCTTTCTACTTAAGGCGTCGGCGACCACATTAGCCTTACCCGGATGGTATAAAATCTCACAGTCATAATCCTTGATTAATTCCAACCAGATCTTTGACGCATATTCAAATCTTTCTGTGTAAAAATATATTTCAGACTCTTGTGGTCCGTATATATTTCACACTTCTCCCCGTATAGATAGTGCCTCCAAATTTTCAAAGCAAAAACAACTGCAGCTAACTCCAAATCATGGGTTGGGTAACCCTTCTCGTAATCCTTCAACTGTCGTGATGCATACGCAATGACTTTGCCGTTTTGCATCAGCACACAGCCAAGTCCTTTATGCGACGCATCGCTAAAAACAACAAAATTTCATGTATCATCCGGAAGAGATAACACAGGCGCTGTACTCAACCTCTTCTTTAATTCTTGAAAACTCTCCTCACACTTCTCCGTCCAAACAAATTTCATAGCTTTTTGAGTTAAATTCGTTAACGGAGTTGCGATCTTAGAAAAATCTTGTATGAATCTTCTATAATATCCTGCTAATCCAAGAAAACTTCTTACTTCTGACGGCGTTCTTGGCTGATCCCAGTTAATCACAGCTTCTACTTTGGATGGATCTACCGAAATTCCATCTTTATCGATTACGTGACCAAGAAATTGTACTCTCTCGATCCAGAATTCGCATTTCGAAAATTTAGCATACAACTTCTCCCTTTTCAATACTTCCAACGTTAACCTCAAGTGTTCTTCATGTTCCTCTTTGGTTTTGGAATATACCAAAATGCCGTCTATAAATACCACCACGAATTTGTCCAAAAACGGCTTGAATACACCATTCATTAGTCCCATAAATGCTGCAGGAGCATTTGTAAGACCAAACGACATTACTAAAAACTCATAATGACCATATCGCGTTCGGAACGCTGTCTTCGATACATCCTCTGGCCTCACCTTCAGTTGGTGATAACCACTCCTCAAGTTAATCTTGGAAAAGTATTTTGCTCCCTTCAATTGATCAAACAGATCATCGATCCTTGGTAATGGGTATCTGTTCTTAATCGTGACCTTATTTAATTCTCTGTAGTCAATGCAGAGCCTGATCGATCCGTCCTTCTTTTTCACGAACAACACTGGCGCTCCCCACGGCGATACGCTCGGTTGAACGTACTTTTTGTCCAACAATTCTTGTAGTTGTACCATTAATTCCTTCATCTCTACTGGCGCCATTCGGTATGGTGCCTTCGATATTGGAGCAGTTCCGGGCGCTAAATCAATCACAAAGTCTACTTCTCTATCTGGTGGAAATCCTGGCAAATCGTCTGGAAATACATCGAGGAAGTCCCTCACAATCGGTATCTCTTCTACTTTCGGATTCTCTTTTCGACTGTCGACTATGTAAGCTAAATATCCTACACAGCCTTGTCTTAATAACTTCCTGGCCTGCAACATCGTCAGACAACTCGCTTGTCTAGGCGACTTGCTACCATAAAACACAACCTTTGATGGAGTCATAAGGTTAATACGCTTCTTTTGGCAGTCAATTACAGCCCCATAATTGGATAGCCAATCCATACCCAATATAACGTCGAATTCCCCCAATCGAATAGGGATAAGATCTACGATCATGATATTACCCTTAATATCCACTCTACAATTCTTATACACATGCTTAACAGGAATTATCTCTCTATTCGCAATTTCTATAATCATGGGATATTCCAATTCATCCTTAAGCAAATCTAAACTATTAGCAAAGTCATCGGATATAAAGGAACAAGTTGCACCCGAATCAAATAAAACGTAAGCATTAATTTCATTGATCGGAATGATATCTGACACCACCTCACGAGACTGGATTGCATCTTGCACCGTCATATTGAAAGTTCTGGCGGTTGGTCGGTTTGTTGCAGGTGGTCCGGTGATGGTTAAGGTATTTCCACTGCTATTTCCCTGGTTTCCTCCTTGTCCTGATCCTCCCGATCCCTTCTTGGGACAGTCTCTTGCTAAATGATCTTTCGAACCACAGTTGAAACAAGCACCCTTCTTTGGGTTTGGACAATTTGGTGCTATGTGGCCTTCCTGACCACAATTGTAGCACACTCTCTTTCCCTTCAAACAAACTCCTAGATGTGTCTTGCCGCAAGTCGGACATGCTTCTATCTTCTTTTTCTGCCCTCCGTGTTGACTTCCAGCTGTCGAGTTATCCGTCCACTTCCTCTTCTGATTATTATTATTCCCAGTATTACTTCCACCAGTCTTGTTATTACCTTCATTCTCACTCTTTTTCTTTTTCTGTTCTTGGTTGTACTTAGTCACTGCATCCACTTCCTCCTTCCGCGAGAATGGCCTTTTCCAAAACTCCCGCAAACGTGTTAAGTTGAAACATTGATACCTTGTTGTATACCCAAGGCTTTAGTCCTTGTTCGAATCGTCTGGCTTTCCTCTCGTCAGTGTGTACTTGATACGGGGCAAACCTTGCCAACTCATCGAATTTAGCCGCGTATTCAGGCACGCTCATGTTTCCCTGTTTCAGTTCCAGAAATTGCACCTCCATCTGATTCTGTGAACTAGCTGGGAAATACATTTCGAAAAACATTTCTTTGAATCTCTCCCACGTAATTACACATTCACCTCCTCGCATCTTGTTTGCCTGCCACCAGTAGCTAGCCTCAGACTTCAGCATAAATGTCGCAAAAACGGTCTTCTGATCTTCTCGAACCCTAGCAACGTCGAAAACCTTCTCCATTTCCATCACCCACGTTTGAGCCTCAATCGGGTTTCTGGAACCTTTGAACTCTGGTGGTCCCACCGCCTTAAAATCTTTAAACGTTGTGCTAGGTGGAGCTTGCGGTTGATTATTCATGACTCCAGTTAGTAAATTAACTAGCTATTGAACTGGATTAACGTTGGCATTATTGTTATTATTGGTTGACCCTTCCTGAGTCGGTTGACGTTGTTGTCTTCTCCTTGGCGGCATTTTTCTGTTAAATAAATGTTTATTAGAACTTTATTTATTTCTCTTCATAGTTAAGACATTACTCAACAATTTAACATATCACTTAACATATCATCTCAAACAACTTGATATCTTTTCATTCAAATAAAAAGTTTTAACATTAAACTATAGCATACTGCTATTTACATCATCTATCATGGAATAAAGAATCCACAGGATTTAAAACATTCAAATATTAACATATTCCTTAGTTCATAAACACATCGAAATTTACATAAAACTATATAAGTCTTTCACATAAATAAACAGATTCTATTCCTGTTCTTCCAAGGTGCTCAATAGCCTTGCCACGCTCCTCATTCATGATACGAGACATCGTCCTGCGATCCAACATATACGATGGAAGTCCTTCAAACTGGATGGGGTACCTTAACACTCGCTCTTGAACCTCATCCATCGCATGATTAAGTGTGGCGTACGTGTCTTCAAGCTTTGCCTTCTTTGCACGACTATCATTTTCTGCACGATGTGCTCGATGTGATTCTCTTACCCATCCTTCCTCTGCTATTTTCAGTCTTCCGGAGGTTTCCTTCAGTTCCTTCTTCAGCTTCTCTATCTCCTCGGTCTTATCTTCGGTTTGACACTTCTCATGAACCAGATCCCACTCCACGTTTCCCAAACGTGTATGAAGGGTCACAATCTCTCTATCCTTCTCCTCTAAAGTACACTGCTGAACAGTCGCTCGCTCAGTCAATTCTTGAACCTCATCTTGTAACTCCACGTTACGATCATATAGTGTGTCATACATCTCAGCATCAACAGTGTACCGTGGAAGCTCCTCTTCTTCTTCCTCCTCATCAAACTCCTCCTCAGAATCAATCTCAGGTTCATGCTCCTGACCAACAACGGTGATCAATGGAGATGAAACCCTCTGAACTAACTGTTCCCTAACAACATGTATGTCTCGGGTCTCCTCCTCTGTAGGTACTATAGGTAATCGGGGTTCTTCCTCCCCAGCTTTACTAGCTTCTCCAACATTCGTCATCCTGACAACAAAATTTTAAGTTTTAGTTACTAAGTTGTACTAACGAGCACATAAATTAACACATAGACACATAATGTATTTTATTATCTTCAATGAATTACCAAAAATTCATTTCTTAAAACTCGATAAGAGTTTTCCTTTACTATCTTCTTTCTATAAGGTTACTACCTAAGGTTGTTTCCCCCACCTAAGGTTCATAACCTACAGCTCTGATACCAACTTGTGACACCCCCAAATCCGGGTACTTCGATTCCACGGGATTTGGTGTTCACTGTACAAGCATCATCTATCTATCTACCCATAAATAATATCAAACCATACAATAGATAGAAATCATAAAAAATCTCTTCCCTTAAGGGTTACATCAACTGAATCATAAATAAATCACAGGTTACTCTAACCTTAAAACATCTGTGCGGAATTCTAAACAAATAAGTCTTAACATCAACATAACTCAAGTCTTAAACAAATACATCAGTTAAAAAAATAACAGGTCTTCATCATTTGCTAACTTTGCCCTTGCCTTTACTAGTGGAGGGTTTATCGCTTCTTTAATTCTTAACTGCAATGTTATTATTAAGCAAGAGTGAGCACAAATGCCCACAAGTATAATAATGAAATAACATTATAATAACATGCGCATAAATCAAAGACATCTGAATAAAAGCTCAACTTTTGAATCGAGAATGAATAACAAGAATCAAAAGAATTCTGAGGGTCATAAGACCTTGAACTATGTCCTAGGTTAACAAGAAATATACTTGAAACCTTTAACAGTTATAAGACTATGGACCTTCTTCTCGTACTTAGGGGGATCAGCCCTTAGTACCATACTGTGCACAATATCTTAACGCTAACGCATAAGTGAATCCCTTTTTAGGGTTGTTCATCTCAGTTTGACATTCGAGTCCGCACCAAAGGAAGTTTGGTTTGGATAATTCAATAAGGGTTCTGAAATTTAGAACGTTCATCAACTAAGGACTAGTTGAATCAATATGGTTCACTAGTCTAATAAGGTTCAACAATAATTGATATTTGATTTGAATAAAAATCTCAAAAGTATACAATAGGACAATTATTGTATAATTGAATCATGCTTTGGAAAGATAATTAATCTTTAATATCATGCTTGAACTTGAATAATAACAAGGATAATTTATTCAAGGTAAATGATAAACTTGAACAATAATGACAAGTAGGGTTAGGGAAACTTGCTCAACATAAAAGTAACGTTTAAGTTTAAATAAACTTGCTCAATAGAATGGAGTTAGGGATAGAGTACTTGCCTCGTGCGTAGATTACACTTTAACTAAGCACGTTCTTTGAATTAAATCCTACATACCATTCATATACACAATACTTGTTAATTAATAATTAATCAACATGAGCTCATTCTCGTTGTCTACTTTAATTATTGACTAAACTTAGTCAAATTATCACGTTGTCACATAATTTATACTTCATGAATTATCAAACTAATTATGTATTTAATAATTCAATTCACATATAATATATTAATACATGGTAAACAACTATTTTATCACCTCATAATACCTCTAACATGATTACATGTTCATTACAATAATCCACTAACACATTGTTAGACTTAACCACTTTAAAAATACATTTCTGATATTTTCTGGAGAGTGGCGCTGCGGCGCCACTAATGTGCTAAGGAGCCGCGCTGCGGCGTGGTGGCGCTGTGGCCGGGCCCTTGGCGCTGCGGCGCTGTGGCGCCGTGGCTCGAGTCTTGGCGCTGCGAGCGCTGTGGCGCTGCGGTGCGAGACATCAGTTCTAGAGCTGGCGCCGCGGCGCGAGACCCCAGAAACTGATTCCCAGTTCGCGAAGAACACAGAGTACAGCGAAATCAACACATTTTTAACACTAATTTCACCAAATCACATATACCCACATGTTATAATTCATGTATAATCATAACCCAACATATATAAAGTGATTTTAACCCATTAAAACATATAATCACATATTTAAATCATAAAAAATGGATTGTTCTTGAGGATTTGAACAAAAACTTATAATTTAACACTACGGATTCGTTATAACACCGAATCCGTTCGTTTAAGGCTTGATCTCTTCGTATTAACATGCTCGATAATATAAGGGTGTAAAATTTTGGGATAATATAAGATCAATACATCAATTATCACGTATAAGGCCATATGGCCATATCACGTACTCTGTTTATTTTGAAAAACATACGTACGACATAATTTCATGAACTTGATGATATGAAATCATGTAATGTATGTAATTAAACACGAATTGATACATATTAACACACACATAAAATTACAATCATCTCATATCTCCCAAATACAGAGATTTACAGAACAATATAAAAGCCAATTTATGAGACGTAAATGTAGAAATTGGGTTTGGGAGAATTACCCAGAGTATAGGTTTGGAGATGGTTAATGAAAGCTTTCTACAAGTACCTGTTAATTAAATACTTATAATATCTCTCACAAATTCTTACTTTCTCTCTGAACTCTCTCTGAAAATAATGCCAGACTTAGGAAATTATGAAGAAGAAGGAGGAAGCGTCGAAGAAATAAAACTGACGCGATGTGGTCAGTTGTCCAGTCATGGGTTAACTGCCCATAACCTCTCTTAGTGCCATGTTTGGCTTAGCAAATAAATTCAAAGCTCATTATTTTAATAAACCTTTTATTATATAGTTTAATAAATGTCACACTCCTTATAAAATATCTCTAATATTTTATTTAATTTATATAAATAAAATATAATATTTTCTCATAAATTCATATAGTCACATAATTAATTTTTCTCATTAATAAATAATAACAATTTATTAAATCTCTAATTAATAATTAAATTAATTAAAGTAACATCATGCTTAATTAAATAATTCATTTAATTCAATAAGCTCACATAACCACATACTTTGAATATTAAAAATTCTCTACATTAATTCAATAAATGTAACACATATAATTAAATTAATCTACCACAATTGCCTCAATTAATTATTTAATCCAATAATTAAATCCTTGAAAAATATTTATTTACTTCAATAAATATTAAAATTAAATTACAAATTTCTCGTTCGTCACATTCTCAATCTCCTTCATCCATGTCTGGGCCTCTAACGGGTCTGCTGTTCCTCTAAACTCCGATGGTCCTACAGCCTTGAAGTCCTTAAAGTTGGCTAATTGGTTTCCCGCCTAATTTCCTGCAGGTTGAGCTTGATTCCTCATAGCTTCAGTCATCATGTTGATAAAGTCTTGCATTGGGTTTGGTTGAGCTCCCGCTGCATTATTAACTGACTCTTCGATCTCTTGGTTCCTTAGTACACGTCTGGGCGGCATTATCTAGTGGAACAAAATTCTAACACGTTACTCGGGTTTTATTATCATATAAGTACTTAGCATGTAACACGCTACTGTATTCAACAATCATATGATCATTATGGGAGAGTTTTAAATTACCAAGATTTTGGAAGTCTTTCTCCCTAATTAGTGGGTTAAGTTTGTTTTTAAAGAAAATTTTCCAAATCAGTCTACTAGACTCACATAACATTAAATAGACAATTTACTATTTAAAATTTTCCAACACATATCATAATAATAATGCATTTATATTCATATACCAATCTTTAGTGTCTCACATGATTAATACAGGTATATTCTTATAAATACTACTATCCCATTTTAAACACAAAAGATGGGATTAACTCAAAATGATACTTCTCTACAAACACAAATAGGGATACTACCTAACTACCTACTACCTCACACCTGCTGAGGTTTACATCAACATAAAACCCTATTACACAAAAGGGGTACTAATGCCTCTATCTACAACTAGTCCATAGCAAATCATCACTGGTGGCCCTGTTGGGTCACCTGAACAGGCTCCGGGGGAAACCACCCCTCCATAGCTCTACGTCGAACGGATCGACTCGATTCTCCTATCTCGAACTGCGCCCTCCTAGTCCCACTGCGCTGGCCCTCATACGCTGTGTCTAGCGCCAGTCCTAAAGTCTCGGCCCTGACCTTCATGGCCTGCAGTGCTAACTCCAATTGGTCCACCCGCTGGGCTGACTCATAAAATGCCTCCTCCACGCGAATCTTGTCTGCAATCTCCATGTCAAACTCGCCCCGCATCGCCAGATGCTCTATGCTCAGCTCTCCGAACTTTGCCTTTTCATGCTCTAGCTGTACCCTCAGCATCTCAACTTGCAACTGGGACTCATCCAACTTTCCCTTCTGCTCGACTACCTCCATATGGGCTTGATAAGCCGCCTCCTTGTATTGACCTTCTGTGAATTGAAGTGTGTGATTTTCAACCTCCAGTTCTCCCACCCTGCCTTCCAATTGATTGATTCTCCTCAACAAATCCCCTATAAGAGGACCCTGAGGGGCTTCTTCCGTAACCTCACGCTCAATGAGCTCTTGATCTACTGAGTGACTGTCCGGCGCTCGTCAGACATCCTACAATCACCATAAATAAAACAAACATCAGTACCACAATAAAATATATTCATTGATAAAATGAAATAATATTTTATTAAGTACAACACAAACTCGATAAATTTCCACAATCCATCTCTTAGCATACTCTATAAGAGTTTTCTACTAAGGTTATAACCTAGGTTTCGCATTCCTAATGTTTATAACCTACAGCTTTGATACCAACCTGTGACGCCCCCAAATTCAGGTTCTCTAACCTCAAATTCGGTGCTCACGATCTATCATCATCATAAACATTCTATAACTATTACGAAATAATAAACATACATTGTTCATTATAATAAAGTTTCCATAGCATGGTCCCAAGGTCTTCTTAACCTTAACTTAAACACACCATTCATATTACAAAAGGTTTACATAAGAACTTCCATTAGATAATAATAATTAATATTCATTCCAAACTATTCCTGGATCTTGCCCTTGCCTTTGTCCTTAGTATTGGATCCTTCAGGCTTAGCTGAAATAAATGTCATGATATAGCAAGGGTAAGCAACTAATTTGCTTAGCAAGTTTATATACAAGGGAGATATATCATGACTAGAAAGAAGTTTTGCTTTCAATGTTCAACAATAATATAATGTGACAACCCCAAAATAGGTCCATTCCATCCAACCTATTCTGAGTCGCCAAATACATGGTACAGAAAATAACTACAACTTTATTACAACAATTGTCGTGCAAAATACAACAACACGTATGCTGTGAGTTTGGATACAAATATATACCAAATGTGACTCATGTTCCAACCGTGGACATCACCTCACAATGACACCTTACATAAAGGTATAGTCAAAAACTGTTTTAGAAATTAGAATCTTTGGGAAGTGCTCAAGGAAACCTTCGTACATGGGAGGCCACACGTCTAGGTTATGATAGATATCATATGGCCACAGAATTATCCTTGGTTGACCCAATAGACCCCAAAGAAAAACGAGAAGATTACTATCATATTCTTCCCAATGGTGAGTCTTCTCTTGACTTATCATTATCTCCACTGTCTTTAATCGTGAATTATACTTCAAACAAACACCAAGATTATATAGGTAGTGCCCATAGATATACTCAGCAAGTGGATGAGCACAACCCTGTCTTATGATGACACGAGGTTGTGTGTCATTAGACATCTTGTATGATAGTGACAAAACACCCTTCCAACGTTGGGTTCGCCTCACCCTATTTTCTTCACCAAATATAACTACTAAATGATGACCACCGTTTTATTCCCTTGTTACCCCCGCTCGACCCAGCTACACTCTTATTACCTGAAAGGAATTGTGAAGCAAAAGGGTGAGCACAACTAGCTCAGTAAAGAATATCATGACTAAAGATAATTCAATTATCAATAGCCTTCATCAACAATAAATCAGAGATTTAGAACATATGGTAAATGATAAAAATTTCAACCATAGTTGCAGCGGAACGAGCAATCCATTAGAAGAGTCAAATAGACTATAAAGTCTATTATCTTCTCCAGGTTAAAAATCCACCAACAATGTTTTATCCCTGTAACATCAATCAACAATTCTGGTCCACAATCATATGAATAACTCATAATCATAACTGTAGTTCTAAATTCCTCTTCTCATCCAGGACGATGATAATTTTCATCACCTAACTTTACCTGAAACATCAAAGATCATGGTTACACCAAATCACATTTCCTGTTCATAATCATACTAATAACTTCATCTTTGCACTACGACCAAAGATATTTATTTGTATCACCAGTTGGTCATGTTCATCTCAACATCTGTTCATCTTTGCACTACTGGCCAAAGATATTCAACAACATGTCATCTTTGCACTACGGGCCAAAGATATTCATCAACAATTCATCTTTGCACTACAGGCCAAAGATATTCATCAATATTTCATCTTTGCACTACAGGCCAAAGATATTAATATCTCAAAGAAATATATAATCATTTCAGAATCTATATAAACAATAATTA
The DNA here is from genome assembly GCA_016801055.1 of Panax notoginseng. Taxonomy (NCBI): domain Eukaryota; kingdom Viridiplantae; phylum Streptophyta; class Magnoliopsida; order Apiales; family Araliaceae; genus Panax; species Panax notoginseng. The sequence continues at coordinate 105,457,856 of CM029016.1, read as the reverse complement.
TAACCATGTTGATCAATTCACCTTTGCACTTAAGCTAAAGATATTCACTTATAAATTCAATGGTCATGATCATACCAGTCACAATTCAACTTTGCACTACAGGCCAAAGAGAACCCTAGTCATGATCATACCAATAATCTACCCATCTTTACACTCTAGTGAAAGAGAATTTCAACATCAGGGTTATAAAAATGTTATATATGATAATAAAATCAATATAATCAATACATAGTTTTAATCTCAAGAGTAATATTCATAACTCAACTATAATTTGGTTAGAAAAAGAAACCAATTTTTATCGTGAATAGTAACTCGTGAATAGTAACTCATGAATAGTAACCCCGACACAAAAGATAAAAATTTCACAATAAAATCCATTACTATCCCTTACTATCCCTCACAATCCCATACAATCCCTTACAATCCCTTACCTCAAAAGAGCAGTACTTCTGACTGGATATCGGATATGATGCTGAAGAAAACTTGCACTGATGAATAGCAACTCACCAAGTATCTAAAAACTCACAAAATATGCTTCATAATATAGAGAGAGAAAGAGAGAAAGCTTATGTTTCTGGTGTGATTTTCAATTCTAACTTAGCCCTCTATTTATAGGAAAATTTTGGTAGGTTTGACCTGCAACCTGATGGCTTTACCTGCTACTATTCCCACCCACCACATTTGAAATATAATTCAGCACATTTCTTCACCAACCACAAGTGGGGCCCACCAATTCTAGAATTTTCCACCAAAATGATAAACTCCGAAAATTCAACAATTTCTGAACCAGTCATCTCGTAAAATTCATAATAAATCATTCGTTCATTTTTAACGGTTCAAAATTTGTGGACATATACTCAACTTATATATGCATAACATATCCAAATATTACCACGATCCAATGGTCGGATTAAAAATTATAACCCTCACAAAATATCTCAAAAACCCTAATTTTTAATACCTCCATTCTGACAAAAATACGGATAAAACCTCAACATTAACTCCTTCATTTTTAATCACAAAAATATATCCCTCGTTTATATCCACATAAAATAAATATTTCCTTATCATATGAATCAATAATTAATTATTCACAAATAATATTACAGAATCACATTTATGACAACCAGGCCGTTCCCAGGAAAGAGTGGGCTTTCCAATAAGAATTTCTCCTTACTGGCGCGCAATTAGGTGACCAAACCTCTCCTTAGACAGAACTTTCTAGTCATTGCCAATAATGTTATCTAATAATATTATTCAAATAATATGAATTATTGATCTGATAATGGGAAATACTGTACAGTGACAATTATTGAACAACAATAATATAAAATTTCAACGTAGCAATTATTGAATCAATAAAATAAAATATTGAACAGTAATTACTGTAACAATTATTGAGTAGTGCCTTCTTACGTAAGGATCAATAATTCAAAAATACTGTATAAAATCGTGTGCTATTGTGCAAACACGCGTATTACTGTATTTTAACCACCGGGTATTCCAACAGTGTTAACGGTAACAACTACGCCGTTATTTGTAAAAACTCAAATTTGTCGTTTTCTTCATCCGACAGTTATTCGTTATTGGGCCCACAAATAGCTGCACCATCGTACGAATATTCCCCGACAGAAAGAATATTTCACGACCAAACGAATATTCCCCGACAACAATGATTATTTTATAACCACTTGCTTATTTTGAAAAAATCATATTTCACTCATAACTTTAAACTTTTATCAATTTAACCATTTACTGAATAGTAATTATAAGAAAAATTGAATACTTTTATTTCATAAAATTCGGGGTCTTACAATCTCCCCTCCTTATGAAATTTCGTCCCCGAAATTTACGTACCTGGTATTTCGGAGAGTTGAGAGAGAATACCTTCCTTTCATTTCAGATTTCATCTTTTCTGTCATCATAATTTCTCCATTGCTCATCTCCTGTATTTCAAATATCATTCTAGAATACAGCTTCAAAACAAGGATTAATTTAACAAATTAACATATCACATAATATCCCGATATTATGACTGACCAACAAATAAGCTTAGGTAGGACACACTAGCGAAGGATTTACTCATCTCTCCCTTCCTAGTTCTATTTCCCGATCTCCGCCAAAGATCATATCCCTAAGCTCTGATACCAAATGTAACTCTGGACACCAACTTGTGTCAGGACCTTACATTGATACCTATCAGTTTGCCACCGCAGAACGGCGTCCCCTACGGAGAGTCTGGCTTCGGTGCATTCCCCATCAACAGGAAGTCACCAGCGAGAGGCTCGGGGCTCTTTACTTATAGCTCTGATACCAAATGTAACAACCCCAAAATAGGTCCATTCCATCCAACATATTCTGAGTCGCCAAATACATGGTACAGAAAATAACTACAACTTTATTACAACAATTGTCGTGCAAAATACAACAACACGTATGCTGTGAGTTTGGATACAAATATATACCAAATGTGACTCATGTTCCAACCGTGGACATCACCTCACAATGACACCTTACATAAAGGTATAGTCAAAAACTGTTTTAGAAATTAGAATCTTTGGGAAGTGCTCAAGGAAACCTTCGTACATGGGAGGCCACGCGTCTAGGTTATGATAGATATCATATGGCCACAGAATTATCCTTGGTTGACCCAATAGACCCCAAAGAAAAACGAGAAGATTACTATCATATTCTTCCCAATGGTGAGTCTTCTCTTGACTTATCATTATCTCCACTGTCTTTAATCGTGAATTATACTTCAAACAAACACCAAGATTATATAGGTAGTGCCCATAGATATACTCAGCAAGTGGATGAGCACAACCCTGTCTTATGATGACACGAGGTTGTGTGTCATTAGACATCTTGTATGATAGTGACAAAACACCCTTCCAACGTTGGGTTCGCCTCACCCTATTTTCTTCACCAAATATAACTACTAAATGATGACCACCGTTTTATTCCCTTGTTACCCCCGCTCGACCCAGCTACACTCTTATTACCTGAAAGGAATTGTGAAGCAAAAGGGTGAGCACAACTAGCTCAGTAAAGAATATCATGACTAAAGATAATTCAATTATCAATAGCCTTCATCAACAATAAATCAGAGATTTAGAACATATGGTAAATGATAAAAATTTCAACCATAGTTGCAGCGGAACGAGCAATCCATTAGAAGAGTCAAATAGACTATAAAGTCTATTATCTTCTCCAGGTTAAAAATCCACCAACAATGTTTTATCCCTGTAACATCAATCAACAATTCTGGTCCACAATCATATGAATAACTCATAATCATAACTGTAGTTCTAAATTCCTCTTCTCATCCAGGACGATGATAATTTTCATCACCTAACTTTACCTGAAACATCAAAGATCATGGTTACACCAAATCACATTTCCTGTTCATAATCATACTAATAACTTCATCTTTGCACTACGACCAAAGATATTTATTTGTATCACCAGTTGGTCATGTTCATCTCAACATCTGTTCATCTTTGCACTACTGGCCAAAGATATTCAACAACATGTCATCTTTGCACTACGGGCCAAAGATATTCATCAACAATTCATCTTTGCACTACAGGCCAAAGATATTCATCAATATTTCATCTTTGCACTACAGGCCAAAGATATTAATATCTCAAAGAAATATATAATCATTTCAGAATCTATATAAACAATAATTATAACCATGTTGATCAATTCACCTTTGCACTTAAGCTAAAGATATTCACTTATAAATTCAATGGTCATGATCATACCAGTCACAATTCAACTTTGCACTACAGGCCAAAGAGAACCCTAGTCATGATCATACCAATAATCTACCCATCTTTACACTCTAGTGAAAGAGAATTTCAACATCAGGGTTATAAAAATGTTATATATGATAATAAAATCAATATAATCAATACATAGTTTTAATCTCAAGAGTAATATTCATAACTCAACTATAATTTGGTTAGAAAAAGAAACCAATTTTTATCGTGAATAGTAACTCGTGAATAGTAACTCATGAATAGTAACCCCGACACAAAAGATAAAAATTCCACAATAAAATCCATTACTATCCCTTACTATCCCACACAATCCCATACAATCCCTTACAATCCCTTACCTCAAAAGAGCAGTACTTCTGACTGGATATCGGATATGATGCTGAAGAAAACTTGCACTGATGAATAGCAACTCACCAAGTATCTAAAAACTCACAAAATATGCTTCATAATATAGAGAGAGAAAGAGAGAAAGCTTATGTTTCTGGTGTGATTTTCAATTCTAACTTAGCCCTCTATTTATAGGAAAATTTTGGTAGGTTTGACCTGCAACCTGATGGCTTTACCTGCTACTATTCCCACCCACCACATTTGAAATATAATTCAGCACATTTCTTCACCAACCACAAGTGGGGCCCACCAATTCTAGAATTTTCCACCAAAATGATAAACTCCGAAAATTCAACAATTTCTGAACCAGTCATCTCGTAAAATTCATAATAAATCATTCGTTCATTTTTAACGGTTCAAAATTTGTGGACATATACTCAACTTATATATGCATAACATATCCAAATATTACCACGATCCAATGGTCGGATTAAAAATTATAACCCTCACAAAATATCTCAAAAACCCTAATTTTTAATACCTCCATTCTGACAAAAATACGGATAAAACCTCAACATTAACTCCTTCATTTTTAATCACAAAAATATATCCCTCGTTTATATCCACATAAAATAAATATTTCCTTATCATATGAATCAATAATTAATTATTCACAAATAATATTACAGAATCACATTTATGACAACCAGGCCGTTCCCAGGAAAGAGTGGGCTTTCCAATAAGAATTTCTCCTTACTGGCGCGCAATTAGGTGACCAAACCTCTCCTTAGACAGAACTTTCTAGTCATTGCCAATAATGTTATCTAATAATATTATTCAAATAATATGAATTATTGATCTGATAATGGGAAATACTGTACAGTGACAATTATTGAACAACAATAATATAAAATTTCAACGTAGCAATTATTGAATCAATAAAATAAAATATTGAACAGTAATTACTGTAACAATTATTGAGTAGTGCCTTCTTACGTAAGGATCAATAATTCAAAAATACTGTATAAAATCGTGTGCTATTGTGCAAACACGCGTATTACTGTATTTTAACCACCGGGTATTCCAACAGTGTTAACGGTAACAACTACGCCGTTATTTGTAAAAACTCAAATTTGTCGTTTTCTTCATCCGATAGTTATTCGTTATTGGGCCCACAAATAGCTGCGCCATCGTACGAATATTCCCCGACAGAAAGAATATTTCACGACCAAACGAATATTCCCCGACAACAATGATTATTTTATAACCACTTGCTTATTTTGAAAAAATCATATTTCACTCATAACTTTAAACTTTTATCAATTTAACCATTTACTGAATAGTAATTATAAGAAAAATTGAATACTTTTATTTCATAAAATTCGGGGTCTTACAATCTCCCCTCCTTATGAAATTTCGTCCCCGAAATTTACGTACCTGGTATTTCGGAGAGTTGAGAGAGAATACCTTCCTTTCATTTCAGATTTCATCTTTTCTGTCATCATAATTTCTCCATTGCTCATCTCCTGTATTTCAAATATCATTCTAGAATACAGCTTCAAAACAAGGATTAATTTAACAAATTAACATATCACATAATATCCCGATATTATGACTGACCAACAAATAAGCTTAGGTAGGACACACTAGCGAAGGATTTACTCATCTCTCCCTTCCTAGTTCTATTTCCCGATCTCCGCCAAAGATCATATCCCTAAGCTCTGATACCAAATGTAACTCTGGACACCAACTTGTGTCAGGACCTTACATTGATACCTATCAGTTTGCCACCGCAGAACGGCGTCCCCTACGGAGAGTCTGGCTTCGGTGCATTCCCCATCAACAGGAAGTCACCAGCGAGAGGCTCGGGGCTCTTTACTTATAGCTCTGATACCAAATGTAACAACCCCAAAATAGGTCCATTCCATCCAACATATTCTGAGTCGCCAAATACATGGTACAGAAAATAACTACAACTTTATTACAACAATTGTCGTGCAAAATACAACAACACGTATGCTGTGAGTTTGGATACAAATATATACCAAATGTGACTCATGTTCCAACCGTGGACATCACCTCACAATGACACCTTACATAAAGGTATAGTCAAAAACTGTTTTAGAAATTAGAATCTTTGGGAAGTGCTCAAGGAAACCTTCGTACATGGGAGGCCACGCGTCTAGGTTATGATAGATATCATATGGCCACAGAATTATCCTTGGTTGACCCAATAGACCCCAAAGAAAAACGAGAAGATTACTATCATATTCTTCCCAATGGTGAGTCTTCTCTTGACTTATCATTATCTCCACTGTCTTTAATCGTGAATTATACTTCAAACAAACACCAAGATTATATAGGTAGTGCCCATAGATATACTCAGCAAGTGGATGAGCACAACCCTGTCTTATGATGACACGAGGTTGTGTGTCATTAGACATCTTGTATGATAGTGACAAAACACCCTTCCAACGTTGGGTTCGCCTCACCCTATTTTCTTCACCAAATATAACTACTAAATGATGACCACCGTTTTATTCCCTTGTTACCCCCGCTCGACCCAGCTACACTCTTATTACCTGAAAGGAATTGTGAAGCAAAAGGGTGAGCACAACTAGCTCAGTAAAGAATATCATGACTAAAGATAATTTAATTATCAATAGCCTTCATCAACAATAAATCAGAGATTTAGAACATATGGTAAATGATAAAAATTTCAACCATAGTTGCAGCGGAACGAGCAATCCATTAGAAGAGTCAAATAGACTATAAAGTCTATTATCTTCTCCAGGTTAAAAATCCACCAACAATGTTTTATCCCTGTAACATCAATCAACAATTCTGGTCCACAATCATATGAATAACTCATAATCATAACTGTAGTTCTAAATTCCTCTTCTCATCCAGGACGATGATAATTTTCATCACCTAACTTTACCTGAAACATCAAAGATCATGGTTACACCAAATCACATTTCCTGTTCATAATCATACTAATAACTTCATCTTTGCACTACGACCAAAGATATTTATTTGTATCACCAGTTGGTCATGTTCATCTCAACATCTGTTCATCTTTGCACTACTGGCCAAAGATATTCAACAACATGTCATCTTTGCACTACGGGCCAAAGATATTCATCAACAATTCATCTTTGCACTACAGGCCAAAGATATTCATCAATATTTCATCTTTGCACTACAGGCCAAAGATATTAATATCTCAAAGAAATATATAATCATTTCAGAATCTATATAAACAATAATTATAACCATGTTGATCAATTCACCTTTGCACTTAAGCTAAAGATATTCACTTATAAATTCAATGGTCATGATCATACCAGTCACAATTCAACTTTGCACTACAGGCCAAAGAGAACCCTAGTCATGATCATACCAATAATCTACCCATCTTTACACTCTAGTGAAAGAGAATTTCAACATCAGGGTTATAAAAATGTTATATATGATAATAAAATCAATATAATCAATACATAGTTTTAATCTCAAGAGTAATATTCATAACTCAACTATAATTTGGTTAGAAAAAGAAACTAATTTTTATCGTGAATAGTAACTCGTGAATAGTAACTCATGAATAGTAACCCCGACACAAAAGATAAAAATTCCACAATAAAATCCATTACTATCCCTTACTATCCCTCACAATCCCATACAATCCCTTACAATCCCTTACCTCAAAAGAGCAGTACTTCTGACTGGATATCGGATATGATGCTGAAGAAAACTTGCACTGATGAATAGCAACTCACCAAGTATCTAAAAACTCAAAAAATATGCTTCATAATATAGAGAGAGAAAGAGAGAAAGCTTATGTTTCTGGTGTGATTTTCAATTCTAACTTAGCCCTCTATTTATAGGAAAATTTTGGTAGGTTTGACCTGCAACCTGATGGCTTTACCTGCTACTATTCCCACCCACCACATTTGAAATATAATTCAGCACATTTCTTCACCAACCACAAGTGGGGCCCACCAATTCTAGAATTTTCCACCAAAATGATAAACTCCGAAAATTCAATAATTTCTGAACCAGTCATCTCGTAAAATTCATAATAAATCATTCGTTCATTTTTAACGGTTCAAAATTTGTGGACATATACTCAACTTATATATGCATAACATATCCAAATATTACCACGATCCAATGGTCGGATTAAAAATTATAACCCTCACAAAATATCTCAAAAACCCTAATTTTTAATACCTCCATTCTGACAAAAATACGGATAAAACCTCAACATTAACTCCTTCATTTTTAATCACAAAAATATATCCCTCGTTTATATCCACATAAAATAAATATTTCCTTATCATATGAATCAATAATTAATTATTCACAAATAATATTACAGAATCACATTTATGACAACCAGGCCGTTCCCAGGAAAGAGGGGGCTTTCCAATAAGAATTTCTCCTTACTGGCGCGCAATTAGGTGACCAAACCTCTCCTTAGACAGAACTTTCTAGTCATTGCCAATAATGTTATCTAATAATATTATTCAAATAATATGAATTATTGATCTGATAATGGGAAATACTGTGCAGTGACAATTATTGAACAACAATAATATAAAATTTCAACGTAGCAATTATTGAATCAATAAAATAAAATATTGAACAGTAATTACTGTAACAATTATTGAGTAGTGCCTTCTTACGTAAGGATCAATAATTCAAAAATACTGTATAAAATCGTGTGCTACTGTGCAAACACGCGTATTACTGTATTTTAACCACCGGGTATTCCAACAGTGTTAACGGTAACAACTACGCCGTTATTTGTAAAAACTCAAATTTGTCGTTTTTTTCATCCGACAGTTATTCGTTATGGGGCCCACAAATAGCTGCGCCATCGTACGAATATTCCCCGACAGAAAGAATATTCCACGACCAAACGAATATTCCCCGACAACAATGATTATTTTATAACCACTTGCTTATTTTGAAAAAATCATATTTCACTCATAACTTTAAACTTTTATCAATTTAACCATTTACTGAATAGTAATTATAAGAAAAATTGAATACTTTTATTTCATAAAATTCGGGGTCTTATATATAAGGTTGTGAAGGAACATGAATTAATAATCAACAATTGAATATTCGAATAATTGAATAATATGAACTGAGTGGTTTTGAGATAACCATGAACATTTGCCAAGGTTCTCAGTAATTTAAACTGGACCTCTTAAAAAGTTTTAGTATTCAAGGGGATCAGCCTTTCATACCCCGTGATTTATGCATAAACACCTAATATTCCGGCATCGATATCATGCCTTAATCAAATTCGTCCTTTTCTCAGTCAAGAGTTCTTATCATATCAATTTAATAAGAACAGCTTTTTAAAACACATTTGATTTAATAAATTTAAACATGCTTGATCTAGCTGATACAATTAGCATAGATCTATCTCATAAACAGTTCATAAATGAAAGAACTTTAATTATTTCACAGTTCAATAATAATAGAACATGAATTCAATTACACAAAGTGCGAATTTCAATAATCAATATAGATGTGAATAATCATCAATAATTATTCACTAACATGCTTTGAAAATAATAACTCGAATTTGAGTTAGGACACTTGCCTCGTCTGTAGATTACGGCTACGCAATTAATTTATATCCACTATGCAGTTAAATTATCTTTCTTTGAGAGACCTATAGTTAATCTTTCAATTAGTCATAGTATAACATTAGATTATGTAATCACATAAATATTATGCATTACATTTAGTTCTTATAAACATTATCATGTCTTGATAATGTTACTATAACCACATAATATTATTGATCTTGATAATATTTAATTCACCTCTTAGTATTATTAGTTCCCTAATAATATTTTCACTTGCTTACTAATATTATTAACATCTTAATAATATTTTAATACCTTACTAATATTATTAATCCTCTTAATAATATTTTAATTAATATTATTACTTTAATAATATCTTACTTATGCTTTAGTATCATTAATCATTTAATATTATTAATCATTTAATAATATTTTATTTATTTACTAATATTATTAATCATTTAATAATATCTTATTCTATTACTAATATTATTAATTATTTAATAATACTTTAATCAAATATCAATGCTTAAATCAAATATTATTAACCATTTAATAATATTTTAAAGAAATTTTATTCTTAATATTTTTATTTACTTATCAATATCATATTCTAATATTATTAATATCATAATAATATTTTAATAATTTATTGGATTAATAAATAATTTATTCTAATTGTTCATCATTTATTAAACCTCTTATTTAATATCCATAAAAGGTCATAAATAATATTTATTATCATAAATTACCAAAGTGCTCTAAGATAGTCATGATATGATATATTATGAGTATTCAAGCATAAAAATCACATTTTTCTTATTAAAGACATCATTTAACTATTTATTTCTTTTTATTCATAAATTAACCATTTTTAGGAAAAATAGTAAACTTACTCCAAAAATTCTCAGCTTCTGTACTTTGACACAATATGAACCTACAAGGATCCCAAAATTTTTCTGGAATTTTAGAAAATGATCTACTATTTTTAAAGTTTCCAAAACACTCGGATCTTGCTTTATTTTTAATAAATTGAGTTTTGCTCAGAAAAATCTGAAATTTTCAGGGTATGTTCTTCTAATATATATGAACCTACTGTAAAAATTTTAGAATTTTCCAGTGTACACAGTGAGATATTTGACGGTAAAGTTTTAGGAGTCCTTTACGGAAATAGTCATTACGCACAATCTATAACTCGAAACGTGTCCGTTCTTTTTCCTACACGTAGATAACTTCTCAAAGTACCTCTGTGAATTTTCCCAGATTTTTAAGGGACATGAAATTGTTTGAAACAGACCCAAGAAAAATAGGGCAGAAACTATTTTAGGGTTTTTGAACCCTTAACATTCCAAGTGGGCTGTTTTGGGGAAATCAGCTCCAAAGGATTCAAAACTTGCTAGATTTATGTTCTATCACTTGAGTTTACTAGATAACTCATGTATCTAGCACCCCCCTTCGACGGATCACAAATCTAAGTTGGAAAACTTGAGTTACACACGATTTAGTGGAAGAAAACAAGAGTTTTCACCCTTGGAGAACATATGCTCATATTCTTCTTCTAAGCCTTTGATCTAACACTCAAGATACTTAGTTCTATACATGAATCAATGTAGGACTAGGGTATCTTGAGTATTTGTTCATAACCCCAACAAAACTCAAGCTAAAGAAAAAAAAAACAAAGTAGAAGAAGAAGATGAAGGTTAGGTTATACCTTGATTTAATGGCAACCTTCCTTGATTTACCAAAGTAAGTGATGAACTTTGGATGCATTAACAAACTAGCACTCCTCTCTCTATATATATATGGCCAATCCTCTCTCTCCTTTCTCTCTCTAGAAGTGGCTAGTTTGGGAGAAATTATAAGAGGAAGAATGAGAGAAGAAATGAAATGAAATGAAAAGATGAAGTAAAAGGATACTTACAAAAATATAGATACACTTAGTGTATCTAGCTATTATCCCCCATACTTTCTTTAACCCATGGATAGAAGTTTTGCCTTATCACTTTAATTAGTCTAATCATGATTAAGGATGCTTAATAAAGTGGCAACCAATGGGAGCTTGACAATCATGTCCTTTTGTGTAAGAGTTACTACAAATGGACCTTGCTTAGTTTAATTAGTTGCCTTAAAAGGCTAATGTGGCCAGCCATATTTATGCCCACTAACTCCTTCATTTAGTTTTTATTTTAATGCATAAATTAGATAAATCAAACGTCTAAAATACCCTTAATCAAGTGGGCTAAGTTTGGACTTGCATTTTATTTCTTTTGGGCTTCTCCTTTAATTGTTTTGAGCTATGTAATAAACATAGTCTAACAATTTTAATATATGTTACCCAATTTAATTATTTAGGGTTTCCATTCCTAATCTTATGAAATTTAATTACCTATACATGTGACTTTAGCTCATAACCTAATTAGGTTCACAAGAATTAGGTTTAAAATTATTAGTCACTTGAAATAATAAGATTATCCACTTAGTTAGTATACATATTAAATACTAACATCTCCTTATTACCATAACCCTTAGATTATTTAATTGTCTCACCTAATTTATAATTAGGTTACGAGGCTTTCATTTTTAATGAAACCTATAAATGTATATATCCATAACTATAACATACATGTTAATTGACCCATGCACCATTTCACATATGTTGTCACATATTAAATCACTGTATAACACAAAGTTTTAAATATTAATAATGTATATACATATATAGTGACTTAAAATTCACGGTTATTACAATTATGACTAAGATAATATAGAACAAATTATCGTTAGTCCTCAACAGGGAAAAATCTGATAGAATACAATAGACAACAAGTTTTAGATCAACAACTGCAGCGGAAATATCAATTCATTAGAAGAGTTAAGTAGAGAATGAAATCTACTATCATCTATGAATTTAAAAATCCATCATCGATATTTTATCCTTGTAACATCAATCAATATACATCTTGAATCAAATAGTCATCTTTGCACTACAGGCCAAAGATATTAATCAGTCGGTCATGTTCATCTTAACACCTGTTCATCTTTGCACAACGGGCTAAAGATATTCATCAAGAAATCATTCATCTTTGCACTATAGGCCAAAGATATTCAGTAGTATCATCATTTAGGACTGAGGATGATGAAAAATATATTTTAAAGAAAACGAATCCAGTGAAACAAAAGAATAAATATTAAGGATTCGTACTTTAAACAATTCAAGTTCAAAAATACTTCATAAATAACCATAGTGGGGTAAAATTCAAGAATGAAGATCAAAACATGGATACAATCAAAGCTAGTATCCATAATAGATATCTTGAACACAGAAAAGAAAATTTAATTTTTCTGTGAATAGTGTCGTATTTGTTAATAGTATTGTATACGTGAATAGTAACTCCGACACTAAAAGGTAGAAATTCTACAAGAAAAATCATCATGCTTCATGAATAGTACTCGTGAATAGTAACTCATGAATAATAACTCGTGAATAGTAACCCCGACATGAAAAGATAAGAATTATCTTACCAATATTCTGACATAATGATATTGAAAGAAATAACATCATTTATAAAAAAAAATAACATCCCTTACCTCAAAAAGATAGTACTTCTGACTGGAATATCAGATATAATGCTGAAGGAACTTGCTCCGTATAGCAACACTCAAGGTATCAAAATACTCGCAAAAAATACGCTCGATAATATATAAAGAGAAAAACTTTAGTTTCTAGTGTGATTTTTAATTCTAACCTAAGCACCCTATTTATAAGAAAATGCTTAGAACACCAAAGTAGAAAATTTAATAAAATATTAATATATATTATAAATTCCTACGCACACCTCCACTGATCCAAAACATTAGCCACACATGTGCCAACTCACCAAAAACGTTTTTCATAATATAAATATTTAAAACTTCCAAAAATCAATTATTCCGGAACTTCGGAACTTCAATAATTCATAATAAATAGCCTTTTATCAGAAAAATTCGAACCTCATGTCCTTTCCATAGAAAATTCCATTCTCTACAACTTTGCAGAAGAATAGTTTTCCAAATTCCAAACAGAAATTGACCGAAATTCACAAACGGACTATTTTACAAGCTATAATCAAATTTCAGTCAAGAAATGGGGTCCACAAACATGAAAAACATGTTTTAAATATATGTAGTAACAAAAATACTCTCCCTCTTCATTTATTCATATATCCCACATTTATTATAAAAATATCACCATTATTATATTATTATAATATAATAATATATTTAAATGAATTTTTATCAGAAAAAGATAAAATATTAATTTTCAACAATTATCACATTAAAAATTTTCTCCATCTATATCCACATACAACGAATATTTTCCTCATCATATAAATTAATAATTAATTATTCACAAATAATATTATAGAATCACAATACTGACAACCAGGCAGTTCTCAAGAAAGAGGAGGCTTTCCAATAAGGATCTCTCCTTATTAGCGCGCAATTAGGTGACCAAACCTCTCCTTAGACAGAACTTTTTAGACATTGCCAATAATGTTATCTAATAATATTATTCAGATAATATGAATTATTGCTCCGATAATAGAAAATACTGTGTAGTGATAATTATTGAAACAACAATAATATAAAATATCAACGTAGCAATTATTGAATTAATAAAATAATATATTGAACAGTAACTACTGTAACAATATTTAGTAGTCTTCTTACGTAAGAATCAATAATTGGTGCAATACCGTGTGCTACTGTGCAACAACGCGTATTACTGTATTTTAACCAACGGGTATTGTAACATTCCATATTTTTTTAAATGTAAGTTATAAATATTTATTAATTTATATAAATATTTATTGGATGTGTTTATTATTGAATAAGTAATTGTTCAATTTGAGTGAGTTGTTTTAATTAATTATTTATTTGTTAAATAATTAATATGTTATGTGGATTGAGTTATGTGGTTAAGTGATTTATTTAATAAATTATTATTTCATAAAGTGTGACAAATAACTTTGTGATAAAGATTTATTAAAATAAATTAAAGTCATTTTAATTTAGTTTTGCCAAACAAGATGAAAGTATATTAATCATTTAAATTTTAAAGGGATTTGCCAAACAAAGCCTATGGCCCTTGGATTTTTTTTGAATTTAAATTATTAATTTAATAAATAAAATATAAATAATATATTTATAAATATATTTTTGGTAACTGATAAACTTATTGGTATATTTAATACAGTCGTCAGTTTCCAAACGTTTGAAAAATAGAGCGTGCGTTACTTTTATTTTTAGTATACGTATACTATTTTGTGGCTTAGCTATCAGTTTTACCTTAGAGTTGTCTGCTAAAAGGAGAAAAAGAAAAGTTTTAGAGAATTTGAGAGGAGAAAAGGGTCTGTGAAGTTGCAATTCTCAGAGGTTAGCAAGGATTTCAAAGCTAATTCAGTGGTGTTTGCAAGGAATTATTACGCTAATTGAAGGTATTTTCCCTAATTATATGAATATGCATATATGAGCCTACGGCAAAATTTGATATACTCTGTAATTTCAAATTTGTTGAATTGTTGTTATACAATGGGTTACTTGTGATTATATGAGTTTATGATGATTAGAGGTAGTGTTTAAACGAGAATTGCATGATAAATTCGTTTGACAGTAGGAAGAAATAATGTCAGTATATGTATTTCTTATGTAGCTTATGTAAATAACAATTATGATGATCAATTTAGTGTGTGAAATTGAACTGTGACTATATTAGTTAGTTTGTTAAGAATTACAGAGAACTTAGTTCAAAAGAATCAAATTGGTGTATCATTATGATTACAGTATTCACTGTGTCAAGAAATATCAAAAATGGAGTTTTTGGGTTTTAAAATATGTTATTCTAGTATTTAATTTTTCTAAAATTATGGTTTAAGTTGTGTTAATTTAGTATTTGTATGCTTGGTGAAGTTTATGTGTAATTTGCATTAGTTATTCATGTCAATTAGTGTTGGAATTGAAGTTATAGACAGAAAATTTAGTTGTTCTGTTCTTCGTGGTTGGTTTCTGTGAGTTTCGGCGCCCCAGCGTCAAAATTCACGCCCCAGCACCATATTTCGCGCCCTGGCGCCATGGTTCGTGCCCCAGCGCCAAAATGGGCCAGTAGCTCGCGCCCCAGCGCTGAAGCTCGCGCCCCAGCGCCGTAGCTCGTGCCCCAGCGCCACTGTTCCGCGCCCCGGCGCCGGAAAAGTGACCTAGTTGGGCTGTTTTGACCTCCTGTAGTAAAATGGCCATAACTTTTTCATACGAACTCCGATTTAGCTAATTCAAGATGATTCGGAAAGAGGACGAGTAGACCTACAACTTTCATTCTTTAAGTTTTTAATTTGAGGTCTGTAATAGTAGTCAAAATGGCCATCTTTAGGACTGTTGTGTATTTGGAGCCAATCGGAGGGCGTCGGGATGCACGAATGCAAGTGCAACTCTTTGGGTATTAGTATAACTTAATGATAACATGTTGGACATGTATTAGGATGTTGTATCAAGTTGTTAATGTACACGTGGTGCAATGGCATGATCATTTAAGTAGTTGTAATAAAGCTAAAAAGTAATGTTCATGAAAGATGTGTTGTTGTTTAAACTTAAACTTAGTTAGTAGCTATACTAAGAGTAATAAAGGAACTCATAAAGGTAATGTTAGTGTAACTAATGTGTATTGTCAATGCATATGGTATGTGTAGGACTTGGGGTGAACGTGAATAGTAATTGTTTAACCTACACACGAGGCAAGTTCCCTAACCTTTGCTACTTTATTATTCAGCAAGGTTACTTTTCACTGTTATGGTACACTTATGCAAGTTCTCTAACTCTACTTTTATAATTGTGCAAGTTTTCTTAACTCTAAACTTGTTATATTAGCATGCAAGTACCTTTAGTTTATCATTCAAGTTATTATTTGTTGTGCATGCTTAATATTAAATTCTAAAAATGTAACCTTAGCTTAACGTTGTTCAAAGCAAGGTATGATAAGTTATTCAATTGTTATGCTATTAGATTATTCCTAAAGTATGAACTTAGAACGAAATGTTTATTCAGTATGATCATTCAATAACATAGTGTTATTATCTTGTATTCAACTAATCCTTAGTTGATGTTCGTTGAACTCCAAATTTCCTTAAAAACTTATCCAAACCAAACTTACTTTGGTGCGGACTTGTATTCTAAATACTGAGATGAACAACTCTTTTAATAGAGGTTTACGCTTAGCGTTAAAATGGTTGTGCACAATACATTGTACGAAGGGTTGATCCCCCTAAGTACGTGGAGTCCTTATAGTCTTATGACTGTTAAAGTTAAAGTTAAAAGATTACTTATAACTGTGGACATGATTCGTGGTCATTAGACCCTCAGTGAATGTTATAATTTTCAGAAAGTTAATAGAATATTTCGTTCAGTTCTATTGAGCCTAATATTGGCAATTGATGTGAAAATTTAAAGATTTACTTATTGTTATTTCAAGTGGGCCTTGTTTGCTCACTCTTGCCTGTAAAATTTCTTACAGCTAAAGTTGAAACGGGTGACGTACCTAGCACCAGTAAGGGAAAAGGAAAGATGAATAAATACTGAAGACTTGTAATAGTTTTGATAGTTTACTTTCAGAATTTGATTTAAAGATTGTAATGAAGTTATTTAATTTTTCGCATTTGAATGATTGTTGTTAAAGGTTGGATAACCTGGGAGATTTTTTTTATTTAAGTTTATTCAATTCTATTATGATTGGGTAGTTAGAAATGAATGTTTTGATTACGTGAACACCAAATCTTGAGGTAATGAAGTACCGGGATTTGGGGGTGTCACAGGTTGGTATCAAAGCCTTAGGTTATGAACCTTAGGTGGGGGAAAAAGCCTTAGGAAGTAACCTTTGAAAAGATTGTGAAGATAACTCTTATCGAGTTTCAAGGAAGAAGTAATAAAACACTTATGTGCTTATGTGTTTATAACTTATGTGCTCGCGAGTGTCGAGTAGAATGATTAATAACTAAAACTTTAAAATTTTGTTGTCAGGATGACTAATGTTGGAGAATCTAGTCAGACTAGGGAGGAGGGACCTCAAATGCCTATAGAGGAGGAGCCTCGCGACATTCAGGTAGTTTGGGAACAACTACTGCCACGGGAGTCAGCCCCGTTGGTCACAGTGGTTGAAGATGAGGATGATGATGTGGAGACGGATGAGGAGGATCCCGTGGAGTTGCCACAGGAGGATGAAGATAACGAGGACGAGGAAGAGGAGACTCCACTAACCTCGATGGTTGCTCGTATGTATGATGAGGTCTACGACCGTAACGTGGAACTTCAGGACACAATTGAGGAGTTGCAAGAGATAGTAGCTGAACAACAGACTGCAATGACACAGAAGGACGACGACATCCGGGATCGAGATGAACGTCTAGCTAATGCTGAAGAGAAGCTGATGCAGATTGAAGGAGAAAAGGAACAACTGATCGAGACGGTCGTGGAACTGAAGAAAAAGCTGAATGAAGAAGCTACCAAGAGGGCGAGAGCTGAAGACGCATACGAGGAAGCTTATCAACGAACTGGAAGAGCAGTAAGGGACGCACAAGCAAAGAGGATGAAGATGGAAGAGATGGATAAAGTATTCAACACCGTGATCAATCGAGCTCAAGATCGGGTCATGGGTTATCCAATTCAGTTCGAGACTCTGCCATCATACATGTTAGATCGCCGAACCATGTTCCGTGTTATGGAAGAAGAGCGTCAAAAGGTGACTGATTATCTTAATAGATCATCGTAGGAAAGTTGTCTGTTTTGCAAATAATAAGTGTTAAATAATGTGTAAATCCCTAGTGTTAAGTAACCATGGGATATGAGAATGATGATGTTGTCCTGTAACTTTTATAGTTCAGGAAAGGAATGTAAATGGCAGTGATGCTATTATTGTTATGTTTTTCAAAGTTATGATGAATAAATAAAAAGCTATTATTTTATTCAAAAGTGTTATGTGGTTATTTTTTTGGAGGCAAGTTAATTAGAAAATACTTAAAGAAGTTGGGTAATAGTCTAATAGATGTTTTTTTCTTTTTCTAACAGAAAATGCCTCCCAGACGTGAACCACCCCGTCAGAGAACCAATGCGAGAACTAACAATAACGATGTTGAGGATAATCCCGTTCAACAACTAGTGACATTACTAACAGGAGCGTTGCAGAATCAACCTCAAATCCAAGGCACAACGTTTAAGGAGTTTAAGGCGGTCGGACCACCTGAATTTCGTGGTTCAATGAATCCGGTCGAGGCACAGACCTGGATTATGGAGATTGAGAAGATATTTGAAGTCGCTAGGGTAGGGGATGAACAGAAGACTGCTTTTGCAACATTCATGTTGAAAGCAGAAGCTAGTTATTGGTGGCAGGCCAATAAAACCCGGGAAGGACCAAGAGTGATGACTTGGGATAGGTTTAAGGAGTTATTCTTCGAGACCTACTTCCCAGAGAGTTCTAAGAGTCAGTTAGAGGTTCAGTTTCTGGAACTAAAACAAGGAACGATGACGGTATCTGAGTATGCCGCAAAATTCAACGAATTTGCAAGATTTGCCCCATATCATGTCAACACAGACGAACGTAAGGCGAAGAGATTTGAACAGGGACTGAAGCCCTGGCTGTACAGTAGGGTTTCCCTATTCCAATTGAAGACATTTGCAGCGGTGATGGAGAAAGCAGTACTCGCTGAAGGTGGAGGTGAGGCAGTGACAAAGTTCAATCAGGAACAGAAGAAGAAAAAGAATGAGAATGAGATTAAGAATGGAGGTGGTAGCAGTGGAAACAACAACAACAACAACAACAACGGCAACAACAGCTTGAAGAGAAAGTGGAATGGGAACATGGGTGCTGGAAACCATCAGGGTAACCAGCAAAATAAAAAGTTTGAAGCATGTGCGACATGCGGGAAATTTCACAAGGGTGCGTGCTTGATGGGGAAATGAGTTTGCTACAATTGTGGCCAGGAGGGTCACATCGCCCCAAATTGCACTCAACCAAAGAAGAAGGCGCTTCACGTGCGGATCCAAGGATCATTTTGCTCGTGAATGCCCTAAGAAGAAGGAGGGAGGGACAACCAGAAGCAATGGAGGTAACAATGGAAGTACATGGGACATTACAGGACCTGCAGCATCAAACAAACCCACAGCCAGAACCTTCAACATGACTGTGCAAGATGCTGTGCAATCAAAAGATGTGGTGTCAGGTATTATCCCAATCAATGATATTAATGCATATGTATTATTTGATTCGGGTGCTACTTGCTCGTTTATATCTGATGAATTTGCCAAGAGGTTAGAATTGCCTAGAGAAGAACTGAATTTTCCTTTGAACATAGAAATTGCGAATAAGGAAGTAATCCATGTTAGATTCGTATACAAGAACTGTAGGGTGAACATTAAGGAGAATATCTTGTTTGTAGATTTGATTCCGATTAGACTCGGGGAATTTGATGTAATTTTGGGAATGGATTGGTTGTTCAAATACGGAGCGGTAATTGACTGCCAAAAGAAGTGTGTAAACCTTATGACTCCGTCAAAGGTAGTATTTTGTGGTAGCAAGTCGCCTAGACGACTATGCAGGCCAAGAAATTGTTGAGTCAAGGTTGTGTGGGCTATTTAGCTTACATAGTCGATACTCAGAAGAAGGGGGTAAAACTAGAAGAAATACCGATAGTGAGAGAATTCGAAGACGTGTTTCCAGAAGATTTGCCAGGACTTCCGCCTGACCGAGAAATTGAGTTCGTAATCGATTTAGTGCCCGGAACAGCACCGATATCGAAGGCCCCGCACAGAATGGCTCCGGTAGAAATGAAGGAACTCATGGTGCAACTGCAATAACTACTGGACAAGAAGTATATTCAACCAAGCGTGTCACCGTGGGGAGCGCCGGTATTATTTGTGAAGAAGAAGGACGGATCAATGCGTCTTTGCATTGATTATAGGGAGTTAAACAAGGTCACTATTAAGAATAGGTATCCGTTACCTAGAATAGATGACTTATTTGATCAGTTGAAGGGTGCTAAATACTTCTCAAAAATAGATTTGAGAAGTGGGTATCACCAATTGAAGGTAAGAAAGGAGGATATACCTAGAACGGCATTCAGAACTCGGTATGGACATTACGAGTTTCTGGTGATGTCTTTTGGTTTAACAAATGCCCCTGCCGCGTTCATGGATTTGATGAACAGGGTATTTAAACCATTTTTAGACAAGTTCGTAGTGGTGTTTATCGACGACATTCTGGTGTATTCCAAAACTCAAGAAGAACACGTGGAACATTTACGTCTGACATTGGAGACACTAAGAAAGGAAAAGTTGTACGCGAAGTTCTCTAAGTGTGAATTTTGGCTCGATCGTGTACAATTTTTGGGTCATGTGATTGACAAAGATGGGATTTCAGTAGATCCATCGAAAGTGGAAGCTGTAATCAATTGGGAACAACCAAGAACACCTTCGGAGGTGAGGAGTTTCTTGGGGCTGGCCGGTTATTATAGAAGATTTATACAAGATTTTTCTAAGATAGCCACTCTGTTAACAAATTTGACACGAAAAGCTGTGAAATTCGTTTGGACGGAAAAGTGTGAAGAGAGCTTCCAAGATTTGAAGAAGAAGCTAAGTATGGCACCTGTGTTAACCCTACCGGATAATACAGGAAATTTTATGGTGTATAGTGATGCCTCACACAAAGGATTGGGTTGTGCGGCAAAGTTATTGCCTATGCATCAAGACAACTGAAGGATTACGAGAAAGGTTACCCGACTCATGATTTAGAATTGGCTGCAGTGGTATTTGCTCTCAAGATATGGAGACATTATCTGTATGGAGAGAAATGTGAGATCTACACAGACCACAAAAGTCTGAAGTATATTTTCAATCAGAAGGACCTGAACATGCGTCAGAGGAGATGGATGGAATTGATAAAGGATTACGATTGTGAGATCTTTTATCATCCGGGCAAAGCGAATGTGGTTGCGGATGCTTTAAGTAGGAAAGGTCGGGAGAAATTAATGCTGATAACAACTCAGGAGGAGCTCATTTCAGCAATGATAAAGTTAGAACTGGAAATCAAATTTCCACAGGAATCCGACGAACAACTATTTCATCTAGAAGCAGGTCCAACTTTACTGGACAAGGTGAAAGACGCTCAGTTACAAGATGAAGAATATGGAAAGATAAAAGAGAATATGGTTGATGGAAACAATACGAAATACAAGGTCGATACCGAAGGATTACTACGGTACGAGGGAAGAATCTGGGTTCCAGCAACACCAGAACTGAAAAACGAAATCCTAACCGAAGCTATGGCTCAAGATATTCGATTCATCCAGGAAGCACGAAAATGTATCAAGATTTACGCCGACATTTTTGGTGGCCGAATATGAAAAGGGATGTTGCAGAATGCGTGGCTAAATGTTTGACATGTCAAAGAGTAAAAGCTGAACATCAAAGACCCAGCGGATTACTTCAACCGTTGGAAATACCGGAATGGAAGTGGAAACATATCACGATGGATTTTGTGGTGGGTCTTCCAACTACTCAGAAAGGATACGATGCAATTTGGGTAATAGTAGACAGACTGACAAAATCTGCACACTTTTTGCCAATAAAGATTAGATTAAATCTTGATCAGCTGGCAAAACTATATATTAAAGAGATTGTTGCAAGACATGGAGTTCCAGTGTCAATTGTGTCAGACAGAGATCCGAGGTTCACATCAAACTTCTGGAAGAGACTACAAGAATGTATGGGAACACAGTTGCGAATGAGTACGGCATATCATCCGCAAACAGATGGCCAAAGCGAACGAACGATCCAGACATTAGAAGATATGTTGAGAGCATGCGTCATGGATTTCAAAGGAAGCTGGGAAGAGCAATTACCGTTGGTGGAATTTGCCTACAATAATAGTTATCACGCGAGCATCGGCATGCCGCTTTACGAAGCGTTATACGGCAGAAAGTGCAGAACTCCACTGTACTGGGATGAAGTTGGTGAACGTCAACTGTTAGGACCAGAATTGGTGCAACAAACTGCTGAGGTTATCAAACTCATCAGGATAAGATTGGTAGCAGCTCAAGACCGACAGAAGAAGTATGTTGATCAACACAGGCAAGATCGTGCATTTGACGTAGGAAGCTATGTATTCCTAAAAGTTTCTCCTTGGAAGGGGAAAATTCGTTTCGGTAAGAAGGAAAAACTAAGCCCGAGGTTTATTGGACCTTTTGAAGTGCTGCGAAGAGTGGGAGAAGTGGCTTACGAGGTAGCTCTACCTCCAGAGTTGGAAAATATTCATAATGTTTTTCACATTTTGGTGTTACGACCATATAAACCCGACTACAAATATGTGATTGAGTACGAACCGTTGCAGTTCGAGAAAGATTTGTCTTATGAAGAGGTTCCTATCCAGATAGTCGACAGGAAAGAACAAGTGCTCAGGAATAAAGTGATACCTTCTGTGAAGGTGATTTGGAGGAACCACAACGCTGAAGAAGCAACGTGGGAACTCGAAGAGAAAATGTTGAAAGAATACCCTGAGTTATTTGTTTAATCTGTGTCTTCGATTCTGAGGACAGAATCTTTGTAAGTAGGGAAGAATGTACCGAATGTGTTGTTTGAGTTGTGATTCTGAGGACAGAATCCTTTTAAGAGGGGAATGATGTAACATTCCATATTTTTTTAAATGTAAGTTATAAATATTTATTGGATGTGTTTATTATTGAATAAGTAATTGTTCAATTTGAGTGAGTTGTTTTAATTAATTATTTATTTGTTAAATAATTAATGTGTTATGTGGATTGAGTTATGTGGTTAAGTGATTTATTTAATAAATTATTATTTCATAAAGTGTGACAAATAACTTTGTGATAAAGATTTATTAAAATAAATTAAAGTCATTTTAATTTAGTTTTGCCAAACAAGGTGTAAGTATATTAATCATTTAAATTTTAAAGGGATTTGCCAAACAAAGCCTATGGCCCTTTGATTTTTTTTGAATTTAAATTATTAATTTAATAAATAAAATATAAATAATATATATATATATATATATATATATATATATATATATATATATATATATATATATATATTTTTGGTAACTGATAAACTTATTGGTCTATTTAATACAGTCGTCAGTTTCCAAACGTTTGAAAAATAGAGCGTGCGTTACTTTTATTTTTAGTATACGTATACTGTTTTGTGGCTTAGCTATCAGTTTTACCTTAGAGTTGTCTGCTAAAAGGAGAAAAAGAAAAGTTTTAGAGAATTTGAGAGGAGAAAAGGGTCTGTGAAGTTGCAATTCTCAGAGGTTAGCAAGGATTTCAAAGCTAATTCAGTGGTGTTTGCAAGGAATTATTACGCTAATTGAAGGTATTTTCCCTAATTATATGAATATGCATATATGAGCCTACGGCAAAATTTGATATACTCTGTAATTTCAAATTTGTTGAATTGTTGTTATACAATGGGTTACTTGTGATTATATGAGTTTATGATGATTAGAGGTAGTGCTTAAACGAGAATTGCATGATAAATTCGTTTGACAGTAGGAAGAAATAATGTCAGTATATGTATTTCTTATGTAGCTTATGTAAATAATAATTATGATGATCAATTTAGTGTGTGAAATTGAACTGTGACTATATTAGTTAGTTTATTAAGAATTACAGAGAACTTAATTCAAAAGAATCAAATTGGTGTATCACTATGATTACAATATTCACTGTGTCAAGAAATATCAAAAATGGAGTTTTTGGGTTTTAAAATATGTTATTCTAGTATTTAATTTTTCTAAAATTATGGTTTAAGTTGTGTTAATTTAGTATTTGTATGCTTGGTGAAGTTTATGTGTAATTTGCATTAGTTATTCATGTCAATTAGTGTTGGAATTGAAGTTATAGACAGAAAATTTAGTTGTTCTATTCTTCGTGGTTGGTTTCTATGAGTTTCGGCGCCCCAGCGTCAAAATTCACGCCCCAGCGCCAAATTTCGCGCCTTGGCGCCATGGTTCGCGCCCCAGTGCCAAAATGGGCCAGTAGCTCGCGCCCCAGCGCTGAAGATCGTGCCCCAACGCCGTAGCTCGCGCCCCAGCGCCACTGTTCCGCGCCCTGGCGCCGGAAAAGTGACCTAGTTGGGCAGTTTTGACCTCCTGTAGTAAAATGGCCATAACTTTTTCATACGAACTCCGATTTAGGTAATTCAAGATGATTCGGAAAGAGGACGAGTAGACCTACAACTTTCATTCTTTAAGTTTTTTAATTTGAGATCTGTAACAGTAGTCAAAATGGCCATCTTTAGGACTATTGTGTATTTGGAGCCAATCGGAGGGCGTCGAGATGCACGAATGCAAGTGCAACCCTTTGGGTATTAGTATAACTTAATGATAACATGTTGGACATGTATTAGGATGTTGTATCAAGTTGTTAATGTACACGTGGTGCAATGGCATGATCATTTAAGTAGTTGTAATAAAGCTAAAAAGTAATGTTCATGAAAAATGTGTTGTTGTTTAAACTTAAACTTAGTAGCTATACTAAGAGTAATAAAGGAACTCATAAAGGTAATGTTAGTGTAACTAATGTGTATTGTCAATGCATATGGTATGTGTAGGACTTGGGGTGAACGTGAATAGTAATTGTTTAACCTACACACGAGGCAAGTTCCCTAACCTTTGCTACTTTATTATTCAGCAAGGTTACTTTTCACTGTTATGGTACACTTATGCAAGTTCTCTAACTCTACTTTTATAATTGTGCAAGTTTTCTTAACTCTAAACTTGTTATATTAGCATGCAAGTACCTTTAGTTTATCATTCAAGTTATTATTTGTTGTGCATGCTTAATATTAAATTCTAAAAATGTAACCTTAGCTTAACGTTGTTCAAAGCAAGGTATGATAAGTTATTCAATTGTTATGCTATTAGATTATTCCTAAAGCATGAACTTAGAACGAAATGTTTATTCAGTATGATCATTCAATAACATAGTGTTATTATCTTGTATTCAACTAATCCTTAGTTGATGTTCGTTGAACTCCAAATTTCCTTAAAAACTTATCCAAATCAAACTTACTTTGGTGCAGACTTGTATTCTAAATACTGAGATGAACAACTCTTTTAATAGAGGTTTACGCTTAGCGCTAAAATGGTTGTGCACAATACATTGTACGAAGGGTTGATCCCCCTAAGTACGTGGAGTCCTTATAGTCTTATGACTGTTAAAGTTAAAGTTGAAAGATTACTTATAACTGTAGACATGATTCGTGGTCATTAGACCCTCAGTGAATGTTATAATTTTCAGAAAGTTAATAGAATATTTCGTTCAGTTCTATTGAGCCTAAGGCAATTGATGTGAAAGTTTAAAGATTTACTTATTGTTATTTCAAGTGGGCCTTGTTTGCTCACTCTTGCCTATAAAATTTCTTACAGCTAAAGTTGAAACGGGTGACGTACCTAGCACCAGTAAGGGAAAAGGAAAGATGAATAAATACTGAAGACTTGTAATAGTTTTGATAGTTTACTTTCAGAATTTGATTTAAAGATTCTAATGAAGTTATTTAATTTTCCGCATTTGAATGATTGTTGTTAAAGGTTGGATAACCTGGGAGATTTTTTTTATTTAAGTTTAATCCTATATGGGTAGGTTTTCTTTTATTATTCAATTCTATTATGATTGGGTAGTTAGAAATGAATGTTTTGATTACGTGAATACCAAATCTTGGGGTAATGAAGTACCGGGATTTGGGGGTGTCACAGGTATTCCAACAGTATTAACGGTAACAACTACGCCGTTATTTATAAACAACTTATACTTGCCTTTTTCTTCATCAAATCGCTTTCTGTTATGGGGCCCACAAAAGGTTGCGCCGTCGTACTAATATTCTCTGACAACAAGAATATTCTACGACCAAACGAATATTCTCCGACAACAATGAATATTTTATAACCACTTGCTTATTTAAAAATATTTGCGGTTTTTACCCATAACTAACCACATTAATCAAATAAACCCTTACTATTTCAAAATAATAAATAAAGGAAATTCTATTTTATTAAAAAAAAATTCGGGGTCTTACATCATTATTCTAAAAGTATTGCTTAAAACTATGGGTTTATCACATATTATAAAACAACATTATATAGATAATTAAAAACCTTTAATAAATTAATACTTTTTATTAATAAATGAATAAGATTGTTACAAAATATATGCTTTATCATCAAATATGATTGGCTTGTGTGCATACTACTTTCAATCTCCCACTTGCACTAAAGCCAATCATCTTGGTATCTCATACCCTTCTTCTCTAAGTGACGATTATCCTGCTGTTGAATAAGCTTTAGTTAAACAAGTAACTATTTACTGTTTGAAACCTTTTCAATTCACTGCACCACTGTTCAAGGTAACCTTTTACCTTAAAGTGGATTTTCTGTCGTCTTGGTTTGTCTGGAAAAAAAAACTTGAGTCTGTTAAGCCCTCTAGTTTTAATTTAGACCCACCATAAATATGATCACATCCTTAGTGCCGGTTAAATACTTTAAGATATTTTTCACTGACTCATAGTGAACTTTTCCAGAATATGACTGATCAACATCAGGTCTTGAATATTTCATTGCATACATGATAAATACTCATGCGATCTCTCCTTTCTGGAGTCTTTGGGGACTATTAGGAGAGATACACTCCATGGCTCATCAACATGAGACATCTCTTGGAGTTTGCCATGCTAAACGACTTTAGCATCAAATGAATATACGTTCTTTGGGTTAAGTCGAGCATCCTCTTAAATCTATCTATATTGATTTTTATCCCCAATTTCGATACTCTTCCCAAATCATTCGCGGAGGAATGTTTAGACAACTTTATCTTTATTAATTGTAGCATTGGTATGTCATTCCTTATCCGTAGTATATCAACATATAATACTAGCAATGTCACAATGCTCCCACTGACTCTTTTGTACACACTAGGTTCATTATTGTTTTTAATAAAATTAAACTCTTTTGATTGTCTCATCAAAATGAATGTTCCATATTTAAGAAGCTTGCTTTAATCTATTTCTCTGAGTGTCTACAACTCTTACCTCATCGTATGTAATTGGATCATCATCTTCTATGATGCGTACCTCATCATCATCATCTATGATAAATCCATACCTCCCAGGTATCTTCAGTACTATTCCAGACTTACGATTCGGTTGTAGTACAATAGGTCTATCTACAAGTTGCTCTTATTTAACTTATAGTGTTTTGTGGTTCTTCAACTCTTCAAGATCTATTATCCTCCCACTAGCCCCTTCAATGATAAACACTTTTATCTTAAAAGGAACCGTGTTTCGCAACAAACACCTTTTGCTAAGTAGGATTATAGAACATATACCCTAAACTTACTTTCGGATGTCCCACAAATCTACACTTGTCAAATCTTGTCCCAAGCTTATCCTTTGAAACCTTTTCACATAAGTTGGACAACCCCTTATCTTAACATACTTAAGATTAGGAATTCTCCTTGTCCATAACTTTTATAGAGTCTTGGGGCCAGATTTTGAGGTTACCTTTTTCGTAAATATGCAACCATTTCTAGGACATGACCCTAGAATGATATGTCGGTAAAATCATTATGGACTGCACCATGTCCAATAAGGTATGATTTTTCCTTCCAGATACATCAATCAATTTTTGTGTATCAGGAGGTGTCCTTTATGAGAAAACCATTTGAGATGATCTAGAAACTTATTGCACCAGTATTTATTCCTTGATCTAACCAAAGAATAAATACTTTGCCAATTTGTTTCACTTCTGAATTATTTGAACCTTTCAAATAATTCACACTTGTATTTCAGCAAATACACACATTCAACTCTTTGAATGATCATCTCCCTTTCTTATACTAATTTGTTCAATATGCAAAATTATTTTCACGTAAGTCAAGTATACTAAATCTATTAAGTAATATTCCAGTTCTATACAAAACATTATTATTATAAATAGAACAACAATTGTTCTTAAATATAATTCCAAAGATTTCATTGTCTAACAATAAAATAGAAATAATGTTTTCAACGAGAACTGGAATACAATAACAACTTACTGACTTACTAGATTTGCCCGTAGGCTGTGCTAAACTATAAGTTCTTATGGCTAATGCAGCAACCTTTGCTTCATTTACCAGACATAGAATTACTTATCCTTTGTTTAGCTTTCTACTTCTTCTTGGTCCCTTCATAAATCTATATTTATGATAACCAAAGTCGATATCCAATACCCAAGAAGAAACTTGACTTAAAGAAAAATGTATTTTAAATCATGAACAAAATTGTATTTATAACCGAAACTTCACTAAGCTTCTTCTGGTTAGCTCTACAAGATGCTTCTCGCAGTTTCTTTCCAGTGTCCAGGCTTATTGCAGTGGAAGCAAACTCCTTTGCTATCCATATCAGTTTTGTTCTTATTATCCTTTGTTTTTGCCTTTCTATTTACCTTCTTAGAATCAATCTTCCTTTCAGAAGATCCTTTGGCCCCTACCAGTAAGACTTGGTCTTTCTTGGGTGGAAAGTGACTCTCAATATTTTTCAACATGTTAAGCAAATCAGCGAAGCTGATATCTAGCTTATTCATATGAAAAATTCACAACAATTGTGAGAAGGAGTCCGGGAGTAACTACAAGATCAAATCTTGGCTCAACTCTCCATCCATGACAAAACCTGTTGTCCTAATTGTTTAATCAAATTGATAATGTTAAGGACTTTTATCTGTACTGTAGTGTCATCAGTCATTCTAGATCCGAAGAGCTCCTTAGATATCTGATATCTAGTAGTCCTACTTTCCTCACCAACAACTACTTGATGTGCAGGAATATAGTAGGAGCATCCATAGTTTCATGCTGACGCTGAAGCTCGTTACTCATGGATGCGAGCATGATGCATTAAGTCAACTATGCATCATCTTGCCACTTTCTAAAAGTAACAATCTCTTCCTCAGAGGCATTTTCTGCAACCATTGTAGGGATAGGCGTATTAAGGACATAAGATAACTTTTCAGCCATGAGAACTATTCTCAAATTTCTTAACCAATCCATTTAATTCGGTCCGGTTAAATAACATCTAATATGCTTCACAGTGATAGTAATTTAGACATTATAAAATTCTGTAAATGAATTTATAATTAACAACATTTTAGCACACATTCTTTTATTAATTACCAAAATAAATTAGGTCTTGTTTTAAATTGGTATCTCCCACTATTTTCTTCAAACTATATTACCCTCACTTATATAGTTCGGCAAAATCTAATTAAAGATATGCTAGTGAGAATAAGGATCCCATTTCAAATGTATATAGCCTTGTGGTGACACAACAAACTATATATAAATAAATAGGTAGACAACTCTTGTCAATTACATCAACTATGCAACTCCTTGTATTTTTTCTCTTAAATCATAATGGTCAAGTGTGTGCACATCCGAACTAAAATGATTTAAGTTAAGTCCAACCTAGCATTCCATATATTCAAAAAAGAAAAATATTGTCCTTGTAATGACACAACAAAAAAGCATTGTTCAATTTTCTTTATAAGCATAAAATGTGATAAAATTAACATCTCAAAGAATTAAGATAAGCCTTGTGGTGACACAACAAACTTATAATAATTAATTGATACTCTATTATTTTTATCATGCTAGAAGGCGACGTTTGATATTCCAAATATCTTTGAACGCTTAGGACTTAATATAAAATATTTGAGGGGTTTGCATGTTATTAATTTGTCTCATCTTGTTTAGTGCGCATGCATATATATATATATATATATATATATATATATATATATATATATATATATATATATATAATACGCGTCATATTAATTAACATGCGAAGCATGTTTGCATAATATATAATATATATAGTATAAGCATGCACATATAGAATAATATATTCTACCTGGATTGATTATGGACTTTATTCTAGTTTGGTTCACTAGAACCACCAAGTGAACCAAAAAGGTCAAACCCTAGGGATGCAAGAATTAATATTTAAATATAACTATTACATTTAAACCCGGGCTCCATTACAAACGGGTCTTCATGCACTCCTTGCTCCTTGATCTCCAATTCTTCAAAATTAATTCTAACTATTCCTATTACAAAACTATTTAAAATAAATAGAAACCTTGATCAGCAGTCAATGGGAAGAACATAGGAGGGAACAGAATTTACATTAAGAAAAAATTAGAGAAGACGAGGTACGCAGATCCCATTTAATAAAACACATACATTCATGCATCCAACTAAAATAAAATCCAATCACATTGGTCAATAGTCTATAATAATCAATCACATTTATTATCATACATATCATCATATGCATCAATAAATAACATTCATCTCATGAATAATAAACATTCAATATATATATATTGATATCATTTAATGGGCAAATTTAGTTAGCATAAAATCTAATTTTGAATCAAAATTAACTCATTTATTTTAATCCAAATTTAAATCGATATAAACATCTTTTATTTTAATTTATCCTATTTTGAATAAAATAAACTATTTTATTTTAATCAAAATATTTAATTAAAATAAACTCTTTTATTTTAATTAATTATGTAATCCAATTCCAAATAAAAAAAATAAAACTTTTTTTTATTAAAAGAAACACGGATTCACTTTCCTATTCACAAATAAATTCCTTTATTTTGAATAATATGAAATCTTATTTCATATCTAAATAAACTCTTTATTTAAGGAAACATGGATTCATTTTCCTATTCACAAATAAACTCCTTTATTTTAGGAAACATAGAATCCAATTTCAACTCCAATTAGTTATCATGGAATCCAATTCTAACTCTAATTAGTTAGCATAAAATTCCAATTTTAAAATTAAAACAAACTTTTTATTTTAAGATTAAAATAATTTTTTTTATTTTAATTATAAAATCATTAAGAATATTATATATATATATATATAAAGTATAGACGACTAGTATATTATATATAAAGTAAGGGGTTGATTTGATTAATGTGGTTAGTTATGGGTAAAATGCGCAAATATTTTTAAATAAACAAGTGGTTATAAAATACTAATTGTTGTCGGAGAATATTCGTTTGGTCGGAGAATATTCGTACGACGGCGCAGCCTTGTGTGGGTCCCATAACGGAAAGCGATTGGATGAAGAAAACGACAAGTATAAGTTGTTTATAAATAACGGCGTAGTTGCTACCGTTAATACTATTAGAATACCCGGTGGTTAAAATACAGTAATACGCGTTGTTGCACAGTAGCATACGGTATTGCACCAATTATTGATTCTTACGTAAGAAGGCACTACTCAATAATATGGTTACAGTAATTACTCTTTAATATTTTATTTTATTGATTCAATAATTGTTACGTTGATATTTTATATTACTGTTGTTTCAATAATTGTCACTACACAGTATTTTCCATTATCGAAGCAATAATTCATATTATCTGAATAATATTATTAGATAACATTATTGGTAATGTCTAGAAAATTCTGTCTAAGGAGAGGTTTGGTCACGTAATTGCGCACCAGTAAGGGGAGATTCTTATTGGAAAGCCCCCTCTTTCCTGGAAACGGTCTGGTTGCCAGTACTGTGATTCTGTAATATTATTTATGAATAATTAATTATTGATTTATATGATGAGGAAAATATTGATTTTATATGGATATAGATAGAGAAATTTTTAAAGTAACAATTGTTAAAAAAATTAATATTTTATCTTTTCTGATAAAATAATATTTTTTATATTATATAATAATGATGATATTTTTACAATGAATGTGGGTTATATAAGTATATGAGGAGGAAGAGTATTTTTGTTGCATTAAATGATTAACACATACTTTGTGTGTCGGTGGACCCCATTTCTTGACTGAAATTTGATTATAGCCTGTAAAATCGTCCGTATGTGGGTTTCGGTCAATTTATGTTTGGAATTTGAAAAAACTTTCTTCTGCAAAGTTGTAGAGAATTGAATTTCCTATAAAAAATCGCGAGATTCAAATTTTCTGATAAAAGGGCTATTTATTATGAATTATTGAAGTTTCGTAGTTCCGAAATAATTGATTTTTAGAAGTTTTATTTATATTTTAAAAGAAAAACATTTTTTAAATGTTTGTGGACATCTTTAACATGTGTTAGATGGCTAAAATCAGATTTTTAAGTGGGCGTAGGAATTTATTTTATATATAATATTATTATATTAAATTTTCTACTTTAGTGTTCTAAGCATTTTCCTATAAATAGGGTGCTTAGGTTAGAATTGAAAATCACACCAAAAACTGAAGTTTTTTCTCTCTTTCTCTCTCTATATTATCGAGCGTATTCTTGTGAATATTTTGATACTTTGAGTGTTGTTATACGGTGCAAGTTCCCTTAAACACTATATACAGTATTCTAGTCAGAAGTACTGTCTTTTCGAGGTAAGGGATGTTATTTTTTTTAATAGTACTGTCTTTTCGAGGTAAGGGATGTTATTTTTTTTAATCAATAATATTATTTCTTTCAATATCATTATACCGGAATATTGGTAAAATTTTTCTTGTAAATTCTTATCTTTTCATGTCAGGGTTACTATTCATGAGTTACTATTCACGAGTTATTATTCACGAGTTACTATTCACGAGTTACTATTCACGAGTACTATTCACGAAGCATGATGATTTTTTTTCTTGTGAATTTCTACCTTTTAGTGTCGAGGTTACTATTCACGTATACGACACTATTCACGTATACGACACTATTCACAAATACGGCACTATTCAATATTAAATTTTCTTTTCTGTGTCCAAGATATCAATTATGGATACTAGCTTTGATTGTATCCATGTTTTGATCATTCTTGAATTTTACTGCGCTATGATTATTTATGAAGTATTTTTGAACTCGGATTGTTTGAAATACGAATCCTTAATATTTTTTTTTGTTTCACTGGATTCGTTTTCTTTAAAAAAAATTTCATCATCCTAAGTCCTAAATGATGATATAACTGAATATCTTTGGCCTGTAGTGCAAAGATGAATGATTTTTTGGTGAATATCTTTTGCCCGTAGTGCAAAGATGAACAGGTGTTGAGATGAACATGACCAACTGATGAATATCTTTGGCCTGTAGTGCAAAGATGAATATTTGAATCAAGATGTATATTGATTGATGTTACAGGGATAAAATATTAATGATGGACTTTTAAAATCATTGAAGATAGTAGATTTCATTCTCCACTTAACTCTTCTAATGAAT
Source organism: Panax notoginseng (assembly GCA_016801055.1). Lineage (NCBI taxonomy): Eukaryota > Viridiplantae > Streptophyta > Magnoliopsida > Apiales > Araliaceae > Panax > Panax notoginseng. Next base: position 105,423,833 of record CM029016.1, on the reverse strand, counting down.
TATTATTTCCGCTGCGAATATTGATTTAAAATTTGTTGTCTATTGTATTCTAATAAATTTTTCCCTATATTCTTAGTCATAATATTCTTTACTGGGCTAGTTGAGCTCACCCTTTTCCTTTTTGTTCCATTTTTCTTCTCAGGAGACGAGAATGTAGCGAGTACTAGTAGGGATATGGAATGATGGTTCAAGATAGTTTTCTTAGTAGTCCTCACTATTTTGTAAAATAATGTATCAATAAGTATAATGAGGACTTAATTGAGTATGAATACTGTCTAGATGACAATATTTGTATTTAAACTCACAGTATATGTGTTGTCGTATTTTGCAAGACAATTGTAATAATAAAGTTATAGTTATTTTTTGTACCATGTATTTGTCGACTCAAAATGAGTTCGGTGGAATGGACCTATTTTGGGGGCGTTACAGTTGGTATCAGAGCTTAGATATGGTCTCTGGCGGAGATCGGAGAATAGAACTAGGAGGGGAGAGACGAGTAAATCCATCGCTAGTATGTCCTACCTAAGCTTATTTATTGGTTGGTCAGAATATAGGGATATTATGTGATATGTTAATTTCTTAAATTAACCCTGGTTTTATGGCAGTATTTGAGAATGGCAATAGAGAATGTTAACAGTTGAGTAAATGAGACCATGGAGACACCTTTGCTCACCAACGAGGAGAACGTGCAACAGGTTGGTATGTTTGACGATGGTATGTTTAGGAACTTTCTAGAATTCATGCAAAACCAAACGAGAAAGACTACTGTTCAAAATGCAGGTGGAAACACTGGCAACTCATATCACCGCTAAGCAGTTCAAGGAGTTAGGACCGCCGGAGTTTTTAGGAAAGCCAGAACCACTTACGGCAGGGACGTGGATAAAGCAGATTACTAAGATATTTGATGTCTTGGGATGCTCAGAAGAGCAAAAGGTTCCTTTCGCCACTTTCATGTTACGAGGAGAGGCAGATTATTGGTGGAAATCCGTAAAGCGTACTCAGCCTACCGCACTGAAGATGTCTTGGGAGAAGTTACAAGAATTGTTCAACGACAAGTACTTTCCTGAAAGTATTCGTCACATGAAGGAGGTAGAGTTCATCAAGCTGGAGCAAAATAATATGAACGTGTCGCAGTACGAAGCTAAGTTTGTCGAGTTGTCTCGATTTGCATCACATTTGGTTGATAATGAGGAGAGAATGACGCGAATGTTTCTACGAGGTTTGAAACCAAAATACGTCAATACCTCATTTCTCACAAACTTTGTTTATATTCAGATGTTGTGAATAGGGCTCAGTTATTGGAGCGCGATAATGAGTCGGCTCAACTGAAGAATAATGACTAACAACTCAATGATAATCGTACCGGTGGTAACGGTCATCGGAACAATGATAACAATCGTGGAGGAAATTATCATGCCAGAAATTGTAACCACTTCGGTGGTAATCATGGCCAAGATAATAGAAGAACTAACTCAAGTGGAAATTTCAAGAAGAGAATATTTAACGATGACGGGAAGATGTCGGCAGCAGTACCAGCACCAGCAACGAATTTTAGAGGAGGAGAAAGACCGCCAGTTAGATGCGGAAAAGAGGGACACATAAGTCCAAACTGTTCACAACCTTCCAAGGTATGTTTTAGTTGTGTAAAGGACGGTCATATAGCTCAAGATTGTCCAGTAGCGAAACCAAGTCCAGCGGGGATGGTGACTCCAAAGGCTGTCCCGGATAAGTCAAAGTCAACGATTCCTGAAAGAGCGTTTGTCGTGACTGGTCAGAATGCGAGGAACCCAAACGAAGTTAGCATGGGTTAGTTAATTATAAATTCTTACGAAGAAAATTAGACTTTGACTTATCTGTTGAAACTCTGTTATCAGAAACTTTCGTTACATCCACTGTTTATAAATCTTGTTTGATCCAAGTTGGCACCATCACATTACCTGTTGACCTTATTTCTTTAAAGATACTTGTTTTTGATGTGATTTTTGGGATTGATTGATTGATTAACTACTCATCATGTCAAAATTGATTGCTTTCGTAAGGTTGTTAGTTTTCATATTCCTAAGCAACCTGTTATTTGAATTCAAGCAACCAAACCACTAAAGTCAATCATTGTCATATCAAGCCATAAAGCCATTCGTTTATTAAAAAATGGATGTCAAGCTTTCTTACCCATGTCATGGACTTTAATACGTCATATTTGAATAATATTTTGTTTCTTGACGTATTTTCTAAAAAATTCTTGGCTTACTTCCAAAGTGTGATATTGAATTTTGTATCGACTTTGAACCCGGTACAAAATCCATTTCTAAAATCTCATATCGAATGGCTCCTACTGAACTTCAGGAGTTAAAAATTCAACTATAGAATTTGGTACCCGAGCCTTTTATCTGGTGACTTCCTTTGTAGAATACATCGAAGCCAGACTCTCTGTAGGGGACGCCATATTTGTGTGATAGTAAACTGATAGGTGTCATTGTGACGTGCTATCCAAGATTGGGATATGAGTCACAGTTGAGAGCAACCTAAGTCAATAATCGAAATACGTAGCTTTCTAGGCTTAGTTAGTTATTATCGGAGATTCGTAGAAATATTTTTTCGAATAGCTACTCCATTAACTCAGCTGACTCGTAGAGATACAAAATTCGAATGGAGCGAGGAATGTGAGAAGAGCTTCCAAGAATTTAACATGCGACAATGACGTTGGCTCGAGCTGTTGAAAGATTACGATCATACTATCCAATACCATCCTGGAAAAGCAAACACGGTAGCTGACGTGTTGAGTAGAAGATCGTATGCGGGTACGAGTGCGATATTGTCAAACACAAAGACTCATTTCAAAAGATGGAGATAGAGTTAAAGATTCTAAGAACCTGTGTGAAGATAACGGAGTAGAATCAACTTTAATCGATAAAGTTAAAACCGCTCAAGCTACACACCGGAGCTGATGAATATGAAGAAGGAGGTGCAAGAAGTTGTTATTCCAAAAGCGAGAATCGGCGATGTGAGGAAAGCTCAAACCTTCGATTTATTAGTCCATTTGAAATCCTCGATTGAATAGGAACTATGCCCTATAGACTCACTTTACAGCCAAGTATGACGCGTGTTCATAACATTTTTCGCGTATCGATGTTACGTAAATATGTGGACGACCCGAACCACATTATTAAGTTAGAACCAGACGATATAGCAGAAGATTTAACATACGAGGAGGTACCAGTCAAGATCTTGGATGGAAAGGAGCATGTCCTACGCATGTCAATTTCGAGGACGAAATTTCATAAGGAGGAGAGGTTGTAAGGCCCCAACTTTTTATAAATGAAGATTTAATTTTCTCTAATTATTATTTTGAAAAAGTAAGGGGTTGATTTGATTAATATGGTTAGTTATGGGTAAAATGTGTAAATATTTTTAAATAAGCAAGTGGTTATAAAATACTCATTGTTGTCGGAGAATATTCGTTTGGTCGTGGAATATTCTTGCTGTCGGGAAATATTCGTACGACGGCGCAGCCTTGTGTGGGCCCCATAACGGAAAGCGATTGGATGAAGAAAACGACAAGTATAAGTTGTTTATAAATAACGGCGTAGTTGTTACCGTTAATACTGTTAGAAAACCCGGTGGTTAAAACACAGTAATACGCGTTGTTGCACAGTAGCACACGGTATTGCACCAATTATTAATTCTTACGTAAGAAGGCACTAACTCAATAATGGTTATAGTAATTACTGTTTAATATTTTATTTTATTGATTCAATAATTGTTACGTTGATATTTTATATTACTGTTGTTTTAATAATTGTCACTACACAGTATTTTCTATTATCGAAGCAATAATTCATATTATCTGAATAATATTATTAGATAACATTATTGGTAATATCTAGAAAGTTCTGTCTAAGGAGAGGTTTGGTCACCTAATTGCGCGCCAGTAAGGGGAGATCCTTATTTGAAAGCCCCCTCTTTTCTGGAAACGACCTGGTTGCCAGTACTGTGATTCTGTAATATTATTTGTGAATAATTAATTATTGATTTACATGAAGAGAAAAATATTGATTTTATGTGGATATAGATGGAGAAATTTTTAAAGTGACAATTGTTAAAAAAATTGATATTTTATCTTTTCTGATAAAATAATATTTTATTGTATTATATAATAATGATGATATTTTTTACAATGAATGTGGGATATATGAGTATATGAGGAGGAAGAGTATTTTTGTTGTATTAAATGATTAACACATGTTTTGTGTGTCGGTAGACCCCATTTCTTGACTGAAATTTGATTATAGACTGTAAAATCATCCGTATGTGGATTTCGGTCAATTTATGTTTGGAATTTGGAAAAACTTTTTTCTGCAAAGTTGTGGAGAATTGAATTTCCTATAAAAAATCGCGAGATTCAAATTTTCTGATAAAAGGACTATTTATTATGAATTATTGAAGTTCCGTAGTTCCGAAATAATTGATTTTTGGAAGTTTTATTTATGTTTTAAAAGAAAAACGTTTTTTTAATATTTGTGGACATCTTTAACATGTGTTAGATGGCTGAAATCAGATTTCTAAGTGGGCGTAGGAATTTGTTTTATATATAATATTGTTATATTAAATTTTCTGCTTTGGTGTTCTAAGCATTTTCCTATAAATAGGGTGCTTAGGTTAGAATTGAAAATCACACCAAAATCTGAAGTTTTCTCTCTCTTTCTCTCTCTATATTATCGAGCGTATTCTTGTGAGTATTTTGATACTTTGAGTGTTGCTATACGGTGCAAGTTCCATTCAGTACTATATCCAGTATTCCAGTCAGAAGTACTGCCTTTTCGATAGGATGTTATTTTTTTTACCAATGATATTATTTCTTTCAATATCATTATACCGGAATATTGGTAAGATTTTTCTTGTAAAATTCTTATCTTTTAATGTCGGGATTACTATTCATGAGTTACTATTCACGAGTACCATTCACGAAGCATGATGATTTTTTTTCTTGTGAAATTTCTACCTTTTAGTGCCGAGGTTACTATTTACGTATACAGCATTATTCACGTATACGACACTATTCATAAATACGGGCACTATTCAGAAAAAAAATTAAATTTTCTTTTGTGTCCAAGATATCTATTATGGATACTAGCTTTGATTGTATCCATGTTTTGATCATTCTTGAATTTTACTTCGCTATGATTATTTATGAAGTATTTTTGAACTCGGATTGTTTGAAATACGAATCCTTAATATTTATTCTTTTGTTTCACTAGATTCGTTTTCTTTAAAAGATTTTTCATCATCCTCAGTCCTAAATGATGATATAACTGAATATCTTTGGCCTGTAGTGCAAAGATGAATGATTTTCTAAGGAATATCTTTTGCCCGTAGTGCAAAGATGAACAGGTGTTGAGATGAACATGACCAACTGATGAATATCTTTGGCCTGTAGTGCAAAGATATTCATTTGAATCAAGATGTATATTGATTGATGTTACATGGATAAAATATTAATGATAGACTTTTAAAATCATTGAAGATAGTAAATTTCATTCTCTACTTAACTCTTCTAATGAATTATTATTTCCGCTGCGAATATTGATTTAAAATTTATTGTCTATTGTATTCTATTAAATTTTTCCCTGTTGAGGACTAACGATAATTTGTTCTATATTTTCTTAGTCATAATGTTCTTTACTGGGCTAGCTGAGCTCACCCTTTTTCTTTTTGTTCCATTTTTTTTCTCTGGAGGCGAGAATGTAGCGAGTACTAGTCGGGATATGGAATGATGGTTCAAGATAGTTGTCTTAGTAGTCCTCATTATTTTGTAAAATAGTGTATCAATAAGTATAATGAGGACTAAATTGAGTATGAATACTGTCTAGATGATAATATTTGTATTTAAACTCATAGTATATGTGTTGTCGTATTTTGCACGACAATTGTAATAATAAAGTTATAGTAATTTTCTGTACCATGTATTTTGCGACTCAAAATGGGTTGGGTGGAATGGACCTATTTTGGGGACGTCACATATATAAGCGGAAAATTGCACAAAATAAGCGAAAACGTGAAAAAACAGAGTTTAAAATTTTACAAACCATATACCCGGATCATCCTTTATGCACAATTATTAATTAAACGAAAAGATATGAAGAACAAGAATCATACCCTTGAAGATTCGAGCTTCCTCAGGCACAAGTTCACCTCCAATCCTTTTCGCGTTCAACTTGAATCCACCTGGTTTGGTTCCTTCCTTTGATCAACGTTAGCCACCCAAGTATTTGGCCTCTAGAGGTGATCCACCAAGGAAGAAGAAAGATTCAAGAAGATGGATATTTGAAAAAACCCTAGTTTTCTATCTCTATAGAAAAAAAACGTACTCTCCCAACTATTGGAATTACGTCTGTTGTGAAAAAGTCAACAACAACTCTATCACCCATAATAAGACTCTTATTATTTATAGATGTGAGCAACCCTCCTTAACAATTGAGGAATTGAATTTTATTTTAATTAATTAAATCCTTTAATTAATTAGGCTCCCAATCTTATTAGGAATAATTAATTAAACTTTTTTAATTAATTAGCCTCCTAATCTTATTAGGATATATGAGAGTGCTTTTATTAATTAATTCCCAAACTCTTTAGAAATTAAAATAATAATAATTGTAATAATATTAATAAGACTCCTCTTATTAATTTATATATTTAATATTTCCAAAATATTAAATAATAAATATTAAGCTATTTAATTTATTCTATCACCATAGATTAAATTAAATACACTTAACATATTATTACGATTATGTCATTAACTTCTTAAATAATTATTCTTCCTTTTATGGTGTGACCATTTAGGTTCTCCATGTTAAACCAATTGTGAATAAATCAATTAGAACAATTCTAATCTTATTTAAATAAATAAATTAAATTATTAATTTATTTAAATAAATAATATTTATTTTACAATAGGGATAAGCCTCCCTAGCGATCAACGACTTTCCAGATAATATAGATTTCAACATTAATCATAAAAGAACATTTGAGTAAATAGTTACCGTACAATTCAATCCTTCCACCATACAATGTCCTAATTAAATATAAGATATGGAATTACTGTCAAGTCTTATTTTGTTTAATTATATGTCTTTCGACTCTTAAATGCACAACTCCAAATAATGCAAATTAGAAACTCATTTGTAATTTTATTATGCAAGGCCAAGGACTACTGGGTTGTCATTTATCGAATCACATAGGACATTTCTCTTCTTTTTACTAGAAGTGGTAGATTCTTTATTGATCATACATTATCTCCATATACATCTTATTATACCCAAGCATACCCTTTGATATACTCTAAGGGTCTTAAGGAATAAGTCAAAGTATAACTCATCATACACAAGATACTAACTCATCATACACAAGATACTATGATGATCTCAAGTCCAAGGTTCACTTGTACTACTATATCACTATAGAGATTCCTATTGACAGACAAGTAAAACTTCATTAGGTATTTCTTAGCGAGCCACGTTCAGTGAACTTATTCTCTAATAAACTCCTACATACTTGCTTTAGTGTCTCCACATAAATGATCATGAGATCAATCATCCTCATCCAATGAACAAGCAATGTATGTACCAATCTATCTGGATTCACTAATCCCACATTTAGTAATCCAACGATTGGGAACTATTTTAGTTTTAAGCTTTCTAAGAATTTAGGTCCCATTAGAATGATCATCAACATTATTCTAAATCATTGCTTAAAACTATGGGTTTATCACATATTATAAAACAACATTATATAGATAATTAAAAGTCTTTAATAAATTAATACTTTTTATTAATAAATGAATAAGATTGTTACGAAGTATATGCTTTATCATCAAAAATGATTGGCTTGTGTGCATACTACTTTCACCCATATGTCGTCATCTAAGACTCACTTTCGCCAATAGTAATTGCCTTTACCAGACGTCAAACCACTTGTCGTTTGTCAAACCACTTGTCGTTTCACATTACAGGCGTCGAACCACTTGTCATTTCATATTATAGGCGTCGAACCACTCGTCATTTCACATTACAAGCGTCGAACCACTTGTCATTTCATATTACAGGCGTCAAAACACTTGTTGTTTCACATTACAGGCGTCAAACCACTTGTTGTTTCCCTTCCACTTTTTGAAGGAGGGTTGGGTGTTAAAAATCTGGTGGATTGGAACGTTGCGTGTATTTTACACCATCTTATTAACATCATCCAACCTACTTCTCCCTCTCTATGGGCAAACTGGATCAAAGCCACCACCCTCAAGAATAAATCCTTCTGGCAAGTACCTTAGCCCCTGATAGCTCTTGGATATGGAAGTAGATCCTGAAACTTAGGCCTCTCGCCCTTCAGCACTTGCACTATATTGTCAGTAATGGGTATCACACAAATCTCTGGTACGACCCTTGGGTTAACGGTACCGTAATCAACCCTTCCCTTGCCTTATTATCAAACTCTAGACTGCCAATGTCAGCTACAGTCAACCATATCATTCTGAATGACTCTTGGAACCTTCCCATGAGCAACCATCGTGATGTGATTATGCTTAGAAGGGATGTCCAACTCCTCCCTCCCCCTACCCAGCAGCAGGACATAATTCTTTGGGATGCATGGGATATCAGACTGGTAAAATCTAGACAAATCTGGGACTCCATCCGTATGAGCAATCGGCTGGTTCACTGGAGAAAATTTGTGTGGCACAAGCTCCATGTTCCCCGTTTACTCCTTCACCTTATGGCTTGGATTTCTTTTTTTTCTTTTTTTCTTTTTTTTTGATAATGTGGAGTTTCCCAACAACAGTCGGACTACGTCTCCCCACCCCGGACCAGGCTTTACGAATAGGCTCGACCTAAGAAATGGCTCCGCCTAGAAATGTGTGATCTGTGGTCACACAAACCAATTTTTAATTGGCCCTCACACTTGTTGCAGGTGGGAATCGATCCCAGGATGCCCGGGTTTACGGTTCACCCCAGGTGGAAACTCATCGCTGCGCCAAGTGTTCTGGTTTATGGCTTGAATTTCTCAAGAAACTTCCCACTAATGACCGAACTAAGCATTATTCTGGAAGGACTTGGAACTGCCCTCTCTGCAATCTCCTTCCTGAAACTTCCAATCATCTTTTCTTTGAGTGTGCTTTCTCTAGACATATTCTTCATCATGCGATTAATCTTGGAAACTGGAGCCCCTTTCCAGCCTCCTGGGATTCAATTATGGACTTTCTCACTGATTTCCAAGGTTCCTCCCTTTCCAGGAACATCCTTTGTGTCAGTGTGCTTCTATAAAGTTTGAGAGGCTCGCAATAACAAGCTACAAAGTAACACTATCCCTCCTATGATCAGCTTGCCAAAGATGTGATTCATATTATCAAATCTAGACTTTCTACTTGCCACTCATTTCTTAAAGCAACTAACTCCCAATATTATTGTAGTTGGCTTTTTACTAGCTAGATATTGTATTTATATCATTGGCATTGGGCTGGTCATCTGGTTTCGGGGAGCTGGGATTGTATTTGCCCAATGTTAGCCTTCAACATGCGTCTACATGAGCTGTTTGGGCTAGGCTTCTGGGTCAGTTGTGGGCTTGTTTGCTGATCGGTCCTTCTTTTCAACTGCTTGGCAAGGCTAGGCAGTCTGTTATGGGGTGGGTAGCTGATTTCGAGCTGCTGGGATTTTTTCTGGCTGCTAGGTGCAATCTGTTGGATCTGCATCCAGTCTGCTGCAGGCGCTAAATTCTTGGTTACTGTTACTATTTTGTGCTTGGGGAAAAAGGGCTTGTCTAGCTTGGCAACTCTGATGGTGAACTAGCTGCTGCATAGCCCATTTACTGCTTCTGATGCAATTTGTGGGCTTTTTTTGAGCTAGTTCTTCGGCCTCATGGTTGTTTTCTAGCAATGCAGTCTGCATGAGTTTACCCTCTGGCTGGGCTGCTGAGTTTTATTTCTGTTCATGGGTTGTTTGACACGGATTTCTGTTTTGGCTGTTGTGGCTGAGCTGAGTTTCGGCTGGGCATGTACTGTTAAGTATACCTGCTGCTGTTCATATGCTGATGTCTCCTTCGTTGGGATACACTTCTAGCCTTAAGTTGATGCTTGGCAATGGAATTGCTTCTTAGGCAGTTGAGATTTGTTGCTCCGAGCCTCTACCTCTTAGCTAGTTCGTTTGGCTCATGCTATTGGCTGGGGTTCTCGGTTTTTGGCTCTTAGGGACTAGATGCTGCTATTTCTGGCCTTAAAAGGGATTGTGTCGTCACTGGGTATGAAACGGGATAGACTTTTCTGCTATAACCAAGATTAGATTATCTACATGTATTTCTTTTCAAAACTACAAATAGTCAATATTTCTATAATCTACTTATTTAGCTAGTTGGTTTCTGGTATAGTTTCCTTGTATAAATTCTTCATCTTGGGCCTGTCCACAGATGATGTAGCTATATTTCTGGGGTATGCCCCTTGTCTTTGTAATTTGGTTCCTTTAATACAAACAAAATTTAGCAAAAAAAAAATCACTTGTTGTTTCACATTACAGGCGTCAAACCACTTTTTTTTTCATATCACCAGTCATTAAGCCACTTGCCTCTTCACATTGCAAGGGCTAAGATAGAAATCTTCTATAAATAGAAGCTTAATTCTTCTTTCATTCTTACCAATTCACTATGACTCACAAGAGAATTCTATATAGAGAGAATCATAGAGAAAGAAGAACAGTATTCTGTTACAACACTATTGCAGTATCCAACCTCCTACTAAGGTAAGGGGTATTATTTCTTTCGTATTCGTAAGGGATATTATTTTTGTTCAATATTCGTATGAAATAATATTTTCTTCCCATACTCTGTAGTATGTAAGTAATATTATGTGACGCCCCCAAAATATGTATACATCACCCATCTTGAGTCGCCAAATACATGGTACAAATTTCAAATACAACTTAATATTACAACTGTCGTGTAAAATACGACAAAACATAAACTGAGAGTTTTAAAACGAATATTGTCTTCTAGACAGTATTCAACTCAAATGGAGTCCTCAATACAATTATTATCACACTATTTCATAGAATAGTGAGGACTACTAATGCTATCATCTGGACCGTCACTCCGTTCCTCTACTAGTCCCAGCTACGTTCTCATTTCCTGAAGAGGACAATGAAAGCAAAAGGGTGAGCTCAACTAGCCCAGTAAGAAATATTATGACTAGGATAATGCAAAATAATTTATCGTTAACCTTCAACAGTGTTAAACCGATAAAATATAACAAACATCAAGTTTAACTGCAGTGGAACAAGCAATCCATTAGAAGAGTCAAGTAGAGAATAAAATCTACTATCTTCTATGATTTAAAAGGTTTTTCATCACTTTTATCGCTGAGACTCAGCTTAATAAATAATCCACATCATCCCTGCACTACGGCTAAGGATATTCATTAGTATCACGACCACAAATTATCCATACACTACGGGGCAAGGATAATGTGTATTCATCAATGGTCATGATTATGCCAACAACTGTCCATCAATGCACTACGGGCCATTGAGGACTTTTACCTCATCATTTGTAATATTACGGTCATGATTATACCGAATAATCCCTGGTCATAATCATACCAAGTCCATCTATGCACTACAGGCCACATATAGACTTTCAACAGAATATAAACATGAGGATGATGACAATGATATAAGAATTCAATAAAACAAGTTCAAGGATAAATTTTAAAAGATTTATAAATTAATTTATCCAGAAATCAATAACGTCCAAATTGTCTACATAATACTGCTTTGTGGAGTAAAATTCAAAGATAATATTGTACCAAAAATAATTTGGACCGAAAACGAATCAATTTTTATCGTGAATAGTAGTACCCCGGGTGGATAGTACTCGAGTGAATAATATTCCGTGAATAGTACTTCAGGAATAGTAATTGTGACGCCCCCAAAATAGATCCATTCCATCCAACCTATTCTGAGTCGCCAAATACATGGTACAGAAAACAACTACAACTTTATTACAACAATTATCGTGCAAAATACAACAACACATATGCTATGAGTTTGGGTACAAATATATACCAACTGTGATTCATGTCCCAACCTTGGATAGCACGTCACAATGACATCTTACATAAAGGTATAGTCAAAAACTGTTTTAGAAATTAGAATATTTGGGAAGTGCTCAAGGAAACCCTCGTACATGGGAGGCCATGCTTCTAGGTTATGATAGATATCATATGGCCACAGAATTATCCTTGGTTGACCCAATAGACCCCAAAGAAAAACGAGAAGTTTACTATCATATTCTTCCCAATGGTGAGTCTTCTCTTGACATATCATTATCTCCACTGTCTCTAACTGAAAATTATACTTCAAACAAACACCAAGATTATATAGGTAGTGCTCGTAGATATACTCGGCAAGTGGATGTGCACAACCATGTCTTATGATGACACGAGGTTGTGTGTCGTTAGACATCTTGTATGATAGTGGCAAAACACCCTTCCAACATTGGGTTTGCTTCACCCTAGATGATTTACCAAATATAACTACTAAATGAACTTTTCTATACTGCTTCGGGAGAACCTCCACAGCTAGAGACCACCGTTCTATTTTCCTGTTATCCTCACTCGACCCAGCTACACTCTTATTACCTGAAAGGAATTATGAAGCAAAAGGGTGAGCACAACTAGCTCAGTAAAGAATATCATGACTAAAGATAATTAAATTATCAATAGCCTTCAACAGAATTAAATCAGAGATTTAGAACATATGGTAGATGAAAAAAATTTCAACCATAGTTGCAGCGGAACGAGCAATCCATTAGAAGAGTCAAATAGACTATAAAGTCTATTATCTTCTCCACGTTAAAAGTCCACCAACAATGTTTTATCCCTGTAACATCAATCAACAGTTCCTTTCCACAATCATATGAATAATTTATAATCATAATTGTGATTCTAAATTTCGCATCCAAGACGAAGATAATTTTCATCACCTGTCTTTACCTGAAACATCAAAGATCATGGTTATACCAAATCACAGTTCTTGTTCATAATCATACTAATAAATTCATCTTTGCACCACGGGCCAAAGATATTCATCAACAGTTCATCTTTACACTACATGCCAAAGATATTCAACAACAAGTCATCTTTGCACTACGGGCCAAAGATATTCAACAACAACTCATAGTGCAAATATCTTGAATCAAATAGTCATCTTTGTACTACGGGCCAAAGATATTCATCAACAACTCATCTTTGCACTACAGGCCAAAGATATTCCTCAATAGTTCATATTTGCACTACAGGCCAAATATATTATTATCTCAAAGAAATATATAATCATTTCAGAATTTATATAACCAATAATTATAACCATGTTGATCATTTCACATTTGCACTTAAGCTAAAGATATTCAATTATAAATTCAATGGTCATGATCATACCAGTCAAAAATTCAACTTTGCACTACTGGCCAAAGAGAACCCATAGTCATCATCGTACCAAAAATCTACCCATCTTTACACTCAAGTCAAAGAGAAATATCATCATTAGGGTTATAAAAATGTTATATATGATAATAAAAAATAATATGATCAACATATAGTTTTAATCTCAAGAGTAATATTCATAAATCAACTATAATTTGGTTAGAAAAAGAAACCAATTTTGTCATGAATAGTAACTCGTCAGTAACTCGTGAATAGTAACTCGTGAATAGTAACTCATGAATAGTATCTCATGAATAGTAGCTCGTGAATAGTAACTCGTGAATAGTAACTCGTGAATAGTAACTCGTGAATAGTAAGTAACTCATGAATAGTAACCCCGACATGAAAAGATAAGAATTTCACAAGAAAAATCTTACCAATATTCTGGTATAATGATATTGAAAGAAATAATATCATTTTTTAAAAAATAACATCCCTTATTATCCCTTACCTCAAAAGAGCAGTACTCCTGACTGGAATAACGCTGAACGAACTTGCACCGTATAGCAACACTCAAGATATCTAAATACTCAAAAGAATACACTCGATAATATAGAGAGAGAAATAGAGAGAAAACTTCAGTTTCTAGTGTGATTTTCAATTCTAACCTAAGCACCCTATTTATAGGAAATTGCTTAGAACACCAAAGCAGAAAATTTAATAAAATAATAATATAATTATAAATTTTCCTTAGCCCACCTTTCTGGATTCAGCCATCAACATGTGCAAGTGGGGCCCACCAAAGTGTAAAAAACGTTTTTGTTAATAAAAATAAATAAAACTTCCAAAAATCAATTATTTCGAAACTTCGGAACTTCAATAATTCATAATAAATAGCCTTTTTATCAGAAAATTCGAATCTCGCGATTTTTTATAGAAAATTCAATTCTCTACAACTTTGCAGAAGAAAATTTTTCCAAATTCCAAACAAAAATTGACCGAAATTCACAAACGGACGATTTTACAGTCTATAATAAATTTTCGGTCAAGAATTGTGTCCACCAACACACAAAACATGTGTTAAACATTTAATCCAACAAAAATACTCTTCCTCCTCATTTATTTATATATCCCACATTCATTGTAAAAATATCATCATTAATATATTATTAAAATAATATATTTAAATGAATTATTTTATCAGAAAAAATAAAATATTAATTTTCAACAATTGTCACATTAAAATTTTTCTCCATCTATATCCACATAAAATCAATATTTTCCTCATCATATAAATCAATAATTAATTATTCACAAATAATATTATAGAATCACAGTAATGGCAACCAGGCCATTCCCAGGAAAGAGGGGGCTTTCCAATAAGGATCGCTCCTTACTGGCGCGCAATTAGATGACCAAACCTCTCCTTAGACAGAAATTTCTAGACATTGCCAATAATGTTATCTAATAATATTATTCAGATAATATGAATTATTGCTCCGATAATAGAAAATATTGTGTAGTGACAATTATTAAAATAACAGTAATATAAAATATCAACGCAGCAATTATTGAATCAATAAAATAAAATATTGAACAGTAACTACTGTAACAATTATTGAGTAGTGCCTTCTTACGTAAGAATCAATAATTAGTGCAATACCTGCTATTGTGCAACAACGCGCTCAAATTTGTCGTTTTCTTCATCCGATAATTATTCAGTTATGAGGCCCACAAATAGCTGCGCCGTCGTACGAATATTTTTCGACATAAAGAATATTCCACGACCAAACGAATATTCCCCGACAACAATGATTATTTTATAACCACTTGTTTATTTTGAAAAATTTTCACATTTCACCCACAACTTTAATTTTTTATCAATTTAACCATTTACTGAATTGTAATTATAAGAAAAATTGAATACTTTTATTTCATAAAATTCGGGGTCTTACAGTAATCCCGTGAATAGTACTCCGGTATGAAAAAGTTAAAACTTATCAAGAATGCTCAGAATAATATTTTCATGAAAAGATACTGGATGAAGCGCAAATATCAAGGATATTCTACTAATTTCATGGAGTTTAGAAGCCAAAATTTTAACAAACGAGTATAGAATTCGAAATCTGAAACGAAATAATATTACTTACATACTACAAAGTATGGAAGAAAATATTATTTCAAGCGAATATTGAACAAAAATAACATCCCTTACCTTGAAAAGAAGAGTATTCCAACTGGTGTATAGCGGGGATATTCTTGAAGAAACTTTCGATGTTTTCTACGCTCAAAGCTTTCTAAAACTCTAAAGAAATACGCTCAAGATTATAGAAGAAGAATTCTCTGATTCTGGTGTGATTTTCAATTATAACTTAAGCGCCTATTTATAGGAAAATGCTAGAACGTCATAGGAGACTAAATTAATAAACTATTAATATTAATTTTCTACGCATGCATTTTGAAAACAATACCAGTCCACCACTTTTGATCAAACAAGCCAGCCATCTTTGAAAGAATTTTCAGCCCACTTGTTTTGAAAAAAAATAAAAGTGTGCCCCACCCAATTTTAATAAAAATCATTTTATTTTTTGAAAGATCAGAAATTCATAATAAATAGCCATTCTCGCTATATCTTTTGATAGGCCTCTATTAGTGGTAGGGCGTCTGTGCCCATTTTCCTGTATTTTTAGTTGTACAGAGATGATGTATTAGATGATGATATACTTAGGAATGCATGTAAAGTTTTTTCATTCCCTATATCATATTGCCATCCATTATCTGTTATGCATGTATCATGTTATGTATGTCCAGAGATATTCAGCATTGACCCCTGGATGGTATTATGATACGACCCACACAGATGTCTTCTTCGACAGTCAGCCGCATAGATCATACCCCGCCATTATTGGTGGCATCCCGTCTGAGATATTGGTATGATAGTATGTCACCCTCAGATAGGGTGACCGTAGATCAGCTGTTGCAGCATACCATGACCTTTTGATGTTTTAGGTTCCACCAGAATTTGTGGAGGGCATGCTAGAGCACTGGATACCGGAGAGGCAGGTTTTTCAGTTTGGGATCCAGGAGTTGACTCCCACTCTAGAGGAGTATGCACGGTTGGCGATGCTGCCACTGGACAGACCTTGCTTGTATATGGCTTTGGGGGACATGAGTTGACGGTTCATGACCCTCATTGGATTGAGGCGTAGGGTGGTGCAGGGTGAGCTGACATCTGGCCATGTTATATCCCAGCGTTTTCTGTTTGACAGATTTGGCTCTGAGGATAATTATAGACGACATTCCGGGGATTTCACCATACCAGAGGCTCAATGGCGTCTGGCCAAGGTGGATGTACTGCTATTGTGCGTACTATCATATATCTACATGCCACGGTATATGGATGAGTTGGACATAGGAGTTATCATGGCGGTGAGAGCTCTTAGAGAGGGTCGTACCATCATACCGATGATTATAGCCGAGACATTGAGGTCAGCTACATACTGCTGCACTTATCCGACAGGAGTATTTACGGGCAGTTCGGTCATGCTATACGTGTGGTTCATGTCACACTTGAGACCGATTGGCACTTTTAGATGGCATGGGTATTGTTTCACCCATGATATAGCCATGTCATATTCATTTCAGCCTGCGGAGTGTACGGACGGATGCTGCATCTTGGTCTGCTTTCTTAGCTGGGATCGTAGACCCGTTTAGTATATTGTCGTGCTCAGGGCTCAGCTCACCTTATAGCTTTATTACTCACACTCAGGGCATGGATTATCTCCCTTTAGCTGGTTTGAGGGGCATGACTACTTACCATCCACTGGCCGTGATGTCGCAGTTTGACCAGTTTCAGGATTTTCATCCTTTCGAGGGGGCGCCGGGCCAGCGTTTAGCTTCTCGCTATCTTTCTGCAGAGTACCGATCCCGTGTGTATGCATGTTGGGATCAGTGCAAGCTAGCTACTTTCTCTATTAGTCATTGTCGACGTCAGGATTTTTAATTGTCCCTTTCCGTTACTTGTTCTTTAGTGTTCTCATTTTAGGTGAGATTTGTTTGAAAAAACAAGTGAAAAAGGTCCGACATGTATAATGTCAATGATTGGACTATAAGAGTCACCAGTTGGTTTTTTAAATGGTTGTACCAACACAACCGAGAAAAGGTTTGCACATTGACCCAGTGATGTGACACTGTTAAACGGGTCGGTGAAACCGAGATTCATTAGGGTCTGAGGACTTGGTTATGTGGAGGGAAGGTGTTAGGCACCCCCCGACATCCGTGATACCACGGTGACCGCCTCTTTTCAAGAAACTGTTATCTGAATGTGTGTGTGTGTGGGTCAATGTGCTGTTATTTGGAAGTAGTGCGAGGCCTCGTTCGCACCTATATACACAGGGTTTGAATTTTATGTAAAAATTCAATTTTTAGCAAGATATGACAGTGATGTTTTATAAAAGAGGTTTTTTCAAACCCTGATGCTCAATAGTAATTGAGACCTTTTACACTCCTATTTTATTCTGTATTCGGCTGGATTGATTTTATTTGACAGATGCGAAGCATCCGTACAAAAATACTGTACAAAATGGTGCTGAATTCCTCGTGGGTATGGAAACCATCTGAGGAAATCCAAACATCACAGATATATTTACAAGCTGCTTACAGCTGAAAAGGTCCATCACGGGAACCGAATCTAGATTCAGGGGACTGAATATGTGATCACATGATTCCTAGGCTCACATGATGCCGCAATTGATATAAACGCAGTAAGCAGGTATATATATAAAAGCTGTAAATATATATATATATATATATATATATATATATATATATATATATATATATATATATATATATATATATATACATGATCACCAACCACGAAGCACCTTTATGGGGGATCAGAAATATAAATAAAGCTGTAAAAGCTATCGACCGCCACGGAGGAAACTCCAGGAGGGACGAAATGTACAGAAAGCTATAAAAACGGTCAACCACCACGAAGTAAACTCCAGGTGGGATGAAATGTATATATATATATATATATATATATATATATATATATATATATATATATATATATAAAAGCATATAAACGCACCGGATATAAAATTCAGGCTCATCGGACAAAGTCCAACAACAGTTAATATATATAAGTATATATATATATATACCGGATATAAAATTCAGGCTCATCGGACAAAGTCCAACAACAGTTAATATATATAAGTATATATATATATATATATATTAAAGCTGTAAACGCACCGGATGTGAAATCTAGGCTCACCGAACAGAGTTCGATAGCAGTTCATATATATAATCATATATATATGAAAGCCATTAAACGCACCAGACATAAGTCTAGGCTCATTGAACAGAGTTCGACACGCAGTTCATATATATAAATGTGTATATATATATATATATGGGGCCATGCCTATTCTTGCTTGATAACTGTTATTGTAGGAGAATTCCACCAGTGGTAGGTACTTATCCCAACTCCCTTTGAAATCTAGGACACAGAGTCTTAATAGATCTTTAAGAATTTGAATATTCCTCTCTGGTTGTCCGTCCGTTTGAGGATGGTATGCTGAACTGAATCGTAAATCCGTGCCCATAGCTTTCTGCAAGCTAACCCATAATCTTGAAGTGAATCTTGGGTCACGATCCGAAACTATGGATACCAGCATGCCATGTAATCTCACAATCTCATTCACGTACATACGAGCAAGGCGTTCAAGGAAATAAGTCTGACGCATCGGTAAGAAATGAGAAGACTTGGTTAATCTATCAACAATAACCCAAATCGCATCTATACCTTGAGAGACTTTGGGAAGACCTGTAACAAAATCCATGGTAATGTGTTCCCACTTCCATTTCGGAATCTCAAGTGGTTGCAATGGACCCTTTGGCACTTGATGCTCCGCCTTTACACGTTGACAGGTTAAACACCTTGAGATAAACTCCGCGATCTCTCTCTTCATATTATTCCACCAAAATGTATGTCGAATATCATGATACATTTTGGTACTTCCAGGATGAATCGCAAACGGTGTGTTGTGTGCCTCCATCATGATTCTATACTTTAAATCAGAGTCGTTAGGAATACAAAGTCTGGAGTTGAATCTAAGTATTCCTTCTTCATCGATTCTCGCTTCTAGAATAGCTCCTTCTTGCACTTTCATCTTCACACGTATCAGCTCCAGGTCCGTAGCTTGAGCAGCTTTAACTTTATCGATTAAAGTCGATTCTACTCGTATATTCGCCATCATCATGTGGGTCCCTGGAGTCTTTAATTCTACCCCCATCATTTGCAAGTCATACATAACACCTTTGTATTGATAATATCGCACTCGTACTCGCATATGATCTTTCTACTCAATGCGTCAGCTACTATGTTCGCTTTTCCAGGATGATATTGAATAGTGTGATCGTAATCTTTCAATAGTTCAAGCCAACGTCGTTTTCGCATGTTGAGTTCTTTTTGGGTGAAGAAATATTTGAGGCTTTTATGGTCCGTATAAATCTCCACTTTCTCCCCATGCTCGTGTCTCCAAATTTTCAATGCGAATACGACTGCTGCCAACTCCAGATCATGAGTAGGATAATTTCTCTCATATTCTTTGAGTTGTCGTGAGGCATAGGCTATGACTTTCCCATGCTGCATGAGAACACATCCTAACCCTTTGCCTGAAGCATCGCTGTAGATAACAAATCCATCCGTACCAGATGGAATTGCCAGAACAGGTGCCGAAATGAGTCTCCTCTTGAGCTCTTGGAAACTCTTCTCGCATTCTTTGCTCCATACGAATTTTGTATCTTTCCGAGTCAGCTGAGTTAACGGAGTAGCGATTCGAGAAAATCCTTCCACGAATCTCCGATAATAACCAGCTAAGCCCAGAAAGCTACGTACTTCGGTCACCGACTTCGGTTGCTCCTAACTTTGTATGGCTTCAATCTTCGCCGGGTCAACAGATACTCCATATTTTGACACCACATGCCCAAAGAATGCTACTTCCTCAAGCCAGAACTCGCATTTTTTCAGCTTGGCATATAGCTTGTTTTCACGAAGCCTTTCAAGTATCAGCTTCAAATGGTGCTCATGATCTTCACGGCTTTTGGAATAGATGAGGATGTCATCAATAAAGACAACAACGAACTGATCCAAATATTCCTTGAATACTCTGTTCATCATATCCATGAAAGCAGCAGGAGCATTAGTCAATCCAAATGACATGACTAAGAGTTCATAATGCCCGTACCGAGTTCTGAAGGCAGTCTTTGGAATATCCTCAGTTTTAATCTTCAGCTGATGATATCCAGAACGAAGGTCGATCTTTGAAAAGAATTGTGCTCCTTGCAACTGGTCAAACAGGTCATCAATGAGAGGTAGCGGATACCTATTCTTGATGGTGACATGATTCAATTTTCGGTAGTCAATACAAAGTCGCATACTCCCGTCTTTCTTCTTTACGAATAAAATAGGAGCACCCCAAGGAGATGTACTAGGACGAATGAAACCGATGTCTAATAACTCCTGTAGTTGGACTTTTAACTCCTGAAGTTCAATAGGAGCCATTCGATATGGGGTTTTAGAAATGGGTTTTGTACCCGGTTCAAGGTCAATAAAGAATTCAACATCACGTTCTGGGGGTAGACCGGGAAGCTCTTCAGGAAAATACATCAGAAAATTCTCTAACAATAGAAATATTATTCAAATATGACTTGTCTTTGTTCAAATCCATAACATGGGCTAAGAAAGCTTGGCATCCGTTTTTCAATAAACGAATAGCTTTGTGGCTTGATAGGACAGTGACTGATTTTAGTGGTTTAGTAGTTTGAATTCGTATGACAGGTTGGCTAGGAATATGAAAACTAACAACCATACGAAAACAATCAATTTTAGCATGATGAGTGGTTAACCAATCAATTCCTAAAATCACATCAAAAGCAAGTATTTTTAAAGAGATAAGATCAACAGGTAATGTGATAGTGCCAACTTGGATCATGCAAGATTTATAAACTGTAGATGTAACGAAGGTTTCACCCAACGGAGTTTTAACAGATAAGTTAAAGTCCAATTTCTCCGGAGTCAAGTTTAAACGTTGAGCACAAGTAGGAGAGATAAAAGAATGGGTAGAACCGGTATCTAGTAGTAAGGTATAAACTTCGTAAGAGTTTATGATAAGCTTACCCGTGATCACCTTGTTTGGGTTCCTCGCGTTTTGTGTAGTCACGACAAACGCCCTTCCAGGAACCACTGACTTTGACTTGTCCGGGACAGCCTTTGGAGTCACCATCCCCGTTGAACTTGGTTTTGCAACTAGATAATCTCTAGCTATATGACCTTCCTTTCCACAGTTATAACACACCTTGGATTGTTGTGGGTAGTTTGGGTTGATGTGTCCCTCTTTTCCGCATTTGTAACAAACGATCGGTGCTCGTTCTCCTCCCCTAGAAACAGTTGATGTTTGTGCTGACGTCTTCACGTTATCATTGTTGTACCTTCTCTTTTTGAAATCTCCTCCCGACTCGCTCCTTCTATTATCACGGCCACGATTACCACCGGAGTGGTTACCGCTTTTGTCCGAATATTTTCCTCCCTGCTGGTTTTCATTGCTCCGATGACTGTCGCCACCGGTATGACCCGAGTTGTGGTCCCTTGGTTGAACATATTCATTATCTCGCTCTAATAATTGAGCCCTGTTTACAACATCTGAATATAAAGAAAATTTATGAGTGATAAGATATTGCTGAATCTTGAGATTTAGACCTCTCAGAAACATCATTCTCATTCGTTCCTCATTCTCTACCAAATGAGGTACAAACCTGGATAACTCAGCGAACTTCGCCTCGTACTGGGACACCGTCATGTTGTTCTGTTCCAATCTGATAAACTCCACCTCCTTCATATGACGAATACTTTCAGGAAAGTACTTGTCATTGAATAGTTTCTGAAATGTTTCCCAAGACATGCTGAGTGCGGCTGGCTGGGTACGCTTCACAGACTCCCACCAGTAGTCTGCCTCACCGCGGAATATAAAGGTGGCGAATGGAACCTTCTGTTCCTCCGTGCATCCCAAGACATCGAATATCTTGGTAATTTGCTTAACCCACGTTTCCGCCATAATCGGATCTAGCTTTCCCTTAAATTCTGGTGATCCCAACTCTTTGAACTGCTTGGCTGTGGCAGACCGCGCATTGCTATCACTTCCACCCGTATTTTGTACACGAGTCTCTCTCGTTTGATTTTACATGAACTTCAAAAAGCTCCCAAATATTCCATCATTCATCGTTTGCTCGATAGTGTTGTTTACAAGAGGAATATTGCCTTCCTGTTGCACGTTCTCCTGGTTTGTGACTAAAGGTTGTTTCACAGTTTCATATACTCCATTGTTAACGTTCTCAGCAGCCATTCTTAAATACTGCCATAAAACAAAGGTTAATTAAACAATTAACATATCACATAATATCCCTATATTATAACCAACCAACAAATAAGCTTAGGTATGACACACTAGCGAAGGATTTACTCATCTCTCCCCTCCTAGTTCTATTCCCCGATCTCCGTCAGAGACCATATCCCTAAGCTCTGATACCAACTATGACGCCCCCAAAATAGGTATATATCACCCATTCTTAGTCGCCAAATACATGGTACAGAAATAAATACAACTTCAGTAATACAATTGTCGTGCAAAATACGACAACACATATACTGTGAGTTTGAATACAAATATAGTCCAATAGAGATTATACAAACTCAAAAGGAGTCCTTATTACAATTATTGATACACTATTTTACAAAATAGTGAGGACTACTAATACATCTATCCTGAACCATCACTCCATACCTCGGCTAGTTCCTGCTATTTTCTCATCTCCTGGGAAGAAAAATGGAACAAAAAGAAAAGGGTGAGCTCAACTAGCCCAGTAAAAAATATTATGACTAAGATAATATACAACAATTTATCATTAGTCTTCAACAGGAAAAAATCTGATAGAATATAATAGACAACAAGTTTTAGATCAACAAATGCAGCGAAAACAGCAATCCATTAGAAGAGTCACGTAGAGAATGAGTTCTACTATCTTCTAAGATTTTAAAGTCCATCATTAATATTTTATCCCTGTAACAACAATCAATATTCATCTTTGCACTACAGGCCAAAGATATTCATTTATATCACCA
This sequence comes from Panax notoginseng, assembly GCA_016801055.1. Taxonomy (NCBI): domain Eukaryota; kingdom Viridiplantae; phylum Streptophyta; class Magnoliopsida; order Apiales; family Araliaceae; genus Panax; species Panax notoginseng. Next base: position 105,400,188 of record CM029016.1, on the reverse strand, counting down.
GTCGGTCATGTTCATCTCAACACCTGTTCATCTTTGCACTACGGGCCAAAGATATTCATCAGTTACTCATTCATCTTTGCACTACAGGCCAAAGATATTCATTTATATCACCATTTAGGACTGAGGATGATGAAAAATCAAAACACGGATTAAATTTCAAGAATAAGGGTCACAATAGATAATTTAGAGGAAAGAAAAAAAATGTTTTTTTTTCTTTTGTGAACAGTAACAGTGAACAGTACCCATGAATAGTACCCGTGAACAGTAACCGTGAACAGTACCCGTGAATAGTACCCAGTCATGAAAAGTTTTAAATTTGATAAAAAGTTCAGACCAATATTTCTATGAACTGATATTAGATGAAACGAAATTTCTAACCATTTCAGGAATTATAGAAGCAATACTTACCATAGTAAGTTCAAATTTAGAGAATATGAAATGAAATAATATCCCTTCCATACTATGGAGTATAAAAAAAATAATATTTCTTACGAGTATTGAAATAAAATAATATCCTTTACGTTGGTAGAAACTAGATTTGACTGGAACATCGGATATTATCCTGAGAAAATCTTGCAGAAAAACTACGCTCAAAGTATTCTTATACTCAAAGTAAATACTCACAATACTCTAGAATAGGAATTTCTGATTTATGAAGGTGTGTTGAGGAAGGAGGGTTACCCCTCTATTTATAGTGCAGGACGGAGGATAAATCAAACGAGGTTGTCTAATTTTTCTTCGCCCACCTGCCTAACCTCTCCCTTTCTTTTGCCTAACTCTTCAATTTGTCAATAGTTGGGACCACAGTTTGGCAACTAGTTTGCAGAAGAATTTGCCCACTAACTTAGAAAGCATCTTTGCAGGAAAAGTTTGAAATGATTTGCTTATTTGGAGGCCCACTCTTGGAAATGCTTTGCATGAAATGCAGAGGATTGAAATAGCCATCCACCAAAGACAAATCATATGTATGTAGGGAAATTCTTCTGCCCGCCAACTTAGAAAAGCATGCAAGAATTTAATTCATATCTGTCACATGCATATATACATATAATAATATTATTATTTATAATATATTTGAATGAATATTTTATCGGAGAAATAATTGTAATTCCACAAAAATATGCCAAACTTTCAACAATTAATTCCTACAGAATTTCCTTCAATTAAATCCACAAAAAAAATAAATCCATCATTAATATCCGCATCAAATAAATATTTTCTTATCATATAAATCAATAATTAATTATTCACAAATAATATTACAGAATCACATTTATGACAACCAGACCGTTCCCAGGAAAGAGGGGGCTTTCCAATAAGAATTTCTCCTTACTGGCACGCAATTAGGTGACCAAACCTCTCCTTGACAGAACTTTCTAGATATTGTCAATAATGTTATCTAATAATATTATTCAAATAATATGAATTATTGATATGATAATGAGAAATATTGTGTAGTAACAATTATTGAAACAACAATAATATAAAATATCAACACAACAATTATTGAATCAATAAAATAAAATATTGAACAGTAATTACTGTAACAATTATTGAGTAATGGCTTCTAACGTAAGAATCAATAATTCAAAAATACTGTGCGATACCGTGTGCTACTGTGCAACCACGCGTATTACTTTATTTTAACCACCAGGTAATCCAACAGTGTTAACGGTAACAACTACGCCGTTATTTATAAAAACTCAAACTTTGTCGTTTTCTTCATCCGAAAGTTATTCCGTTATGGGGCCCACAAATGACTGCGCCGTCGTACGGATATTCCCGTCAAAAAAAATATTCCACAACCAAACGAATATTCCCCGACAACAATGATTATTTTATAACCACTTGCTTATTTTGCAAAATTTGCACATTTCACCCATAACTAAAGTATTATATCAATTAACACCTTATTATTCACAATAATAAATAGAGAAAATTCAATTTTATTTATAATAAGTTGGGGTCTTACAGATAAAATGGCTGAAGGCTGGGATTTTTAGCACATGACTAGGGCTAGGGTTGGTCACCAACCACAATTAGGTCAAGATCTATACTCCAACTATTAAAGAATGCAAAATGGGCACAAAAGTCATTTGATTTCTAATTTTAATGGTAAATTAATAACTTGTGCAAACCCTTAGGGAACGACCATTAGGATTTAACCCTTAGGGTTAAAACCTATTTTTTTAAAATTAATTTTCCAGGATTTTCAATTTAGATTTTCAAAATAGAAAATTAATATTTCTAAATTATAATTAGGATTCTCTAATTATATTAAGATTTCCTAATCATAATTCAAGCTTGCTAATTAGGATTAATATTTCCTAATTAAAATTGCTAATTTAGTAATTAGGTTCATGATTGTATATTAGGGTTTCTAACGGAACAATTAGGATTTCAAAATTTGAAATTAGGGTTTTCTAACTAATTCGTTTGGCTTTACCCTAATTAATCTTATAATCGATACATTTAAGTCTTTGAGATCCCAAGTTAGGGTTTTCGTAATCCGAATTAGTGTAAGACCCCAACTTTTATGAATAAAGAATAATTTTCTCGAAATATATTTTTGAATATTATGGTGTTGATTTGATATAATGTTATAGTTGTGGGTAATATTTACAAATTTTGCAAAGTAAGCAAGTGGTTATATAATATTCGATTGGTTAGGGAATATTCGTTTTAACAGGGAATATTCGTACGACGGCACAATCATTGGTGGACCCCACAACGGAAGTATTGTCGTAGTTAGAAAACTACATAATTATCTTTTTATAAAAATAACGGCGAAAGTGTTACCGTTAAAACTATTGAACTACCCGGTAGTAAAAGTACAGTAATACGCGTGGTTGCATAGTAGCACACGGTATTGATTATTGTTGCTTACGTGAGAAGTCACTTAGTTATACTCAATTATTGCTACAGTAATTGCTGCATCATATCTCTCATATTATTGATTCAATTATTGTCACAATATCATCTACATAATATTTTATATTATTAAATCAATAATTGAGATGACAAAGTTATTCATATTATTATTTACAATATTGACAATGTCTAGAAAGTTCTGTCAAGGAGAGGTTTGGTCACCTAATTGCGCGCCAATAAGGAGAAATCCTTATCGGAAAGCCCCCTCTTTCCTGGAAATGATCTGGTTGTTAAATATTGTGAGTTATGATATTAATGATGAATAAGTTCGTGTTTATTAAAGATGAAATTGATGGTTCCATTGTGTGGGAATTATTAGTGTTAATGGAAATCGACATTTATTTCGATAATAATTAATGTCTGGAGGTTATATTGACCAATCGGGTAATTAACCGGATAAATGAGCAATTAATTGCTATTAATTCACATGATTATAACTATTTATTCACATGTGTGTACTATTGATTCACATTCTTGTACTATTAGGGGTGGTGGTGTAAGATTGATAATATTTGCATGACTAAGTTAAAAAATGGAAGTATAGATGGAGGTATTATACTGTAATTCCTATTTTCACATGTCTAGAACTATTGATTCACATGATTTACTATTAATTCACATTATTTACTATTAGGGGAGGTGGTGAAATTTTGATAATACTTGCAGAACTAAATTAAAAATGAAGAAAAAGAGGAAGGTATTATACTGTAATATTTCGAGCCCCAAAACGTGCAATTATCGAAACTATATGTTCCTATAAATAGAAGCTCATTCTTCCTTCATTTCTCACCAATTCACAAAAGCTATAGAGCAATTATTATAGAGAGAAAGAAGAAGAGAAGTCTGCTACCTCACTATTTCAGTATTCAGTTTTTCTAAGGTAAGGGGTATTATTTCTTTCGTATTCATGAAGAGAGTTATTTTCTTTCAATACTCGTAAGGGTTGTTATTCCATTCTTTATTATTCTGTTGGAATAACATGTCTGTGCGATCTATCGCATGCCTGGTGAATTCTGTTGTTATTCCATTCTTTATTATTCTGTTGGAATAACCTGTCTGTGCGGTCTATCGCATGACTGGTGAATTTTGTTGTTATTCCATTCTTTATTATTCTGTTGGAATATCCTGTCTGTGTGGATTACGCATGACCTGGTTCCATTCTTTATTATTCTGTTGGAATATCCTGTCTGTGCGGGATACGCATGACCTGGTTCCATTCTTTATCATTCTGTGGGAATAACCTATCTGTGCAGATTACGCACGCCTGGTGAATTCTTCTATTATTTCATTCTTTCTGTTGGAATATCCTGTCTATGTGGATTACCGCATGCATGGTGAATGATCCTTCGTATTCATTCCTTATTAAATTGTGGAAATGATCTGTCTACGTGGATTACCGCATGACGGGCAAAAATCTATTTGCGGTTTCATATATTCTATTATACTCAGTTGGTTAAAGTTTTTTTTTCCTAAATTTAGACTGAAATAAATAAATGGGGGATTACAAACCGCATGGGAGACAACCCAAACAGCAAAGCAAAACATCATAGGACATGCCCTATGATGAAGACTATGAAACAACGCTAAAAAGATTACAGGTAACAGAACAAAGCATAAAAAGTCAAGACGCCCGAAGTGGAGCAGCCTCGACTACCCTCCTGAAGAAGCCAAAATCCCATTTTTGAAGATCCATGCTCTTGAAACCCACACTACGAAGCACACTCTGCTACCGATCCCAGCCAAACTCAGGCACTCTACGACCGTGGACACTCTACGACCGAAGCACACGCTACGATTTCCAAGGCCGAAGTTCTCTCTACGAATAGCCATCACTCAGCGAATACCCAGAAAACCCAACTCTACGAAGACACTAGTTCAGGCCCACTAGCCGAAGCACACCCTACGACCGAACTAGCCGAGGCACACTCTACGACCAAACCCAGCCAACCGCAGGCACAACTCAACTCTACGAAGCCCCAACCTAGGCCGACCCCCAGACCATGAGGACCAAGCCAAACCCCACTCCATAGTCACTTGTTCAGGCCCCCTCCATATCCAGCAGCACAGCACAAGAGATCTATAACACCTTTTAAATTTAATTCTTTGAAATTTAACATTAGAGTGTAGTCCACACTTAATCAAGTGAATAATATCCCGAATAAGAGACCGAGCAGGAATGGAGGTATGGGAGAAGATTCTAGCATTTCGTTCAGTCCAGATTCTATAGACCACAGAGGGAAACCCAAACCGGAGCAGACTAGAGTGAAAATTTGTGCTGGTTCTGCTAGAGATAAAGCCAGTAATAGAAGTCCAGCTTCGACTAAGACCTCTCCAACCACACTGCCTAAGAACTGCAACCAGAATTTGAAATGAAATGGGGCAATCAAAGAACAAATGGTTGAAGGTTTCCCTGTCACGCAAGTAGAGCACGCACAAAGGGTTTATATCAAGTCCAAATTGAGTTAATCTATCAATTGTCCGAAGCCCCTTATGAAAAGCAAGCCAGAGGATAAATGATTGCCGAGGTGGAACTGTCTTATGCCAAACCAAGTAGTGCCAGGGCAGGATAGGGCCAGTCAGACGTATAGAATTCCAAATAGTAGTAGCCTTAACCTGTGAAGCCATGGTGCCATCCTAGAGAAGGCCATCAGGTTTTCCTGAGTTACAGGGTCGAGAGAGGTCAAATGAATTTCAAAAATCAATGACATCCTAGTGATTCGAGGCAGGCAACACCCACCTAGAGTTTTCAATAATGCTATTCACAGTGGCGTAAGGACCAAGCCCGGAGTTTACAATCAGGGACGAATGAACAGAGTCTGTCAAAGGAGTACGATCGATCTAGGGGTCAAACCATAAGCTAGTATTTTCTCCATTACCCATAACTGATGTGTCTCCGAGCAAGATCCCTACATTGGAGCACCTTCCTCCATATCCAAGAGCAGTCAGGAGGAATCGGAAATGCCCAGAACGATTTCATCTTTAGCACTGTAACATTGACCCACTTAGCCCAAAGAGAGGAAGAAGAAGGGTTGATTACTTGCCACAGCAAAATAAGTGATTTATTCCAGTCCGCTAGGTTTTTAATAGCAAGACCTCCCTCTGCAAAAGGAAGGCATATCTTTGTCCAGGCAACTTTCGATCCGAATTTGTTCATGGAAGGGCCCTTCCACAAGAATCTTGACATGGATGACTGAAGATCTTTCAATACCGCTGCTGGAAGAATGAAGTGAGCCGACCAATATGCTTGAGTGGCATGAATAACTGACTTTATAAGTTGCAGACGCTCGGCATAAGAGAGGAATCTATTAGTCCAGGAGCTAATTTTGGCTTTAACCCTTTCAAGGAGCGGTCGGCAGGCCGCTAGGCTAAGCTTCGAGGTGATTAAGGGTACCCCCAAAAACTTTGCAGGAAACTCCCCCAAACGGAACTCCAAAAGACTAAGGATAAGATCCGAATGGGCCGGGGGAAGATGGGATAAAAAGCACCTACTCTTTGAGGCATTGATGGTGGAGACCCGAGCCCAATGAGAACTGGTCAAGACAAGTCTTGATTACCTTGACAGAGTCAATATCACCATGGAAGAAGATAAGGATATCATCCGCAAAGCAAAGGTGAGTAATGGATAGAGGAGCAGTTCGCCAATGGAATTTGAAAGCAGCCTGTTTTGAAGCCTGTGCGATCATAAGAGCAAAGACCTCCATAACGATGACAAAAAGATAGGGGGAAAGAGGGTCACCTTGTCTAAGGCCTTTGGCCCCTCTGAAATAACCACATAAAGCCTCATTAACCTTAACCGAGAAACTGGATGTGGAAATGCAAGTCATAATCCAGAATATAAATTTTGGGGGAAAATTAAAAAGCTTTAGAGCAGCCCACAAGAAGTCCCAACAAACAGAGTCAAAAGCTTTCCTGAGATCCAGTTTTAAAGCACACCTGGCCGGTCCAGAGGGTTTATGATAATTTCTAAAAAGTTCTTGAGCAAGGAGAATGTTGTCACCTATTCTCCGACCCGGGACAAACGCAGATTGAAAAGGAGAGATGATGGAAGGAAGAATTCCCTTAAGCCTAGACGCAATAATCTTCGAAATGCACTTATAAGTTGTATTGCAGCAGGATATAGGCCGATAGTCATTCATAGAGGAGGGGTTCTGGACTTTCGGCATAAGAGCTATGGCCGTAGCGTTGGTCCCCCTCAGCAAGCACCCCTGACTGAAAAAAGAGCGAATAGCTGCAGTAAAAACCTCTCCAACAATGTCCCAAGCATGGAGGAAGAAATTTACATTAAACCCATCAGGGCCAGGGCTCTTGTTCTTTTTCATGTGCTTTAATGTAAGCAAAATCTCCGCATCCGACACATCACTATCTAGCAAATTAGCTTGTTGAGCGGACACAAGTTTTGCCCCTAAAGAGTCAGGAAGGGGAAAAGTATGGCTGGCAATAGAGGAAGACACTCCAAAGAGATTAGAGAAGTGATTTACTGCAACCCGTTGAACAGCCAAGTGCCCAGAACACAGTTCACCCTCAGAATTCTCAATTGCTAAGATCTTATTAATGTTCCACCTTTGCTTTACTTGGTTATCGAAGCACCCCGTGTTCTTATCACCCTCCTTTAACCAAAGAATTCTAGATTTTTGCTTTGCAAATTTTTCTTCACGGAGGAGAGCAGCCCAGAGAGAGTCGCATTGAGATCTCTGAAGGAGGAGAGATTGATTTCTTGGATCAAGATAGATGGCCTGCTGGGTAGCATGCAAATTATCCCTGGCCTGCTTAACATTTAAGAGCAAGTTACCATTACGCTTATTAAGATCTTTCAGAGCTAACTTTACAGCATGGAGTTTCCCTGCCCTATTTGAAGTGGGTCCCCCAAGCAAGGAGTGAGCCAAGCAGTCCTAACCACTTCGTGATAATTTTCCAGACCCATCATGAAATTAAAGAACTGGAAATGCTTGGGAATGTGGGGCAGAGAAATGCCTGACTGGACCACCACACGGCAATGATCAGAGAGGTCACGAGGGCAGAAGAGGGCTTGAGCGTTTGGATAAGAATCTAACCATAGGTCATTTACTAAAGCTCGATCCAGTTTCTTGTAAGTCGGGTTTGCTAATTGAGAATCCCACCAAGTGAAAAGAGGACCAATAGCGCGTAGATCGATCAAGAGAAGGTCCTCTAGCAGGTCTTTAAAATCTTGCATACCATAGTCCCAGGTTCCAGCCCCTCCATCAATTTCAGTCAAGGATTTTACGACATTGAAATCCCCAACTAGGGTCCACGGTTCATCAATTAAGCTAGCAATTGATCTCAGATCATTCCAAAGAAATTTTCTTTCACTAGGAGTATTTTGTCCATAAACAACAGTAACAAAACCTTTAAAATCAAAAGTGACAGAAGAGAGAGAACAATGAATTAATTGTGCAGACTTTTTAATAACATTGACGGTCCAGATATTTGGGTCCCAACCAACCCAAATTCTTCCGTTCACATAATGCACATAATTAAAATGCCACTGCCAATCCCTACATATAGCATTTGAAATAGAATTGGCCTTAGGTGACTTGACCCTTGTTTCAACCAGGCCAACAAAAGAGATACTATGCTTACGAATGAGATCATGAACGCTAGTCTGCTTAGGAGACATATTTACACCTCTAATATTCATAGAGCAAAAATTTATCATAAACATGGAATTTAAAATTAAGCTGGGGACTTCTTACTCCCCCCTCCTTTGGTCTTTTCCTTTGAGACATGACCAGGATCAAGAGCGTCAGCCGCTTTGTGCTTAAGATCTCTTACTTGTACCCGGTTGGTTAAAGTTTTAGCTTATATACTCCATGAAATTAGTGGAATATCCTTGATATTTGCGCTTCATCCAGTATCTTTTCTTGGAAATATTCTTCTGAGCATTCTTGAATTTTACTCCACAAAGTAGTATCATGTTGGCAATTTGGACGTTATTGATTTTAGGATAAATTAACTTATAAATCTTTAAAATTTATTCTTGAACTTGTTTTATTTAATTATTATGTCATTGTCATCATCCTCATGCTTATATTGTGATGAAAGTCATCTTTGGCTTACGTGCATAGATGGACTTGGTATGATTATGACCAGGGATCATTCGGTATAATCATGACCTGTAATGTTATAAATGATGTGGTAAAAGTTCTCAGTGGCCTATAGTGCATTGATGGACAGTTTTTTGTATGATTATGACCAGGGATTATTCGGTATAGTCATAATCATTGATGATTTAATGAATATCTTTGGCCCGTAGCACAGGGATGATTCAATGATGTGGTTTATTTATTAAGCTGAGTCTCAGCGATAAAAATTGATGAAAACATTTTAAATCATAGAAGATAATAGATATCATGCTCTACTTGACTCTTCTAATGGATTGCTTATTCCGTTTGCAGTTAAACTTGTTGTCTATTATATTCTATCAGTTTAACATTGTTGAAGGCTAATGATAATTTATTCTGCATTATCTTAGTCATAATATTTATTACTGGGCTAGTTGAGCTCACCCTTTCTTTCACTGTTCTCTTTAGGAAATGAGAACGTAGCCGGGACTAGTCGGGGAACGGAGTGACGATCCAAATGATAGCATTAGTAGTCCTCACCATTCTGTTAAATAGTGTGATAATAAATGTAATGAGGACTCCATTGAGTGTGGATATTGTCTAGATGACAATATTCTTATTAAAACTCTTAGATTATGTTTTGTCGTATTTTACACGACTGTTTTATAATTAAGTTGTATTTGAATTTTGTACCATGTATTTGGCGAGTAAAGATGGGTGATGTATACCTATTTTGGGGTCGTCACAGTTGGTATCAAAGCTTAGGGATATGATCCCTGGCTGAGGTGTTACACAAGAACTAGGAGGGGAGAGACGGGGAATTCCTTCGCTAGTATGACCTACCTAAGTTTATTGGTATTTAATTGGTCGGTCAGAGTATAGGGATAAAATGTGATATGTTAATTAACCCTTGTTTTGTGGCAGTATTTGAAAATGACATCCGAGAATGTTGAGAATAGCAATGGAGCACAGGAAACCGTTGAGTCACCACAGATCAATATCCAGGATAATGTGCAATAGGAAGACAATAATCCTCAGGTAAACAACAACACCAACCAAATGGCGAATGACAGAATGTTTAGGAGCTTTCTACAATTCGTGCAACATCAGGCAAGGGCGGCTCCTGTCCAAAATGCAGGTGAAAACACTGACAACTCTCAGACGGTCTCCGCTAAGCAGTTTAAGGAGCTGGAACCACCGGAGTTTTTTGGAAAGCCAAAACCACTTAAGGCGGAGACGTGGATAAAGCAGATCACCAAGATATTTGATGTCTTGGGAGATATTTGATGTCTTGGGATGCTCCGAGAAGCAAAAGGTTTCCTTTGCCACCTTTATATTGCTAGCAGAGGCAGATTACTGGTGGGAATCTGTAAAGCGTACTCAACCTGCCGCACTGAAGATGACTTAGGAGAAGTTCCAATAGTTGTTCAACGACAAGTACTTTCCCGAAAGTATTCGTCACATGAAAGAGGTAGAGTTCATTAAACTGGAGCAAAACAACATGGCCGTGTTGCAATACGAAGCCAAGTTTGCCGAGTTATCCCGGTTTGCGTCCCACTTAGTTGATAACGAGGAGAGAATGACACAGATATTTCTAAGAGGTTTGAAACCTGAGATACGCCAATACTTAATTTCTCACAAATTGTATTTGCATTTAGATGTTGTTGGAGCGCGATAACGAGTCGACCCAACCAAGAGGAAACAACCGATAAAATGATAATACAAATGGTAGCAGTCATCGAAGCGGTGACAATAAGCGTGGAGGGAATCAACATGCCAAAAATGGTAATCACTTCAGTGGTAATCATGGCCATGACAATAAGAGTGGACATTTCAAGAGGAGGAGATTCAACAATGATGGAAAGCCGTCAGCACCAGCACTTGTTGTTAAGAAAGGAGAACGACCGCCGGTCGTATATTACAAATGCGAAGGGGAGGGACATATTAGTCCAAACTACGTGATGCAGTCCAAAGCGTGTTACAATTGTGGAAAAGAAGGTCACCTAGCCCGATTTTGTCGAGCACCACAGTCAAGTCCAGCTGGGATGGAGGCATCAAAGGGTGTCCCAGACAAGACAAAACCGGTAGTTCAAGGGAGAGCGTTTGTCATAACCTCCCAAAAAGTGAGGAATCCGAACGAGGTGATCACGGGTAAGCTAATCATAAACTCTAGCGAAGTTTATACTTTATTTGATACCGGTTCTACACATTCTTTTATTTCTCCTACTTGCGCTCAACGTTTAAATTTGACTCCGAAGAAATTAGACTTTGACTTATCGGTTGAAACTCCGTTGGGAGAAACCGTCATTACATCCATTGCTTATAAGCCTTATTTGATTCAAATTGGTAACTGCACATTACCCGTCGATCTTATTTCTTTGAAAATACTTGCATTTGATGTGATTTAAGGGATTGATTGGTTAACTACTCATCATACTAAAATCGATTATTTTCGTAAGGTTGTTAGCTTTCATATTCCTAACCAACCTATTATGCGAATTCAAGCAACCAAACCACTAAAATCAATCACTGTCATATCAAGCCATAAAGCTATTTGTTTATTGAAAAACGGATGTCAAGCATTTTTAGCCCATGTCACGAATTTAAATAAAAATACGTCAGATTTGAATGATATTTCTATTGTTAATAAATTTCCTGACGTATTCCCTGAAGAACTTCCTGGCCTACCTCCAGAGAGTGAAATTGAATTTTGCTTCGACCTTAAATCTGGTACATAACCCATTTCCAAAGCCCCATATCGAATGGATCCTATTGAACTTCAGGAGTTAAAAACCCAACTATAGGAATTGTTAGACATCGGTTTCATTAGTCCAAGTACGTCTCCTTGGGGTGCTCCTGTTCTATAGATGGAAGTATGCGACTTTGTATTGATTATCGGGAGTTGAATCATGTCACCATCAAAAATAGGTACTCGTTGCCTCGCATTGATGACCTGTTTGACCAGTTGCAAGGAGCCAAATTCTTTTCAAAGATTGATCTTCGTTTCAGATATCATCAGTTGAAGATTAAAACTAATGACATTCCAAAAACTACTTTCAGAACTCGGTACGGGCATTATGAATTCCTAGTCATGTCTTTTGGATTGACTAATGCTCCTGCTACCTTCATGGACATGATGAACCGAGTATTCAAGGAATATTTGGATCACTTTGTGGTCATCATTATTGATGACATCCTCATATACTCCAAAAGCCGTGAAGACCATGAGCAACACTTGAGGCTGATACTTCAAAAGCTTCGTGAAAACAAGCTTTATGCCAAGTTAAAGAAATGTGAGTTCTGACTTGAGGAAGTTGCATTCCTTGGGCACATGATATCAAATCATGGAATATTTGTTGACCCAGCGAAGATTGAAGCAATTCAAAGCTGGGAGCAACCAAATTCAGTGACCGAAGTACGTAGCTTTCTCGTCTTAGCTGGTTATTATCGGAGATTCGTGGAAGGATTTTCTCGAATCGCTACTCCATTAACTCAACTGACTCAAAAAGATACAAAGTTCGGTTGGAGCGAGGAATGTAATAAGAGTTTTTAAGAACTCAAGAGAAAACTCATTTCAGCACTTGTTCTGACAATACCATCTGGCTCGGAGGGATTTGTCATCTACAGTGATGCTTCAGGCAAAGGGTTAGGACGTGTTCTCATGCAACATGGGAAAGTCATAGCCTATGCCTCACGACAACTCAAAGAATATGAGAGGATTTGTCCTACTCATGATCTAGAGTTGGCAGCAGTCGTTTTTGCGCTTAAGATTTGGAGGCATTACCTGTATAGAGAGAAGGTGGAGATCTCTACAGATCATAAAAGCCTCAAATATTTTTTCACTCAAAAGGAACTCAACATGCGGCAACGACGATGGCTTGAGCTGTTGAAAGATTATGATCATACCATCCAATACCATCCTAGAAAAGTAAACGTAGTAGCTGACGCATTGAGTAGAAGATCATATGCGGGTGCGAGTGCAATATTTTTAATGTAAAGACCTATTTTATATGACTTATGAAGGATGGAGATAGAGTTAAAGACTCCAGGGACCCATGTGATGATGGCGAATATACGAGTAAAACTGACTTTAATCGATAAAGTTAAAGCTGCTCAAGCTACAGACCTGGAGCTAATGCTTATGAGGAAGAAAGTGCAAGAAGGTGTTATTTTGGAACCAAGAATCGATGAAGAAGGAATACTTCGAGTCAATTCTATACTTTGTGTTCCTCACGATTCTGACTTGAAGTATAAAATCATGATGGAGGCGTACAATACACCGTTTGAAATCCATCATGGGAGTACCAAAATGTATCGTGATCTTCGACATATATTTTGGTGGAGCAATATGAAGAGAGAGATAGAAGGGTTTATCTCAAGGTGTCTAGCTTGTCAACAAATCAAGGCGGAGCATCAAGTGACAAAAGGTCCATTGTAACCACTTAAAATTCTAGAATGGAAGTGGGAGCACATTACCATGGATTTCGTTACTGGTCTTCCCAAGATTTCTCAAGGCATAGATGCGATTTGGGCCATTGTTGATAGATTGACCAAGTCTGCTCATTTCTTACCGATACGAGAAACTTATATACTTGAACGTCTTGCTCGTATGTACATAAACGAGATTGTAAGATAGCATGGTATGCCAGTATCCATAGTTTCTGATCGAGACCCAAGATTCACTTCAAGATTTTTGGTTAGTTTGCAAAAAGCTATGGGCACGAATTTACGATTTAGTTCGGCATATCATCCTCAAACGGACGGACAGTCGGAAAGGACTATTCAAACTCTTGAAGATTTATTAAGACTCTATGTCCTTGACTTCAAGGGAAGTTGGGACAAGTTCTTACCATTGGTGGAGTTTTCCTACAACAATAGTTATCAAGCAAGTATTGGCATGGCTCCATTTGAGGCATTGTATGGAAGAAAGTGTCATTCTCCAGTATGTTGGGATGAGGTGGGTGAAGCAACATTGTTGGGATCGGATTTGGTATGTATGAGACTACGAAAAAGATTCAAACGATCCGACAACGTATAAAAACCTCACAAGATCAACAAAAGAGTTATGCTGATCTTCATCGAAAGGACGTGGAATTCAATATTGGAGATCATGTGTTGTTACGTGTTGCTCCATGGAAAGGAGTTACGAGATTTGGAAAGAGACAAAAGCTCAATCCTCGATTCATATGATTATAACTATTTGTTCACATGTGTGTACTATTGATTCACATTCGTGTACTGTTAGGGGTGGTGGTGTGAGATTGATAATACTTGCATGACTAAGTTAAAAAATAGAGGTATAGATGGAGGTACTATACTGTAATTCATATTTTTTACATGTCTAGAACTATTGATTCACATGATTTACTATTAATTCACATTATTTACTATTAGGGGAGGTGGTGCAAGTTTGATAATACTTGCAGGACTAAATTAAAAATGAAGAAAAAGAGGAAGGTATTATACTGTAATATTTCGAGCCCCAAAATATGCAATTATCGAAATTATATGTTCCTATAATTAGAAGTTCATTCTTCCTTCATTTCTCACCAATTCACAAAAGCTATAGAGCAATTATTATAGAGAGAAAGAAGAAGAGAAGTCTGCTACCTCACTATTTCAGTATCTAGTTTTTTTTAAGGTAATGAGTATTATTTCTTTCGTATTTATGAAGAGAGTAATTTTCTTTGAATACCGTAAGGGTTGTTATTCCGTTCTTTATTATTCTGTTGGAATAACATGTTTGTGCGGTCTATCGCATGCCTGGTGAATTCTGTTATTATTTCATTCTTTATTATTCTGTTGGAATAACCTGTCTGTGCGGTCTATCGCATGATTGGTGAATTCTGTTGTTATTCCATTCTTTATTATTCTGTTGGAATATCCTGTTTGTGCAGATTACGCATGACCTGGTTCCATTCTTTATTATTCTGTTGGAATATCCTGTCTGTGCGGGTTACGCATGACCTGGTTCCATTCTTTATCATTCTGTGGGAATAACATATCTGTGAAGATTACGCACGCCTGATGAATTCTTCTATTATTTCATTCTTTATTATTTTGTTAGAATAATCTGTCTATGTGGATTACCGCATGCATGGTGAATGATCATTCGTATTCATTCCTTATTAAATTGTGGAAATGATGTGTCCACGTGGATTACCATGGCGGGCAAAAATCCATTGGCGGTTTCATATATTCTATTATACTCAGTTGGTTAAAAGTTTGGCTTCTATACTCCATGAAAATAGTGGAATATCCCTGATATTTACGCTTCATCCAGTATCTTTTCGTGGAAATATTCTTCTGAGCATTCTTGAATTTTACTCCACAAAACAGTATCATGTTGACAATTTGGACGTTATTGATTTCAGGATAAATTAACTTATAAATCTTTAAAATTTATTCTTGAACTTTTTAATTGAATTATTATGTCATTGTCATCATCCTCATACTTATATTGTGATGAAAGTCATCTTTGGCTTATGTGCATAGATGGACTTGGTATGATTATGACCAGGGATCATTCGGTATAATCATAACTTGTAATGTTATAAATGATGTGATAAAAGTCCTCAATGGCATGTAGTGCATTGATGGACAGTTTTTGGTATGATTATGACCAGGGATTATTCGGTATAATCATGACCATTGATGATTTAATGAATATATTTGGCCCATAGTGCAGGGATGATTCAATGATGTGGTTTATTTATTAAGCTGAGTCTCAGCGATAAAAATTGATGAAAACATTTTAAATCATAGAAGATAGTAGATATCATGCTCTACTTGACTCTTCTAATGGATTGTTTATTCCGTTGCAGTTAAACTTGTTGTCTATTATATTCTATCAGTTTAACATTGTTGAAGGCTAATGATAATTTATTCTGCATTATCTTAGTCATAATATATATTTCTTACTGGGCTAGTTGAGCTCACCCTTTCTTTCACTGTTCTCTTCAGGAAATGAGAACGTAGCCGAGACTAGTCAGGGAACGGAGTGACGGTCCAGATGATAGCATTAGTAGTCCTCACTATTCTGTTAAATAGTGTGACAATAAATGTAATGAGGACTCCATTGAGTGTGGATATTGTCTAGATGACAATATTCTTATTAAAACTCTTAGATTATGTTTTGTCGTATTTTACACGACTGTTGTATAATTAAGTTGTATTTGAATTTTGTACCTTGTATTTTGCGACTCAAGATGGGTGATGTATACCTATTTTGGGGGCGTCACAATTAGGGTTTTGAATTCCTAGAACTGAAATTAGGGTTTCCAGAACCGATTATTAGGGTTTCTAGCTAACCCTTAGCATTTTCTAACTGAACGTTGACATTCGAATATAATATTAGGGTTTGACACTGATACAATTTATCTGGTCAACCCTTGATCCTTAACCACATTCTGTACACACATAGGACCATATGCACAGAACATATACACTTATACACTTAATACTACAAGCCTTCACCAAAAATTTTGAAATTCTTAAAATTCCTCCCCAAAAATCTCAAATCCATTTACTTATTTTCTGTCTAGGTTTATTATTCAACCATTAATCCATCATTTAAGATTTTAATAAATATCCAAATTCTTGAGTTGTCACAAGCACCACACATATGATTTGTAAGCTAGCTTTACAATTGAAAAGGGTCCGTCATAGGAACCAAATGTAGATCCGTCAGCTGGATCTTAGATCCCGTGGTTTCTAGGCTCACATAATATCATATGAATAGCTTGCATAAAAAATATACTGAAATAAAACAGATATTTAATCTAAATGTCGCAAAACAAAAGATTCATCAGTTAAATCCTTGCATGCGCGTAGCCAAAGCTTCCAGCTTCCTCTAGATACAAATCTAGGATCGCGTAGTTGTTTAATATTTACGAAACTAGAAAGAAAACTAGATTTAAATACATCTTAGCCATTCAAGCTCAACGGTTCCAATTTTACAACTTTTGAACCGGTTAAGAGTTAGATATGGCTAGATTTAGATAAATCTAATCCACAAATTTAGACATTACAGCTTTACATTGAATAAACAATTAAAATTGATATTTAATCACACTAAACAATATATATATATATATATATATATATATATATATATATATATATATATATATATATATAACTGTATATATATATATATATATATATATATCGTTATAAATATATATACAGTTATATATATATATATATATATATATATATATATATATATATATATATATATATATATTAAAGCAGATAAAAGCTTCGAATCGAAAAAAATCTTACAATGTGTAGCGATGAAGGCTTTAAACTGCTTTTGAAGCTTGTAAACTCAGTTTCTACCGGAGCTTGATATGTTGTAATATATATGTATACAATTGTTTACAAAGAAGAATATCAAAATTTGAAACACTATAGGAGGGGTTAAGAGCTAAAATGGGCAGAATTCCCTTTCTTTCTCTTTTTTTCTTTCTTTTTATGGCTGATGGGGGTCTTATTTATAGACCAAAATAGTTGTGGGTCTACCGGCAGCTGACCTGGGTGGGCCCGACCCTGTGGGTCCCATTGTCTCAAAGTACGTGCACTCGGACCAACGCGCAGTCTGCTCGAACCTTCATAACTTTCAATTAAGGAGTCTGATGGAGGCGTGCTATAACTTTTCGGAAAGACCTTTCTGAGGGCTACAAAATGACTAGGGGTTTGACCTTTTCTGTACCGGGAAGATGGGTACATAACCAGATCTTCGAGTCTTCGCAGTCCGTCCGTTGAGCTGTCTTGTATTGTGTTCACTCAGGATTAACTTTATGGTTCTGCATGACCTTCATAGCAGTGATTTGACTTGATTTGATGTTAAGTTGGTAAAAGTACTATTTTGCCCTTTCGGGTTGTCTTTGGCTTTGATGTTGTGACACTCCCAAATCTAGGTACTTCATTCCCACAAGATTTGGTGTTCGCTGTCTAAACATTCATTTCTAACTACCCAAACAAACATCAAGTGCGGAAAATTAAATAATTACATCTCAACAATTAAAACAAAGTCTGATACTATAAAAATTAGCAGATTTACAAACTCTTCAACACTTGTTCATCTTTCCTTTCCCTTTACTGGTGGTAGGTTCATGGACCTTCTCAACTTTAGCTGTAATGGTTATATAATCAAGAGTGAGCAAAACAAATGCTCACTTAAAATGACAATGAATAATAACTGCCAAATGAATAGGCTCAATAGAGCTGAATAATATTCTCTATTAATGATAATCAAGAACTGAAAATAGAATTTGAAATATATCTGAGGGTCACAAGACCACAAACTATGTCCAAGGTTATAAGTATTCTTTCAACTTAAACCTAAACAGTCATGAGACTGTAGGGACTTCCCGTACTTAGGGGGATCAACCCTTCATACTATGTATTGTGCACAAACATCTAAACGCTTCGCGTAAATTATCCCCTATAATATGGTTGTTCATCTCATTATTTAGAATACAAGTCCGCACCAAAGTAAGTTTGGTTTGGATAAGTTTCAAGATAATTTAGAGTTCTACGAACATCAACTAAGGATTAGTTGAATCAAAAATGTAACAACTATTCAAGGATTTGATAACAACGAAATATGAAATAACCATGGGTTATAAGTGATTAAATATCACACATCAAAATCATGCATTAGGAATACTGAAAAGTATTGAAAAGTAAAATAAACCTTGCTTGAACAATAATAATAAGCTAAGGTTGGTTACATTCGTTGACAATAAGGAAACAATTTAGGAACTTTGTTCAATGTTTTGCATCATACAACATAAATAGGATTCAAGAGCTTAATAAAAGATTAAGTAACTTATGAAACCTTTAAAGTATAACATGATTGCGAAAAGTAAACTTTGCTGAGTAATAAAATAGCAAAGGTTAAATAACTTGCATGAACGTAGTCAAGTTATGATACATAAGATTAAGACTTGATCAATTGTAAGTAAGATAGAACAACTCAAATAAAGATTGGGGTTTGAAAACTTGCCTTGCGTGTAAGCTAAATCATATATTTGATTCTCAATGTCCTATACACATTTCATCATGACATAATTAGTTACTACATGTACTCAGTACATAATTAAGTATCTATTTCATGTACGACTTGTAGTCTTAGGTTCAACTATTTGGTTAAGCCATAACTCTTCAATTTATCACATAACTCATTAATTGCTACTAATATTCTCATACTTAGTACTATAACACCACAATATGACAAAAATCACATTTTAACAGTCATAACATTACTCTTTATCAACAATTACAGAATTGTATAATTAAAACAAATTTTCTGGCCAATACAGCTAACTGGCGCTGCAGAGCCCCAGTTTGTACTAGGAATGGCGCTGCGGCGCGAGACAAAGGCCTATAAATGGCGCTGTAGCGCTGACCTGGCGCTGCAGTGCTGGAATTGTACTACGGGGCGGCGCTGCAGCGCCGAAGTACAGTTCTAGGCAGACAATGTTCGCGAAGAACACAAAATAAAGCCAAATTGGCCTACAAGCTACTTTCTAACAACCAAGTTAACACATATGAATTACATAAACCTCACAGAAACATAACTTAAGGTTTTCAACATGTTTTTAACTATATAAAAAACATAAACATCAATACTATTTCTTCACCCTTTTGGCATTCATAGTGAAATTCATCACTGTGAATTCATTTTTCAACCAAAATAGTTAATTTAAATTACTTTGTTTTCGTTTCTTCATTTATTTTCACAATTAATAGTTAATTTATACTTTAACACATGAATTAAACATAAATTTTGATTCCAAATTATGCCATATTCATATATATATATATATATATATATATATATATATATATATATATATATATATATATATATATATATATATTTTACTGTAATTCAATTTCTTCATAATTATCATGTTTTCATGGATTAGTTAACACTAAATCAAATAAAAACAATTTATATACATAATCTAACATATACAAACTATATACTCCACAATTATCAACAAAAATCAAATTTACAGAGAACTTTTGATAAAAACAAAAACTCTTAAAATAAGAATTATACCTTTTTGCTTTCTTGTTTAGATGATGAAGACTACTCTGTTAACCTCTTCTTGGCTTCCAAACTTCCAAAGTTTCTCTAAATTTCTCTAAGGATTCTCACTTTCTTCTCTCTTTTCTCTCTTCTTTCTCTTCTTCTCTATTCTTTCTTTTTGGTTTTACGTAATATAAAACTGATATAATATAACGTATAACATATAATACGTATTAATATATCATATAAATATATAGTATAACTGATGTCAGTTATATCTTTTTGAAAATCAAAAATCATAAGGCTTGTTTGACTAAAACTACTTTAAAAATTAAAGACTTAAAACCCTTAAGTCTTGTTTGACAAAACTAAGTTAAACTCTTTTAATTTATTTTAATAGCTCATTTATAATATAGTTTATTGTCCCATTTTATTTAATTAAATTCTCGTATTCAAATTTAGTTAAATTAAAACTAATAATAATTTATCAAATTAACTTGCCACATAACAAAATTATAATTTTCATTATAATTTCATTCAATAAATTAATACATCACTTTAATTACTAAATTAAATTAACACAACATTATAGCAATTCCTTTAATCCTTATCAATTCTCTAATTTAATTATTAAATTAAATTAGAATATTTACTCATAAAATTTAATTCATCACTCTTTTATTTTAATTAATTGAAAATACTAATTATCAACTTAATTAAAATCATACCTTAATTAAGTTAATTCCCCCAACTCATAAATTATTTATTTAACAAATAAATAATCAAATCACATCAAATTAAACAAATATTTATTTAACAATAACACTTCAACTAAAATATTTATTTACTTCAATAAATATTTAAAATTACAATTAAAATTTAGGATTGTTACATCCTACCCTCCTTACAAGGATTCTGTCCCAAGAATCACAACTCAAACAATTCATTCGTTTCTTCCCTCCTTACAAGGATTCTGTCCCCAGAATCGAAGACACAATTACACAAATAACTCGGGATAATTTTTCATCATTTTATCTTCGAGTTCCCACATAGCTTATTCAGCATTGTGGTTCCTCCATATCACCTTCATGGACGGTATCACTTTATTTCTGCACACTTGTTCTTTCCTGTCAACTATCTGAATAGGAATCTCCTTAACCACAACACTTGGCGCAGTGGTAAGTTTCGACCTGGGCTGAACCGTAAACTCGGGCATCCTGGGATCGATCCTCGCTTGCAACAAGTGTGAGGGCCAATAAAAAATTGGTCCGTGTGGCCATGGATCACACATTTCAGGGCAGAGCCATGTCTTAGGCCGAGCCCGTGCGCAAAGCTTGGTCCGGGGTGGGGAGACTTAGTCCGACTGCGGTTGGGAAACTCCACATTATCAAAAAAAAAGAAGGAATCTCCTCATAAGATAAGTCCTTATCTAACTGTAATGGTTCATACTCGATCACATGCTTGTAATCGGGTTTATACGGTCGTAGCACCGAAACATGAAAAATATTGTGAACATGTTCCAACTCTGGAGGTAGAGCTACCTCGTAAGCCACTTCTCCTACTCTTCGCAGCACCTCGAAGGGTCCAATAAACCTCGAACTTAGCTTTCCCTTTTTACAAAAATGGATTTTCCCCTTCCAAGGAGAAACTTTTAGGAACACGAAATTTCGTACATCAAACTCGTGATCTTGTCTATGTTGATCAGCATACTTCTTCTGTCTGTCTTGAGCAGCTACCAATCTTGTCCTGATGAGTTTGACAACCTCAATAGTCTGCTGTACTAGTTCTGGTCCTAATAGTTGACGTTCACCGACTTCATCCCAGCACAGTGGAGTTCTGTACTTCCTATCGTACAATGCTTCGTAAGGCGGTATGCCAATACTTATGTGGTAACTGTTATTGTAGGAAAATTCTACCAACGGTAAATGATTATCCCAGTTCCCTTTGAAATCTATGATGCATGCTCTGAGCATATCTTCCAACGTTTGGATTGTTCGTTCGCTTTGGCCGTCTGTTTGAGGATGGTCCGCCGTACTCATTCTCAATTGTGTTCCCATGTATTCTTGTAGTCTCTTCCAGAAGTTTGACGTGAATCGCGGATCTCTGTTTGACACTAGAACTCCATGTCTCGAAACGATCTCCTTGATGTACAACTTTGCCAGCTGATCAAGATTGAATCTAATCTTTATTGGCAAAAAGTGTGCTGATTTTATCAGTCTATCCACTATCACCCAAATCACATCGTAACCTTTCTGAGTAGTCGGAAGACCTACCACAAAATCCATTATGATGTGCTCCCATTTCCATTCTGGTATTTCCAACGGTTGAAGAAATCCGCTTAGTCTCTGAAGCTCGGCCTTGACTCTTTGACATGTTAAGCATTTCGCGACACATTATGCAATATCTCTTTTCATATTCAGCCACCAATAATGTCATCGTAAAATCATCTTCGTACTTCCCGGATGAATTGAATATCTTGAGTTATGAGCTTCGGTCAATATTTTGTCTTTAATACCCGGTACTGCTGGAACCCAGATTCTTCCCTCGAACTTTAGTAGTCCTTCGGTATCGATCTTGTATTTCACTTCACTACCCTTAACCACTCCTTTGATTTTCCCACATTCTTCATCTTGTAGTTGAGCGTTCTTCACTTTGTCCACTAAAGTTGGACTAGCTTCTATTTGGAATAATCTTTCATCTGATTCTTTTGAAAGTTTTATTTCCAACTATAGTCTTGCCATTGCTGAAATAAGTTCCTCCTGAGCCGTTAGCAACATCAATTTCTCACGACCTTTTCTACTCAGGGCATCAACAACCACATTTGCTTTA
This sequence comes from Panax notoginseng, assembly GCA_016801055.1. Classification (NCBI taxonomy): domain Eukaryota; kingdom Viridiplantae; phylum Streptophyta; class Magnoliopsida; order Apiales; family Araliaceae; genus Panax; species Panax notoginseng. The sequence continues at coordinate 105,377,301 of CM029016.1, read as the reverse complement.
CCCGGATGATAAAAGATCTCATAATCATAATCTTTTATCAATTCTAGCCATCGCCTCTGACGCATGTTCAGATCCTTCTGTGTGAAAATATATTTCAGACTTTTATGGTCCATATATATCTCACATTTCTCTCCATAGAGATAATGTCTCCATATCTTCAGAGTAAATACTATCTCAGCTAACTCTAAATCATGAGTCGGGTATCCTTTCTCATAGTCCTTTAGTTGCCTTGATGCATACACAATGACTTTGCCATTTTACATAAGCACACAACCTAGTCGATGTGATGCATCACTATACACCACAAAGTTTCCTATAATATCTGGTAATGACAACACAAGTGCCACACTTAACTTCTTTTTCAAGTCTTGAAAGCTCTCTTCACATTTTTCTGTCCAAACAACTTTTACAGATTTCCTTGTCAAATTTGTCAACGGAGTGGCAATCTTGGAAAAGTCATGAATAAATCGTCTGTAGTAACCTGCCAATCCCAAGAAACTCCTCACTTCTGATGGTGTCCTTGGTTGTTCCCAATTTATTATAGCTTCCACCTTTGATGGATCCACTGAAATCCCATCTTTGTCGATCACATGCCCAAGAAATTGTACACGTTCCAGCCAAAATTCACACTTAGAGAATTTCGCATATAACTTTTCCCTTCTTACCTTCTCCAACGTCAAACGTAAATGTTTCACATGGTCCTCTTGAGATTTGGAGTACACCAGAATATCATCGATGAATACCACCACAAATTTATCTAAGAATGGTTTAAACACCCTATTCATCAAATCCATGAATGTTGCAGGGGCATTAGTTAAACCAAAAGACATTACCAGAAACTCGTAGTGTCCATACCGAGTTCTGAATGTCGTCTTAGGTACATCCTCATTCCTTACTTATAATTGATGATACCCACTTCTCAAATCTATCTTCGAGAAGTACTTGGCTCCTTTTAATTGATCAAACAAGTCATCTATTCTTGGCAACAAATATCTATTCTTAATAGTGACTTTGTTTAATTCCCTATAACCAATGCAAAGACGCATTGAGCCATCCTTCTTCTTCACGAATAACACCAGCGCTCCCCACGGTGATACGCTCGGATAAATATATTTCTTGTCTAGCAGTTCTTGTAATTGTACCATCAGTTCCTTCATCTCCACCGGAGTCATCCTATACGGGGTCATCGATATCGGAGCAGTCCATGGTGCTAAATCGATAACGAACTCGATCTCTCTATCAGGCAGAAGTCCTAGCAAATCCTCTGGAAATACTTCTGCAAAATCCCTAACAATAGGTATCTCTTTCATCTTCACCATTTTTCTGAGTATCGACTATGTAAGCTAAATATCCTACACAGCCTTGACTCAACAACTTCTTGGCCTGCATTATCGTCAGACGTCTCGCTTGTCTAGGCGATTTTCTACCATAAAAGACTACCTTTGACGGAGCCATAAGGTTTACACTTTTCTTTTGGCAATTAATTATCGCTCCATAATTGAATAGCCAATCCATTCCTAATATAACATCAAACTCTCCAAGTTTTATAGGGATTAAATCTACTATCATGACATCCCCCCTAATATTCACCCTACAATTCTTGTATACAAACTTAACAGGAATCACCTCCATATTCGCTATTTCTATGTTTAAAGGGAAATTCAATTCTTCACTAGGCAACCCTAACCTATTAGCAAATTCATCAAATATAAACGAGCAAGTAGCACTCGAATCAAATAATACATAACCATCCATATCATTGATTGGGATAATACCTGATACAACATATTTTGATTGCACCGAATCCTGCACAGTCATGTTGAAGGTTCTAGCTGTGGGTCTGTTTGATGATGTTGATCTAGCAATAGCTAACGTATCCCCACTGCTGCCTCCCTTGCTTCCAGTTGCCTCTCTAGTTTTCCTCTTAGGTCACTCGTGAGTAAAATGATCCTTTAACCCGCATGTGTAGCAAGCATTCTTCTTTGGTTGATGGCAATTTGGAGTAATGTGACCCTCATGGCCACAGTTGAAGCACACTCGCTTACCCCTTAAGCACACGCCAGTGTGATTCTTCCCGCATATAGCACATGCTTCAAACTTCTTTTTCTACTGGCTACTCTGTTGGCTTCCAGCACCAACACTTGCATTCCACTTCCTCTTTAAGTTATTATTATTATTCCCACCACTGCTACCACCATTCTTGCTTTCACTCTCATTCTTCTTCTTTCTTTGTTCCTAATTATACTTCGTCACAACCTCACCTCCACCCTCAGCGACAATCGCATTCTCAAGCACCGCTGCAAACGTCTTCAACTGGAACATGGAGACTCTGTTGTACAACCAGGGCTTCAGTCCATGTTCAAATCTCCTCGCCTTGCGCTCATCCATGTTCACTTGATATGGCGCAAACCTTGCCAACTCATTGAACCTTGCTGCATACTCCGACACTGTCATTGTGCCCTGCTTCAGCTCTAAAAACTGCACTTCCATCTGATTCTTTGAACTCTCTGGGAAATCGATCTCGAAATATATTTCCTTGAACCTTTCCCAAGTCATCACTCCCTGACATCCTTTAGTTTTATTGGCTCGCCACCTATTGCCTCTGCTTTTAACAGGAATGTTGCAAAAGCAGTCTTCTGGTTCTCATCGACTCTAGCAACATCAAATACTTTTTCTATTTCCATGATCCAGGTCTGTGCCTCAACCAGATTCATGGTTCTATGGAATTATGGTGGTCCAACCGCAGTAAAATCTTTGAAAGTTGTAGCTTGATTCTGTGGTTGATTCTGCAGCGCTCCCGTCAGAAATGTCACTAACTGCTGAACTGGGTTAGCTTCAGCATTGTTGTAGTTGGTAGACCCCTCAGGGGTTTGTTGTCGTGGTTTACGTCTTCTTGGAGGCATTTTCTATTAACATACATTGATTAAATTATTTCTCAATCTTTTAAGTATTTTCTACTTAACTTGCACATAAAAAAATCATCACATAATACATAACATCTTGAATAAAATTAACATTTTATTCATTTATAATCTTTTAAAACTTAAGAATAATAGCATCACTACTATATACATCACTTTTCTGAACTACTAAAGTTGTAAGATAACATCATCATCATATCCCATTGGTTACATAACACTCGGGATTTACATAACACTCGGGATTTACATCTTATTTATTATATCATTAATCACATAACAAGTACATTCTCTATGATGACCTACTAAAATGTTGCATAGCCTTACGACGCTCCTCTTCCATAATACGGAACATTATTCTGCGATCTAACATGTACCATGGCAGCGTCTCGAGCTGAATCGGATAATACATAACTCGGTCTTGAGCTCAATTTATCACGATGTTGAAAATGCCATTCATCTCCTCCATCTTGATCTTCCTCGTACGCGTCTTCAACTCTTGCTCTCTTGGCGGATTCTTCTTTCAATTTGTCCTTCAGCTTCGCAATCTCCTCCGTCAGCTGCTCGTTCTCCCCCTCAGTGTGAATCAACTTCCATTCAACATTACTCAGACGCTCGTCCAGATCCCAGATCTCATCATCTTTTTGAGCCATCAAAGTCTGACGTTCAACTATCTCCTCCAACTCCTCGACTCTATCCCAAAGCTTAACATTGCGATCGTATATCTCGTCGTACATATGAGCTGCGATAGATTTTGGTGGAAGCTCTTCCTTTTCCTCATCTTCATCCGTTTGTGGTAACTCAACAAGGTCTTCTTCATCCATTTCTACCACATCCTCCTCGTCAGGTATGTCCTCCTGCTCAACCACTGTGACCAACAAAGATGACTCCCTTGGCAGTGGTTGTTCCCAAACCACCTGAATATCTCGAGGCTCCTCCTCTCTAGGCATTTGAGGTCCCTCCTCTCTAACCTGACTGGATTCTCCCACATTAGTCATCCTGACAACAAAAGTTTTTAATTGTTTAATTACTATTTGTCACTATTCGACACTCACGAACACATAGGTTGCAACCACATAAGCAGATAAGTATTTTATTATTTCTTTCTTAAAACTCTATAAGAGTTTATCACATCTATCTTTTCAATCTTCTGTATGGTTAATACCAAAGGCTTCCCCCCCCTAAGGTTCATAACCTGGCTTTGATGCCAACTTGTGACACCCCCAAATCTGGGTACTTCATTCCCATAAGATTTGGTGGTCAATGTCTAAACATTTATTTCTAACTACCCAAAATATACTAAAATTTAAACAATAAACTTTTCCATTAAAGGGTTACATTAATAAGTCCAATAAAATCTCCTAGGTTATCTAACCTTTAAAACAAAAATCAAGTGCTGAAATTTAAATAATTATGTTTTATTAATTAAAACAAAGTCTGATAATATAAAAATCTACAGATTTACAAAGTCTTCAACACTTGTTCATCTTTCCTTTTCCTTTACTGGTGGTAGGTTCATCGACCTTCTCAACTTTAGTTGTAATGGTTATATAAGCAAGAGTGAGCAAAACAAATGCTCACTTGAAATGACAATGAATAATAATATCATAATAACTACCAAATGAATAGGCTCAGTAGAACTTATTAATATTCTCTATCAATGATAATCAAGAACTGAAAACAGAATTTGAAATATATCTGAGGGTCGCAAGACCACGAACTATGTCCAATGTTATAAGTATTCTTTCAAATTAAACCTAAACAGTCATGAGATTGTAGGGACTTCCCGTACTTAGGGGGATCAGCTCTTTATACCATGTATTATGCACAAACATATTAACGCTTCGCGTAAATTATCCCCTATAATAGGGTTGTTCATCTCAGTATTTAGAATACAAGTACGCACAAAAGTAAGTTTGGTTTGGATAAGTTTCAAGGTAATTTAGAGTTCTACGAACATCAACTAAGGATTAGTTGAATCAAAAGTGTAACAACTATTCAAGGATTTAATAACAACGAAATATAAATAACCATGGGTTATAAGTGATTAAACATCACGCATCAAAATCATGCATTAGGAATACTGGAAAGTATTGAAAAGTAAAATAAACCTTGCTTGAACAGTAATAACAAACTAAGGTTACATTCGTTGACAATAAGGAAACAATTTAGGAACTTTGTTCAATGGTTTGCATCATACAACATAAATAGGATTCAAGAGCTTAATTAAAGATTAAGTAACTTATGAAACCTTAAAAGTATAGCATGATAGCGAAAAGTAAACTTTGCTGAGTAATAAAATAACAAAGGTTAAATAACTTGCATGAACGTAATCAAATTATGATACATAAGAGTAAGATTAAGACTTGCTCAATTGTAAGTAAGAAATAAAACAACTCAAATAAAGATTGGGGTTTAAAAACTTACCTTGCGTGTAAGCTAAACCGTATACTTGATTCTCAATATCATATACACATGTCATCATGACATAATTAGTTACTACATGTATTCAGTACATAATTAAGTATCTCTTTCATGTACGACTTGTACTCTTAGGTTAAACTATTTGGTTAAACCATAACTCTTCAATTTATCACATAACTCATTAATTGCTAATAATATTCTCATACTTGGTACTATAACACCACAATATGATAAAAAACACATTTTAACAGTCATAACATTACTCTTTATCAACAATTACAGAATTATATAATTAAAACAAATTTTCTGGCCAATACTGTTAACTGGCGCTGCAGCGCCCCAGTTTGCACTGGGAATGGCGCTGCAGCGCTAAGTTGGCGCTACAGTGCGAGACAAAAGGCCTATAACTGGCGCTGCAGCGCTGACCTGCCACTGTAGCGCTGGAATTGTACTACGGGGCAGTGCTGCAACGCCGAAGTATAGTTCCAGGCAGACAGTGTTTGCGAAGAACACAAAATTGGCCTAGAAGCTACTTTCTAACAACCAATTTAATATATGAATTACATAAACCTCACAGAAACATAACTTAAGGTTTTCAACATGTTTTTAACTATATAAAAAACATAAACATCAATATTGTAACCTCTAATTTCATTGTTTACTATTTCTTCACCCTTTTGACATTTATAGTGAAATTCATCAATGTGAATTCATTTTTCAACCAAAACAGTTAATTTAAATTACTTTGTTTTTGTTTCTTCATGTATTTTCACAATCAATAGTCAATTTATACTTTAACACATGAATTAAACATAAATTTTGATTCCAAACTAAGCCATATTCATATATATATATATATATATATATATATATATATATATATATATATATATATATATATATATATATATATATTTCACTGTAATTTAATTTCTTCATAATTATCATGTTTTCATGGATTTGTTAACACTAAATCACATAAAAATAATTTACATACATAATCTAACATATACAAACTATATACTCCATAATTATCAACAAAAATCCAATTTACAGAGAACTTTTGATAAAAACAAAAACTCTTAAAATAAAAATTATACCTTTTTACTTTCTTGTTTAGATGATGAAGACAACTCTATTAACCCCTTCTTGGCTTCCAAACTTCCAAAATTTCTCTAAGGCTTCCCATTTTCTTCTCTCTTTTCTCTCTTCTTTCTCTTCTTCTTTGTTCTATCTTTTTGGTTTTACGTAATATAAAACTGATATAATATAATATAACATATAAAATATAATACATACGTTATTATATCTAGTGGAACTCTAGTGATACTAAAACCTTCATTCAAAAAGCTGGATCGGGTATTGGTGAATAATCTTTGGTTAAATCTTCTCCCCTGCTCTCAGGCATGGTTCACCCCGCGTGACCTTTCGGACCACTGTCCTGCTGTTGTCCATACTGGCCTAATCTTGCCTCGCATTCATAGACCGTTCCAATTCTTCAACTTTATGCTGGATCTTGATGGATATCTCGATATAGTAAAGCCTGCTTGGAGTGTCTCTATCCTGGGAGACACTTTGCAAGTCTTGGCTGGCAAGTTGAGATCTACAAAGAGGGCCTTGCAATCTCTTAATAAAGCAAACGGTAATCTGTCCACCAAGGTTGGAAAGGCTAGAGAATTGCTTCATGCTATTCAGATTGCTATTTCTCGCACTCCTGGTGACCTTTCTCTTTTACAGCTTCAAAGGACTCTTTCCCAAGACTTATGGGCTGCCCTTTTATCTAAGGAAAAGCTTTCCAAGCAAAAGTCTCGAATTCAATGGCTTAAAGATGGGGATGGCAACAATGGATTCTTTCATAGCTAAATCAAGAACAGGTGGAATCAAAATAAAATCTTATCAATTGAGAATGAATCTGGTGATCTTTGCTTTGGCCAACTGGAAATCCAAAAAAATTGTTGTGAGCCATTTTAGCTCTTTATTGGGTTCCTCTTCTCAAGCTGGCATTCCGTGCTTACTTGGCCTGGCTTCTTTTATTACAAACACTGTTACCTCCAAGCAAGCTTCTTTACTTGAGAGGGATATTATGGATGCAGAAGTTCTATCCACCTTGAAATCTATAAAAAAGAATAAGAGTCCTGGCCCGGATGGGTTCAATGTCAACTTTTTTCTGCATTCTTGGGATATTGTTGGGAAGGATTTCACCCTTGCTGTCTAGTCCTTTTTCTATCAAGGTTGCTTGCTTAGAGGAACCAACTCAACTTCTATTGCCCTTGTTCCTAAGGTTCAAAACCCGTCCTCCATGAATGATTATAGGCCTATATCTTGTTACAACACAACTTATAAATGCATCTCTAAGATTATTGCTTCTAGGCTTAAAATTTTGCTTCCTCTCTTAATCTCCCCTTACCAAGCTGCTTTTGTCGCGGGACGGAGGATTAGAGATAATATTCTTCTTGGCCAAGAATTGTTTCGTAATAATCACAGGTCTTCGGGTCCTCCTCGTTGTGCTATGAAAATAGATCTGAGCAAAGCATTTGATTCAGTTTTTTGGGACTTCTTATTGGAAGTGCTTAGGCTCTTCAATTTCCCTCCTAAATTTGTTTTTTGGATTAAGGCTTGTATTACTTCTACATTCTTCTCTGTCAAGGTAAATGGGGCTCTTTTTGGCTACTTTAAAGGTGTGAAGGGTTTAAGGTAAGGGGACCCCCTTTCCCCCTATATGTTTGTGTTAGCTATGGAGATTTTATCTCTTATCTTATCAAAGGAAACCGTACAGCCCTCCTTTAAATTCCACTAGAAGACAAAACTGTTGTCCATCACTCGTCTCTGCTTTGCTGACGATCTTCTTATCTTTTGCCATGGAGATATTGACTCGGTTAAGATTATCAAATTTTGTCTAGGCAAATTCTTTAGCCTTTCTGGGTTACATATAAATGCTTTGAAAAGTATGTGTTTCCTTGCTCAAGTCCCAAATACTCTTGTGGAGTCCATTATTGGTACTCTTGGATTTCAATTGGGGTCATTTCCTGCCAAGTTTTTGGGGGTTCCATTAATCACTTCTAAGCTTAGCCTCGCTGACTGTCAACCCCTTCTCGATAAGGTTAAAGCTAGAATAGCTTCTTGGACTTGCAAATTTCTTTCCTTTGTGGGTCGATTGCAATTAATTAAATCTGTTATTTTTGCAATCCAGTCTTATTGGTTGGCCCATTTTATCCTTCCTGCTGCTGTTCTAAAGGACATAAAGTCTATTATGACTAGATTTTTATGGAAGGGTCCCTCCTTGCTTAAACATGGTGCTAAAGTGGCCTGGTCCAAAATCTCCTTGCCTCACTCAGAAGGTGGTCTAGCTATAAAGAACCTGGAGGATTGGAATAAATCATTGATTTTAATTTATCTTTGGAGGATTGTCAACCCTAGGCACCGTTCTCTATGGGCCTCACGGGTTAGAGCTAATATCAAATCTAAAATTTTTTTTGTGTATGTCTATTCCCAATGACTGCTCTTGGATTTGGAGAAAAGTTCTTCAGCTGAGGTCGTTAGCTCTTAATCACATTAATTTTCGTATTGGTAATGGTGCGGATACTAGTCTATGGTTTCACCCTTGGATGGGTAATGGCTCTTTGGCCTCCTCTATTCACTCTTCCTTGGTCATCAACTTTGGTCTAGGGCCAAATGCAATAGTTAGCAACATTATCCATGACTCTTCTTGGAATCTCCCTTCATCTAATCATAATGACTTCATAGTCTTTAGGGATGCTTTTGACTTCAACATGTTGGGTCTCCAACTTTTGTTTTATTTTGATGATAGCAATAATTAGTAAATAAATTAATGAAAAGGGTAGAATCCTCTCCATAGGATTTTTTTATTGTTTTAATTATCTTATTTACTTTGATCAAAAATATTTTCTAAATCTTATTTAATTGATTTACTTGATCTTGAAATTTTAATGTGTTAAATCAATTAGGTCATGCATTGTGGGACAAAAGTCATATGTTAATTATCAAATGCTTGTTTGACCGAATTTGAAAAGAAGATGGAAATGTTGATTAAATCATTTTTGACATGTGGGCATTTTGTATTTATTCTAAAACTAATTTTATTATTTAAATATCTCAAAAATTATTTTATTTCAAAATTGGGCAAATTACTTTATTATATATATATATATATATATATATATATATATATATATATATATATAGGCATACCCCTTATCTTACTCACCCGTGCTCACCCTCTTTTAGGCGACGATTTCGGTCATACAACCGTCGTCTATACTTTTAGCGATGCTATATGTTGTCCGTCGCCAAAAGTATAGACGACGATTGTATGACCGAAACCGTCGCCTAAAGGGGGTGAGCACGGGTGAATAAGATAAGGGGTATGTACTTGATCCGGACCGTATATATGTATCTATAGGTAGCGCATGCATGCATGCATATATAATATATAATATATAATATACATGTGGTCAAATATAATATTAAATGCATACTTGCTAAAACCGTGTGTTGGACAAAAATGACACTTATTTTGGGACTTAATTTAAGACGTGAGTTGGCTAGCATGTTGGTCAAATTGCATAATAAATACTATGTTGATGATGTGTAGCTTGGGCGGAAGTTTGATTGTTTTGTTTGCAATCCGCGTGCTCCACTTTTCCATCCAAACCATTCATTTCAAAAATAAACAATCTCAACCATTAATTTCAAATCAGTTTTCAAAAATTTCCATTTTACCCCCGACTTCAAAAATCTATAAATAGGAGGCCTTTCTTTCATTTTCAATTTACCAAATCACTTTAAAGAAAAGCTTATTTCTCCCCTACATACTCTCTCTCTAAGAAGCTTTCTCTCTCTACTTATCAAAGTTCTAATCATTTGAGAAGAGAAAAATTGGTCTAAGCAAATTGAGATAAGTTGTTTGATTTAATTTATTTGAATTATCTCTTGCTTATTTATATTTATAGATATACGAATATAAATTGTTATACACAATTCTATATATCTATATTTCATCTATTTATCAAATAAAAGGATACTTGAGCGCCGCAAGGCTACGGAGATAAACCTCTACAGAGAGGAATCCGACCGTACGATTCCTTATAGTCTTCAGTAACCTTTTATTGATATTATTTATATAAATATCGTAAAATAGATACGACACTTGATAGCTCAAAACAATACTGAGATACTGCTCCAAAAAGAGTAGTCATTCAAACCGGATTTGAGAATCGAGTGATCTATTAAAAATATTTATATAAATATCAATTGTGAAAATTATAAATTTTGTCATACTTAGACGCCGCAAGGCTACGGAGATAAACCTCTACGGAGAGGAATCCGACCGTACGATTCCTTATAGTACTAAGTGACATTATTTATAAAAGGTTCACATAATAGTTAAAATATTCTTATATATTATCTTAATTAAACAAATATATTTGTTATATCAAGTATTGCTTAACTGATTTATTTATTATACTTGATATATGTCATCACAAGTATTTGATCATAAATTCATTTATTCATAAAGTACTTGTTGCATAATATAAAAGTTATTTAAACTTTTATTTCACAAACTTAAGTGAATATATCTGCTTAAATAGAAGTATATTTGATTCAAAGCTTAAAAATAACATATTTGCTTACTCAGAAGTATTTTCACTCTAAAAGGTTATTTAAACTTAAAGTGATTTTTTATTACTCCATAAAGAATAAATATTTCTTTATAAATTTGCATTAAATTATATATCGGCTTAAACAGAAGCATTTTTGAGTAAAATCTAAAATTGACTTATTTGCTTATTCAAGAAGCACTTTTCACACAAAATATAAAAGTTATTTAAACTTTTATAACAGAGCATAATTTTCATATTTGCTTACACAAAAGCATTATTTGATCAAAGCACAAATTATTATCTGCTTACTAAGAAGCATCATTCTGTACTAAATTATTATCTACTTATTTTGAGAAGCATCAATCTGTACTAAATTCTTATCTACTTATTTGAGAAGCACATTATTGTAAAATCATTTGTAAAAAGGAGAAAAGGTCAGAGTTAGTTTATTTTATGTACCTATGAGAAAGACGAGTAATTCTTCGACCAAGACCAGAGTCTTAGAGAGGTTAGCGAGAAGTTGGGTCTCTAGTGTACTTGTGAGGTGAGGAAGAGGCTGTTGTTTCAAGGCCAGATCATAGAATAGAACTGAACTCAAAAGAGGTACAACTAAACTTGAGGAGGGGAGCTTGCTGTCCAAGATAGAATAGTTGGGAACAGTTGAAAGTTTGACTATAAAACTTTGTAAAGGCTTCTATGCCTATTGAATGAGTTTTTATTACTGATAGTAATAGGATCTCAAGTCCTGGAGAGGAGCTTGAGACTGGTCGTAGCAGCATACCCGGGATGTATGTTGTGAATCAGACAAATCTCTATGCATTGTGTGATTGATTTTTTTACTGTCTTGAATATTAATTTCTAACACTGCAAATTAATTATACAAAAAATCAAAAAGGCCTAAGATAATTTTTTAATCTGTAATAATCTATCCAACCCCCCCTCTAGATTATTATTGGACTTTCAATTTGTATCAGAGCAGTGCTCTTTAACTTGTTTGTTGAGTAAATACATGCATACCTAAGAGTAGATCCATCTATGGCCTACAATGCTACTGGTTGTGGAGAAGGACTATCAATGACCAGACCTCCACTATTTGATGGTACAAACTTTGCCACTGGAAGAGCAGATTCAAAATCTATGTCAAATCACAAGGAATCAAAGTTTGGCTTGCAATAGAACGAGGTGTAAAAGTTCCAACAAAAATCGTGGGAGAAAAGATCGTTGAGAAAGATGTTGATGAATTCACTACTGATGATGAAAAGGCTATGAACATTGCATCCATAGCTGAACAAGTGCTGACTTGTGCCCTCATTGAAAAAGAATACAAAAGAGTTAGCAATTGCAAGAATACAAAAGAAATCTGGGAAAAATTGATTCTAACCTATGAAGAAACCAGTCATATCAAAGAAACCAGAAAAGATGCTCTAATCCAAGAGTATGAAAATTTCAAGCTGGAAGAAGGTGAAAAGATCATTGATATGGAAACACGTTTTTTCCAGAATCATTGATGAACAGGAACATCTAGGAAAGGCATATACAACCAATGAGAACAACAGAAGAATTCTCAAAGCCCTTCCATCCATCTAGAGAATGAAGGTTATTGCTATTAAGAAAAGGCAAGACGTAACTACTTATCCTCTTGATAGCCTTATTGGAAATCTAATTGCCCACGAAGTCGACATGTTAGTCGAAAAAGCAGGATCGGATACAGATATCAAACAGAAAGGAATTGCTTTCAAAAATTTACTTATAAATCAAGAAAAATATGATGAAGAAGCTGCTGAACAAACTGAGGAAATTGCAAATCTGTGCTTAATGGCAAACAATGAGTCATCACCAGGATCTGAGGTACATTTTGAACATCAATTGTCTAGTACTTCATTTGTCATTAGATAATATAAATGAAAAACATCATAAACTACAAGAAGCATATAATAGTTTATATGAAGATAATAAAATTGTTAAAGAAGATTTTATTGAATTAAAATTTTATTAGAAAAATTAATTAAAATTAACAAAAATCTGGAAATGGAAAATGCAAACTTGATTATACCTAATGAAAGTTTAAATGAAGTAAAATTGGGAAATGATTCCTTAAAAGAAGAATTAGAACAATTTAAAAGAATAAATAAAAATCTTGAAATAGAAAATTCAACACTTGATGTAATTAATGAAAATACTCAAATAAAAAATCAAGTGTTAAGTGAAGATATTAAAAATCTCAATTTTGAAAATGGATCTCTAAAAATAAAATTAGAAAAACAAAATGAAGATTATTCTTTAATAGATCAAATTAATATTTTAACTAAAGAACATGATGATTTAAATTTTATAGTTCTTAAGTTCACAAAAGGGAAAGAAAACCTTGACGTCATCCTTAATCAACAAAGATGCGAATTTAATAAAGAAGGATTAGGATACATTGGAGAATTTAGTAAAAATAAAGGACTTTATCATGTTAAAAGTAAAAAAGAAAGAAAATTATACATCTCCATTTACTAAATGTTCTTTCTGTAATAGAAATGGTCATTCTTTTCACATGTGTAATGATCGAAATGGAAATTATAAAGGAAAAATGAGTAGGATAATTCCTCTCATATTCTTTGAGTTATCGCGAGGCATAGGCTACGACTTTCCCATGTTGCATGAGAACACATCCTAACCCTTTGTCTAAAGCATCGTTGTAGATAACAAATCCATCCGAACCAAATGGTATTGTCAGAACAGGTGCCGAAATGAGTCTCCTCTTAAGCTCTTGGAAACTCTTCTCGCATTCTTCGCTCCATACGAATTTCGTATCTTTCCAAGTCAGCTGAGTTAACGGGGTAGCGATTCAAGAAAATCCTTTCACGAATCTCCGATAATAACCAGCTAAGCCCAAAAAACTATGCACTTCGGTCACCGACTTCGGTTGCTCCCAACTTTGTATGGCTTCAATCTTCGCCGGGTCAACAGATACTCCATGTTTTGACACCACGTGCCCAAGAAATGCTACTTCCTCAAGCCAGAACTCGCATTTCTTCAGCTTGGCATATAGCTTGTTATCGTGAATCCTTTGGAGTATCAGCTTCAAATGGTGCTCATGATCTTCACGGCTTTTGGAATAGATGAGGATGTCATCAATAAAGACAACAACGAACTGAACCAAATATTCCTTGAACACACGGTTCATCATATCCATGAAAGCAGCAGGAGCATTAGTCAATCCAAAAGACATGACTAAGAATTTATAATGCCCGTACCGTATTCTAAAGGCAGTCTTTGGAATATCCTCAGTTTTAATCTTCAGCTGATGATATCCAGAACGAAGATCGATCTTTGAAAAGAATTGTACTCCTTGGTCGAATAGGTCATAAATGCAAGGTAGCGGATACCTATTCTTGATGGTGACATGATTTAATTCCCGGTAGTCAATACAAAGTCGCATACTCCCGTCTTTCTTCTTTACGAATAAAATAGGAGCACCCCAAGGAGATGTACTACGACGAATGAAACCGATGTCCAACAACTCCTGTAGTTGGACCTTTAACTCCTGAAGTTCAATAGGAGCCATTCGATATGGAGTTTTAGAAATGGGCTTTGTACCCGGTTCAAGATCAATAAAGAATTTAATTTCACGTTCTGGGGGTAGACCAGGAAGTTCTTCAGGAAATACGTCAGGAAGTTCACTAACAACGAAAATATTATTCAAATCTAACGTATTTTTGTTCAAGTCCATAATATGGGCTAAGAAAGCTTGACGTCCGTTTTTCAATAAACGAATGGCTTTATGGCTTGATATGACAGTGATTGATTTTAATAGTTTAGTTGCTTGAATTCGTATAACAGGTTGGTTAGGAATATGAAAACTAACAACCTTACGAAAACAATCAATTTTGGCATGATGAGTGGTTAACCAATCAATTCCTAAAATCACATCAAAAGCAAGTATCTTTAAAGAGATAAGATCAACAGGTAATGTGATGGTGCCAACTTGGATCAAAAAGGATTTGTAAACAGTGGATGTAACAAAAGTTTCTCCTAACGGAGTCTCCACAGATAAGTCAAAGTCCAATTTTTTTGAAGTCAAGTTTAAACGTTGAGCACAAGCAGGAGAGATAAAAGAATGGGTAAAATCGGTATCTAGTAAGGTATAAACTTCGTAAGAGTTCAAGATTAGCTTATCCGTGGTCACCTCGTTTGGGTTTCTCGCGTTTTGGCCAGTCACGACAAACGCCCTCCCTTGAACCACCGACTTTGTTTTGTCCTTAGTCGCGGGTACCGCCGTCCCAGTTAGACTTGACTTTGCTACCAGACAAGATTGGGCTATATGACCGTCTTTTCCACAATTGAAACACACCTTGGAAGGCTGTAAATAGTTTGGACTTATGTGTCCCTCCTCTCCGCATCTGTAGCATCTAACTTGCGGTTGTTCTCCTCCCCTAGAATTTGTTGTTGGTGCTGGTGCTGCTGCTGATGTCTTCCCATCATTGTTGAATCTCTTCTTTTTGAAATTTCCACTTGACTCACCTCTCCTATTATCATGGCCACGATTACCACCCGAGTGGTTACCGCTTTTGTTCGTATTTTTCCCTCCGCGCTGGTTATCATCGCTCCGATGACTGCTGTCACCGGTATGACCCTGGTTGTGGTTCATTGGTTGAACATACGTATTATCTCGCTCTAATAATTGAGCCCTATTTACAACATCTGAATATAAAGAAAATTTATGAGAGATAAGATATTGCCGAATCTCGAGTTTTAGACCTCTCAGAAACATCTGTGTCATTCGTTCCTCATTCTCTACCAAATGAGGTGCAAACATGGATAACTCTGCGAACTTTGCCTCGTACTGAGACACAGTCATGTTGTTTTGTTCTAGTATGATAAACTCTACCTCCTTCATATGACAAATACTTTTAGGAAAGTACTTATCATTGAACAGCTTCTGAAATATTTCTCAATACATGATGAGTGCGGCAGGCTGGGTATGCTTTACAGATTCCCACCAGTAATCTGCCTCACCACAGAATATAAAGGTGGTGAATGGAATCTTTTGTTCCTCCGTGCAGCCCAAAACATCAAATATCTTGGTAATTTGCTTGACCCATGGTTCTGCCTTAATCAGATCTAGCTTTCCCCAGAATTCTGGTGGTCCTAACTCTTTAAACTGTTTAGCTGTGACAAACCGCACATTAATATCATTTCCACTCGTATTTTGTACACGAGTCTCCCTCGTCTGATTTTGCATGAACTGCAAAAAGCTTCTAAACATTCCATCACTCATCGTTTGTTCGGTTGTGTTGTTTACAGGAGGAATATTGCTTTCTTGTTGTACGTTCTCCTGGTTAGTGATTAAAGGTTGTTCCACAGTCTCATACACTCTATTGTTAACGTTTTCAGCTGTCATTCTTAAAAACTTCCATAAAACAAGGGTTAATTAAACAAATTAACATGTCACATAATATCCGTATATTATGACCGACCAACAAATAAGCTTAGGTAGGACATACTAGCGAAGGATTTACTCGTCTCTCCCCTCCTAGTAATACCCAGCTCTCCGCCAGAGACCATATCGCTAAGCTCTGATACCAACTGTGGCACCCCCAAAAATGGTATACAACACCCATTCTGAGTCGCCAAATACATGGTACAGAAACAAATACAACTTCATTACTACAATTGTCATGCAAAATACGACAACTCATAAACTGTGAGTTTAAATACAAATATTGTCTAATAGATAGTATTAAAACTCAAAAGGAGTCCTCATTACAATTATTGATATACTATTTTACAAAAATAGTGAGGACTGCTAAAATAACTTTCTAGAACCATCAATTCATACCCCGACTAGTTCCTGCTATATTCTCAGCTCCTGAGAAGAAAAATGGAACAAAAAAGAAAAGGGTGAGCTCAACTAGCCCAGTAAAGAATATTATGACTAAGATAACATACAACAAATTATCAATAGTCTTCAACAGGGAAAAATCTGATAGAATATTGACAACAAGTTTTAGATCAACAACTGCAGCGGAAACAATAATTCATTAGAAGAGTTAAGTAGAGAATGAAATCTACTATCATCTATGAATTTAAAAGTCCATCATCAATATTTTATCCCTGTAACATCAATCAATATACATCTTGAATCAAATATTCATCTTTGCACTACGAGCCAAAAATATTTATTCGTATCACCAGTTGTATCACCAGTTGGTCATGTTCATCTCAATACATGTTCATCTTTATACTACGGGCCAAAGATATTCATCAGATAATCATTCATCTTTACACTACAGGCCAAAGATATTCATCAAGTATCACCATTAATGACTGAGGATGATGAAAAACATTTTAGCGAACGAATCTCGTACGATAAAAGGACAAAGTTTAGAGATTCGTACTTTAGATAATTCAAGTTTAAAAATACTCCATAATAAAACATAATGGAGAAAAATTCAAGAATGACGATCAAAACATGGATACAATCAAAGATAGTAACCATAATAGACATCTGGGACAAAGAAGAGAAAATTTTATTTTTTGGTGAATAGTGCCGTATACGTGAATAGTAACCCCGACACAAAAAGTTCTAAATTTGATAAAAAAATTCAGACCAATATTTCGGCATAATGATATTGAAAGAAATAATATCATTTACGAAAAAAAATAACATCCCTTACCTCAAAGAAATAGTACTTCGAAATGAAATATCGGATATGATGTTGAATGAAACTTGTAGTGAATAGCAACTCTCAAAGTATCTAAATACTCACAAAATACGCTCGATAATATAGAGAGAGAAAGAGAGAGAGCTTATATTTCTGGTGTGATTTTCAATTCTAACTCAGCACCCTATTTATAGAAAAATGTTAGCACGCCGAAGCAGACCTGACCTGTAACCTGATGGTTTTACCTGCTACTATTGCCATCCACCACATTTGAAATAAAATTTGAGCACATTTCTCACCAACTAAAAGTGGGACCCACCAATTTTAGAATTTTCCACCAAAATGATAAATTTAGAAACTTCAACAATTTCTGAATCAGTCACCTCTTAAAATTCATAACAAATCATGCGTTAATTTTTAACGGTTCAAAATTTGTGGACAAATACTCAACTTATATATGTATAACATATCCAAAAATCACAACGATCCAACGGTCGGATTATAACTCACGTAATAGAGCTTTAAGAACACTGTTTTAATTTTTAAAACATCCATTCTGATAAAATACTGATAAAACCCCTCAACACTAATTCCTTCATTTATAATCACATAAATAATTCCATCATTTATATCCACATCAAATAAATATTTCCTTATCATATAAATCAATAATTAATTATTCACAAATAATATTACAGAATCACAATTATGACAACCAGGAAAGAGGGGGCTTTCCGATAAGGATTTCTCCCCTATTGGCGCGCAATTAGATTATCTAACCTCTCCTCGACATAACTTTTTAGACATTGCCAATAATGCTATCTAATAATAGTATTCAAATAATATAAATTATTGATCTGATAATGGAGATACTGTGCAGTGACAATTATTGAAACAACAATAATATAAAATATCAGCGCGGCAATTATTGAATCAATAAATTAAAATATTAAACAGTAATTACAGTAACAATTATTGAGTAGTGCCTTCTTACGTAAGGATCAATAATTCATCAATACTGTGCAATACCGTGTGCTACTGTGCGTGTATTACTATATTTTAACCATGGGGTATTCCAACAGTGTTAACAGTAACAACTACGCCGTTATTTATAAAAATTCAAACTTGTCGTTTTCTTCATCCGACAGTTATTCTGTTATGGGGCCCACAAATGACTGCGTCGTCGTACGGATATTCCCAATAAAAAGAATATCCTACGACCAAACGAATATTTCCCGACAACAATGAATATTTTATAACCACTTGCTTATTTTGCAAAATTTACACATTTCACCCATAACCAAAATATTCTATCAAATTAACTCTTTATTATTTCAAGATAATGAGTAGAGAAAATTTAGATTTATTTATAATAAGTTGGGGTCTTACAATAATAGAGTAAATTATGCATCTTATAGACCTACTACTCATAAAAAGCTCGTCTCTACTAAGATTGATTATCCTATACCCATTTTTGTAAAGGAAAACACAAATGTTCCTTATACAAAATGGGAAACTCACACAAAGGACCCCCTTCTTATTAAAGGGTACCAGTTTTTGAAATTGATAAATGTTGCAAGTATGTCTTGGAGCAGAATCTAGTAAAAATAACTGACGACATCATTGTTGTGTCTATTAATATTACTTTGTGAAACGATTTCTCTGAAAGCATGAGTAAGGTTTTTTAAATGAGCATGAAGGGAGAATTAAATATCTTCCTAGGAGTGCAAATAAAATTAGGTGAAAAAGATTCTGACTATGCAGTAATTGTTCAAGTTGAGTGGCACATGCCAGTTTTCTCATAATTATATATATATATATATATATATATATATATATATATTTTAAAGAATATATTTAATATTTAAATCTATTTTTTTTAAAAAAAATTATACATATATATAATAGATTTAATGTGGAACATTCTTTTAAATTTCTATACATCTAACGGTAAATAATATCTACTCTTGTATAGTAATTTTGGTCAATCAAAGGCAACCAAACAAATTCCAATCATACATGAGGCAACTAAATTTTTAAAAGAATTTTTTCTAATCTCTTCTTCTGCAGGTTCTGAAAAGTAATTTATACTACTCTTTCCCCCTATTTTTTTTATGATGACAAAGGGGGAGAAGACAAATATTATTGGGGAGAAGAAAAATAACTGTTATAACTGCTACATATTGTCGCATTGTTAGTTTTTCAAAAATTTAAAATTTTTTGATGATTGCATAACTTCAGGGGGAGTTTTTATGAAAAATATTTTTAGTTGATTGTCATCATCAAAAAGGGGGAGATTATTGGGTCTCCAACTTTTAGTTTTATTTTGATGATAACAATAATTAGTAAATAAATTAATTAAAAGGGTAGAATCCTCTCCATATGATTTTTTATTGTTTTAATTATCTTATTTACTTTGAACAAAAATATTTTCTAAATCTTATTTAATTGATTTGCTTGATCTTGAAGTTTTAATGTGTTAAATCAATTGGGTAATGCATTGTGGGACAAAAGTCATATGTTAATTATCAAATGCTTGTTTGACCGAATTTGAAAAGAAGATGGAAATGTTGATTAAATCATTTTTGACATGTGGGTATTTTATATTTATTCTCAAACTAATTTTATTATTTAAATATCTCAAAAATTATTTTATTTCAAAATTGGGCAAAATTACTTTATTATATATATATATATATATATATATATATATATATATATATATATATATATTATATATTTATATAGGTAGCGCATGCATGCATGCATATATAATATATAATATATAATATATAATATACATGTGGCCAAATATAATATTAAATGCATGCTTGCTAAAACTGTGTGTTGGACAAAAATGACACTTATTTTGGGACTTAATTTAAGACATGTGAGTTGGCTGGCATGTTGGTCAAATTGCATAATAAATACTAAGTTGATGATGTGTAGGTTGGGCGGAAGTTTGATTATTTTGTTTGCAATCCGCGTGCTCCACTTTTCCATCCAAGTCATTCATTTCAAAAATAAACAATCTCATCCATTAATTTCAAATCAGTTTTCAAAAATTATCATTTTACCCCTGACTTCAAAATTTTGTAAATAGGAGGCCTTTCTTTCATTTTCAATTTACCAATTCACTTTAAAGAAAAGCTTATTTCTCTCCTACATACTCTCTCTAAGAAGCTTTCTCTCTCTACTTATCAAAGTTCTAATCATTTGAGAAGAGAAAAATTGGTCTAAGCAAATTGAGATAAGTTGTTTGATTTAATTTATTTGAATTATCTCTTGCTTATTTATATTTATAGATATACGAATATAAATTGTTATACACAATTCTATATATCTATATTTCATCTATTTATCAAATAAAAGGATACTTGAGCGCCGCAAGGCTACGGAGATAAACCTCTACAGAGAGGAATCCGACCGTACGATTCCTTATAGTCTTCAGTAACCTTTTATTGATATTATTTATATAAATATCGTAAAATAGATACGACACTTGATAGCTCAAAACAATACTGAGATACTGCTCCAAAAAGAGTAGTCATTCAAACCGGATTTGAGAATCGAGTGATCTATTAAAAATATTTATATAAATATCAATTGTGAAAATTATAAATTTTGTCATACTTAGACGCCGCAAGGCTACGGAGATAAACCTCTACGGAGAGGAATCCGACCGTACGATTCCTTATAGTACTAAGTGACATTATTTATAAAAGGTTCACATAATAGTTAAAATATTCTTATATATTATCTTAATTAAACAAATATATTTGTTATATCAAGTATTGCTTAACTGATTTATTTATTATACTTGATATATGTCATCACAAGTATTTGATCATAAATTCATTTATTCATAAAGTACTTGTTGCATAATATAAAAGTTATTTAAACTTTTATTTCACAAACTTAAGTGAATATATCTGCTTAAATAGAAGTATATTTGATTCAAAGCTTAAAAATAACATATTTGCTTACTCAGAAGTATTTTCACTCTAAAAGGTTATTTAAACTTAAAGTGATTTTTTATTACTCCATAAAGAATAAATATTTCTTTATAAATTTGCATTAAATTATATATCGGCTTAAACAGAAGCATTTTTGAGTAAAATCTAAAATTGACTTATTTGCTTATTCAAGAAGCACTTTTCACACAAAATATAAAAGTTATTTAAACTTTTATAACAGAGCATAATTTTCATATTTGCTTACACAAAAGCATTATTTGATCAAAGCACAAATTATTATCTGCTTACTAAGAAGCATCATTCTGTACTAAATTATTATCTACTTATTTTGAGAAGCATCAATCTGTACTAAATTCTTATCTACTTATTTGAGAAGCACATTATTGTAAAATCATTTGTAAAAAGGAGAAAAGGTCAGAGTTAGTTTATTTTATGTACCTATGAGAAAGACGAGTAATTCTTCGACCAAGACCAGAGTCTTAGAGAGGTTAGCGAGAAGTTGGGTCTCTAGTGTACTTGTGAGGTGAGGAAGAGGCTGTTGTTTCAAGGCCAGATCATAGAATAGAACTGAACTCAAAAGAGGTACAACTAAACTTGAGGAGGGGAGCTTGCTGTCCAAGATAGAATAGTTGGGAACAGTTGAAAGTTTGGCTATAAAACTTTGTAAAGGCTTCTCCGCCTGTTGAAGGAGTTTTTATTACTGATAGTAATAGAATCTCAAGTCCTGGAGAGGAGCTTGAGACTAGACGTAGCAGCATACCCGGGATGTATGTTGTGAACCAGACAAATCTTTGTGCATTGTGTGATTGATTTTTTACTGTCTTGCATATTAATTTCTAACACTACAAATTAATTATAAAAAAAATTAAAAAGGCCTAAGATAATTTTTTAATCTGTAATAATTTATTCAACCCCCCTTCTAGATTATTATTGGACTTTCACAATAGGCAGTGTAACTCCACTTTGCAAGATGAATGTTTATGGGGCAATACTAAAGCTAGTGAAATTAAAGCTTCTACTATTTGGCTCTCGATTAGGCAGGTTGGTGTGGATGTGCTTTGGGACAAACTGGTTTGGCATAGGATTCTCACCCCTAGGTTCTCCTTCATTCTCTAGATGGCTTTTCACAAAGGGTTACGTACCATGGATAGACTGCTCACTTTTGGCCTTCAGGTTAACCCTGTATGTGTGTTGTGCAAAACTGACTTAGAATCTTTTGAGCACTTATTCTTCCACTGTGATTATTCCTTTAGGGTCTTGGTTTCTATTCTCAGACACTGTGGTTGGAAAGGTTGTAGCAGGAACTGGTCTTCTATTACCAATTATCTTATTCACTACTCGAGTCCTAAATTTCATCATAGTCTTATTCATCTCGGGTTTGCGGCTGTGGTCCATCGTATCTGGAATGAGCGTAACGCGAGGATCTTTTCACATAAAGCTACTCTTGTCCGAATAGTAGTGCAAGATATTATGAACTTGTTGAAATGTAAACTTAACTCTTCTAGCAGATTTCAAAGACTCAAGGAGAAGTCATGCTACAGACATCTATTTTTATAACATTATCATTGGCATTTCCTGTTGATTGCTATGGTTTTTGTTCCTTTCCTGTTAGTTTGGTCTGGGCTTTATGTTGCAGGTGAGTCTAGCCAGCTTAGTGCAGAGTCTCTGCTGTTATGTGGCTCATGCTGCTGGTCTGGTCTGGTTCATGCTACTGGTCTGCTTGATGTAGGCGTGGTCTGGTCTGGTCTGGCCTGTTGGTCTTTAGTTCTGCTACAGATGTGGTCTAGACAGCTTGCTGCTATGGTCTTTTAGACTGGTAGTATTGAGTTTGTGAAGGACTGCTAGCTAGGGGTGGTTGGCTTTGGGCTGCTGGTATTGAGTTTGGGTCAGTTGGCTGTGTCTTGGGTCGTGTTGGGGCTGTTGCTGTTGTAACATGTTTCGCTGCTGGGGTGAGTTTGGCTCAGCTGGGGTTTGATGCTATTGAAGCGTTTTGGTCTGTGCAACTGTCAACTGGGTTGAGTCTACTGTTGTGGCGATTTGGTCTGTGCTACTATCTGCTATTTGCTGCAGCTGAGTTGCAATGTCTGAATTGCTATTGTGAGCAGCTGATGGGTTACTTTTGGTTGGGTTCTGCTTTTCTAATGATGGGTTCTGCTAGTTCTGCAGAGGCTGGGGTTCAAACCATTGGTCTATTTTCTGATCCGTGCTTTTCGTGTACCTTGATCCGTGTGCTGTGGTGATTATGCTATGCTTGGTGCCTGTCTGAACTGCAGTCAGTGGTTGAGATGTTGCCCGCCTCGCTGCTGCTCAAGCTGTGTCTCTCGGCAGCTGCACTGCGTTGCTTTAGCTGTGTTACTGGTTTTGGTTTTGTTTTGGCAGCCACCTATGGTGTCCAAGTTTTGTAGTCTATTTCTGTTGTCTGTTCTCTGTTGAACATGTTTATAGTCTAGCTATGTACTTTATCTATCATAGGGCCTGTCCTATGACGGCTATGGTATACTATTTGGGGCTCTGTCCCGTGCACTTTGTACTTATTTTTTCTTTTATTCAGTCTAAATTTAGCGGAAAAAAATAATAATAAAAAATATAATACATTAATATATCATATAAATATATAATATAACTGATGTGACGCCCCCAAAATATGTATACATCACCCATCTTGAGTCGCCAAATACATGGTACTGAATACAAATACAAACTTAATTATATAAAATAAGCTGAGAGAGAATATTTAGCAAAAAATATATATATAAGCTGAGAGTTTTTACACGAATATTGTCTCATAGACAATATCCAAACTCAAATTCAATTCTCATTACATTTATTATCGCATTAAATAGTGAGGACTACTAAATCAACCATCTCGGACCGTCACTCCAATCCCCGACTAGTCCCCGGCTACGTTCTCATTTCCTGAAGAGAATAATGAAAGCAAAAGAGTGAGCTCAACTAGCCCAATAAGAAATATTATAACTAATATAATGCAGAATAAATTATCATTAGCCTTCAACAGTGTTAAACTAATAAACAAAAAGTTTAACTGCAACGGAACAAGCAATCCATTAGAAGAGTCAAGTTGAGCATGAAATCTACTATCTTCTATGATTTAAGAGTTTATCATAAATTTTATTGCTGAGACTCAGCTTAATAAATAAACCATATCATCAAATTATTCCTGCACTACAGTCCAATGATATTCGTGTTTTCACCGATAGTTATGATCATGTCAACAACTGTCCATCTATACACTATGGGCCAATGAGGACTTTTACCATATAATTTGTAACATTACGGTCATGATTATACCGAATAATCCCTGGTCATAATCATACCAATCAACAGTTCATCTATGCACGTAAGCCAAAGATGACTTTCATAACAATATAAACATGAGGATGATGATAATGATATAAGAATTCAATTAAATGAAAGCAAGGATAAATTTTTAAAGATTTATAATTTAATTTATCCAGATTTCAAAAACGTCCAAATTGTCAACATGATACTGCTTTGTGGAGTAAAATTCAAGAATAATATTATATCAAAAATGATTTGGACTGAAAAAAAATCAATTTTTGTCATGAATAGTACCCCGGGTGAATAGTACCCGAGTGAATAGTACTGTGACACCCCCAAATCCTGGTACTTCATTCCCACAGGATTTGGTGCTCACTATCAAAATAATTACATCTAACTACCCATAATAAAGGATAAATGTGATTCCCCCAAAATTAGGTATACATCACCCATCTTGAGTCGTCAGATACATGGTACAGAATTTAAATACAACTTAATAATACAATCATGTACAATACGACAAAACATAAACTGTGAGTTTGAATACAAATATTGTCTTCTAAAGAGTATCCATAATCAAAAGGAGTCCTCATTACAATTATTATCACACTATTTCACAGAATAGTGAGGACAACTAATGCTATCCTCTGGACCATTACTCCGTTTCCCGACTCGTCCCAGCTATATTCTCATTTCTTGAAGAGAACATTGAAAGAAAGGGTGATCTCAACTAGCCCAGTAAGAAATATTATGACTAAGATAATGAAGAATAAATTATCATTAGTCTCCAACAATGTTAAACTGATAAAATATAATAGACACCAAGTTTAACTGCAGCAGATCAAGCAATCCTTTAAAAGAGTCAAGTAAAAAATAAAATTTACTATCTTTTATGATTTAAAAAGTTTTTCATCACTGTTATCGCTGAGACTCAGCTTAACAAATATTTCACATCATCGAATCACCCCTGCACTACGACCAAGGATATTCTTTAGTATTACGACCACAATTATCCATGCACTACGGGCCAAGAATATTTGTGTATTCATTAATGGTCATGATCATGCCAACAACTGTCCATCAATGCACTACGGGCCAATGAGGACTTTTTTCACATCATTTGTAACATTACGGTCATGATTATATCGAATAATCCCTGGTCATAATCATACCAAGTCCATCTATGCACTACAGGCCACAGATGACTTTCAACATTTTATAAACATGAGGATGATGACAATGATATAAGAATTCAATAAAACAAGTTCAAGAATTAATTTATCCAAGAATTAACATCGTCCAAATTGTCAATACGATACTGCTTTGTAGAGTAAAATTTAAGAATGCTTAGAAGAATATTTACATGAAAAGATATTAGATGAAGCGCAAATATCAAGGATATTCCACTAATTTCATGGAGTATAGAAGTCAAAGTTTTAACCAACTGAGTATAATAAAGAATGGAATAACAAAAGAAATTACCATGCATGCGATAGACCGCACAGACAGGTTGTTCCAACAGAATAATAAATAATGGAACCAGGTCCGGCGTAAAACGCACAGACAGGATATTCCAACAGAATAATAATAAAGACGGAACCAGGTCCGGAGTAAAATACACAGACAGGATGTTCCAACAGAATAATAATAAAGACGGAATCAGGTCCGGTGTAAAACACACAGACAGAATGTTCTAACAGAATAATAGAAGAATGTCACCAAGTATAAGGTAGACCGCGTATACAGGTTATTCCAACAGAATAATAAAGAATGGAATAACAGAAGTTCTCTTCATGAATATAAAAGAAAATAATACTCCTTACGAGTACAACAAATAATATCCCTTACCTTTAGAAAAACTGAATACTGGAGTAGTGAAGTAGCAGAATACTTTTCTTCTTTCTCTCTATAATTTCTCTCTCTAGAGTTTCAGTGAATTTGTAAGAAATAATGAAGGAATACTGTGTAATGAAATTATCACAGACGCAATAATTCACGGATGAAATTCTGATAACCTACGGATGCCAAAGTCAAGCCTTCCTCCAATAAGATTCAAGCCTACCAAATGTAATATATATATAATAGACAACACATGCTTAAATGTAATAAAGTAACAAACAAAATACTCCCACCCGACAACCTTAGGATTTTTTTTCTTCTCTCCCCCATTTTTCTTTCTTCCAACATCACCCCCACATGTTCCCTCCACCCAAAATCCACTCACTCAATCAATATATATATATATATATATATATATATATATATATATATATATATATATATATATATATTCACACACTCCACCACTCAAAATCAATTTATAATAAAACAACCAACATTAATTATCAACCCATCCACTTTTCTACCAAAACCCACTACCACACACACTCACACATTAAATTCCACCAACAAGTCACTCTCACACATCACTCTCACCCATATCACATTCATATATATATATATATATATATATATATATATATATATATATATATATATATATATATATATATACATCCCACACTTATATATATAATTTCCTCCTCTATACGTAACTTCCTCTCGCCCCCAATTTTAAAATCAGTTTTTCAACACATATGGGTCCCACATGTGGGCCCCACCTTTAAATAATTTTTTACCGATTATTTTAAAAAATGGGTAAATAGGAATCCAAATAATAAGCAAAACAGAGTGACATCTCACGTAAGCATCAATAATCAATACCGGTGATACTATGCAACCACGCGTATTAATGTACTTTTACTACCGAGTAGTTCAACAGTATTAACGGTAAAATTTCCGCCGTTATTTTTATAAAATATTTTTGTCGTTTTCTCAATCAGACAATAATTTTGTTGTTGGGGTCCACCAATGATTGCGCTGTTGTACGAATATTCTCCGACAAAAAGAATATTCCCTGACCAATTGAATATTATACAACAACTTGCATACTTTGCAAAATTTATAAATATTACCCACAACTATAACATTATATCAATTTTACTTCATAATATTCAAAAATAATATTTATAGAAAATTCATCTTTATTCAAAAAGTTGGGGTTTTACAATCTTCCCTTCTTAAGAAATTTCGCCCTCGAAATTAGGGTACGTACCTGGTATGTCGAAGAGGTCAATACCTTGATTTTATTTCAGATTCTAACTCCAAAGTTATTTCCTCAACATCGTGGTTTATCAACAAAATTTTGACTTGAGGTATAACCTTGGAGCGTAGAATATGTTCCTTCTTATCCAAGATTTGAACAAGAACCCCTTCATACATTAAGTCTTCCGCTATTTCGTCCGGTTCTAACTCAATAATGTGGTTCGGGTCTTTCACATATTTACGTAACATGGATACGTGAAAAACGTTATGAACACGAGACATACTTGGCGGTAAAGCGAGTCTATAGGCTACAGTTCCTACTCGATCGAGGATTAAAAATGGGCCGATGAATCGAGGATTGAGCTTTCCTTTCTTTCCAAATCTCTTAACTCCTTTCCATGGAGCAACTCGTAATAACACATGATCTCCTATTTCAAATTTCACGTCCTTTCGATGAAGATCAACATAACTCTTTTGTCGATCTTGTGAGGTTTTTATACATTGCCGGATCGTTTAAACCTTTTTCGTGTCAGACGTACCAACTCCGGTCCCAACAACGTTGCTTCACCCACCTCATCCCAGCATACTGGAGAACGACATTTTCTTCCATACAACGCTTCGAATGGAGCCATGCCAATACTTGCTTGATAACTAACTGTTGTTGTAGGAAAACTCCATCAATGATAAGAACTTGTCCCAACTTCTCTTGAAATCAAGGACATAGAGTCTTAATAGATCTTCAAGAGTTTTAATAGTTCTCTCTGATTGTCCGTCCGTCTGAGGATGATATGCTGAACTAAATCGTAAATCTGTGCCCATAGCTTTTTGTGAACTAACCCAAAATCGTGAAGTGAATCTTGGGTCTCGATCAAAAACTATGGATACTGGCATACCATGCAGTCTTACAATCTCGTTTATGTACATACGAGCAAGACGTTCAAGTGTATAAGTTTCTCGTATCGGTAAGAAATGAGCAGACTTGGTCAATCTATCAACAATGACCCAAATCGCATCTATGCCTTGAGAAACTTTGGGAAGACCAGTAACGAAATCCATGGTAATGTGCTCCTACTTCCATTCTGGAATTTCAAGTGGTTGCAATGGACCTTTTGCACTTGATGCTCTGCCTTGACTCGTTGACACGTTAGACACCTTGAGATAAACAGCGCTATCTCTCTCTTCATATTGCTCCACCAAAATATATGACGAAGATCACGATACATTTTGGTACTTCCAGGATGGATTACAAACGGTGTGTTGTACGCCTCCATCATGATTTTATACTTTAACTCAGGATCGTTAGGAACACAAAGTCTGGAGTTGACTCGAAGTATTCCTTCACATCGATTCTTGCTTCTAGAATAACGCCCTCTTGAACCTTCTTCATTCATCTGCTCTGAGTATGTAGCTTGAGCGACTTTAACTTTATCGATTAAAGTCGATTCTACTTATATATTTGCTATCTTCACGTGGGTTCGTATATTCGCACTTGTAAACGCATACGATCTTCTATTCAATGCTTCAGCTACCACATTCGCTTTTCCACGATGATATTAAATGGTACAATCGTAATCTTTAACAGCTCGAGCCAACGTCTTTGGCGCATGATACGTTCGTTTTAAGTAAAGAAATATTTGAGGGTTTAAGAAATGGGTTTTGTACCGGGTTCAAGGTCGATACAAAATTTAATTTCACGTTCTGGGGGTAGGCCAGAAAGTTCTTCGGGGAATACGTCAGGAAATTTATTAACAACAGAAATATCATTCAAAGCAGACATATTTTTGTTTAGATCTGTGACATGAGCTAAGAAAGCTTGACATCCGTTTTTTAATAAACGAATAGCTTTATGGCTTGAGATGACAGTGATTGATTTTAATGCTTTGGTGGCTTGAATTCGCATAACAGGTTGGTTAGGATTATGAAAGTTAACAAGCTTACGAAAAGCATGATGAGTAGTTAACCAATCGTTTCCAAAAATCACATATCGACAGGTAACGTGAAAGTGTCGATTTGAATCAAACAAGATTTATAAATAGTGGAGTTAACGAAGGTTTCTCCTAACAGAGTTTCAACAGATAAGTCAAAGTCTAATAATTTTTTTTAAGAGCCAAGTTTAAACATTGAACACAACTAGGTGAAATACAAGAGTGGGTAGAACCAGTATCGAATAAGGTACAAACTTCGCAAGGGTTTATGATTAGCTTACCCGCGATAACTTCATTTGGGTTCCTCACTTGTTGGAAAGTCATGACAACTGCTCTCCCTTAAACTACCCGCCTTTGACTTGTCTGGGGTAGCATTTGATGTCATCTCTATCGTTGGAATTGATTTTAATATAGGGCATATTCCACCCTCAACTGCTTCATCGTACTCCTGCTTCATGATCTGAATCATCAATCTTCGATCCATATCGAGTTCAGATTGACCGCTCTGTACAGGGTAATTCAAAACTCGATGTTGGGTTCTCCCAATTGCTGTCCAAAAAGAGAAATGTATATCACCTATTTTAGCCTTTTTTGATTGGACGTCTCTTTCTACAATATCAACACGTCGTGCGGCTTTTACCCACGCATCCTTCATTCTCACTCGTTCAGTTGTTTCTTCTTTCAGCTGATCCTTGATATTTGAATTCTCAGATTCCAACTTTAATATCTTACACTCTGCCAAAGCGTGATTTTGTTCGAGCATCACATATCGGGTAACACAATTTTGAATCGTTACATCTCTTTGCTCCACGACCGCCTGTCGTTCTTCAGCTTGCTCTTCTAACTCATGAACACGATTTTGTAATTCTAAGTTTTGATCATAAATTTCTTCTAACCAATTCTCCTCAAGTTCCTCTTCTTCCTCTTCTTCCTCTTCTTCCTCACTCTCAGCTGCTACCTCTGTCACTAGCTCGGGTGTAACTATTAGTTCTTCACTTACCACATAGATATCTCTAATTTCTTCTTCGCCTGATATTACATTATCTTGGTTGGTGATTAGAGGTGCCACGGACTCATTCACTCCATTGTTAACATTTTCAGCTGCCATTTTCAAATACTGCCACAAAACAAAGGTTCATTAACATATAACACATTATCCATATACTTTGACTGACCAATTAAATACCAAATAAACTTAGGTAGGTCATACTAGCGAAGGAATTCCCCGTCTCTCCCCTCCTAGTTCTAGTCTCACATCTTAGCCAGGGATCATATCCCTAAGCTTTGATACCAACTGTGACGCCCATCACCCATCTTGAGTCGTCAGATACATGATACAGAATACAAATACAACTTAATAATACAACTATCATGTACAATACGACAAAACATAAACTGTGAGTTTGAATACAAATATTGTCTTCTAGATAGTATCCATACTCAAAAGGAGTCCTCATTACAATTATTATCACACTATTTCACAAAATAGTGAGGACTACTAATGCTATCCTCTGGACCATCACTCCGTTTCCCGACTCGTCCCAGCTATATTCTCATTTCCTGAAGAGAATAGTGAAAGAAAGGGTGAGCTCAACTAGCCCAGTAAGAAATATTATGACTAAGATAATACAGAATAAATTATCATTAGTCTCCAACAATGTTAAACTGATAAAATATAATAGATATCAAGTTTAACTGCAGCGGATCAAGCAATCCTTTAAAAGAGTCAAGTAGAAAATAAAATCTACTATCTTTTATGATTT
Organism: Panax notoginseng; assembly: GCA_016801055.1. NCBI lineage: Eukaryota > Viridiplantae > Streptophyta > Magnoliopsida > Apiales > Araliaceae > Panax > Panax notoginseng. Next base: position 105,345,615 of record CM029016.1, on the reverse strand, counting down.
AAAATGTTTTTCATCACTGTTATCGCTGAGACTCAGCTTCACAAATATTCCACATCATCGAATCACCCCTGCACTACGGCCAAGGATATTCTTTAGTATCACGACCACAATTATCCATGCACTACGGCCCAAGAATATTTGTGTATTCATTAATGGTCATGATCATGCCAACAACTGTCCATCAATGCACTACGGGCCAATGAGGACTTTTTCCACATCATTTGTAACATTACGGTCATGATTATACCGAATAATCCCTGGTCATAATCATACCAAGTTCATCTATGCACTACAGGCCACATATGACTTTCAACATTTTATAAACATGAGGATGATAACAATGATATAAGAATTCAATAAAACAAGTTCAAGAATTAATTTATCCAAGAATTAACATCGTCCAAATTGTCAATATGATACTGCTTTGTAGAGTAAAATTTAAGAAAGCTTAGAAGAATATTTACATGAAAAGATACTGGATGAAGCGCAAATATCAAGGATATTCCACTAATTTCATGGAGTATAGAAGTCAAAGTTTTAACCAACTGAGTATAATAAAGAATGGAATAACAAAAGAAATTACCATGCATGCGATAGACAACACAGACAGATTGTTCCAACAGAATAATAAATAATGGAACCAGGTCCGGCGTACAACGCACAGACAGGATATTCCAACAGAATAATAATAAAGACGGAACCAGGTCCGGTATAAAACACACAGACAGGATGTTCCAACAGAATAATAATGAAGACGGAACCAAGTCCGGTGTAAAACACACAGACAGGATGTTCCAACAGAATAATAATAAAGACGGAACCAGGCCCGGTGTAAAACACACAGACAGAATGTTCCAACATAATAATAGAAGAATGCCAAGTATAGGGTAGACCGCGTACACAGGTTATTCCAACAGAATAATAAAGAATAGAATAACAGAAGTTCTCTTCATGAATACAAAAGAAAATAATACTCCTTACGAGTACAACAAATAATATCCCTTACCTTTAGAAAAACTGAATACTGGAGTAGTGAAGTAGCAGAATACTTTTCTTCTTTCTCTCTATAATTTCTCTCTCTAGAGTTTCAGTGAATTTGTAAGAAATAATGAAGGAATGAGCTTCTATTTATAGGAGAATGGAAGGACACTGTGTAATGAAATTATCACAGACGCTATTACGGATGAAATTCTGATAACCTATGGATGCCAAAGTCAAGCCTTCCTCCAATAAGATTTAAGCCTACCAAATGTAATATATATATATATATATAATAGACAACACATGCTTAAATGTAATAAAGTAGCAAACAAAATACTCCCACCCGACAACCTTAGGATTTTTTTTCTTCTCTCCCCCATTTTTCTTTCTTCCAACATCACCCCCACATGTTCCCTCCACCCAAAATCCACTCACTCAATCAATATATATATCATTATACTAGATTTTACATATATATATATATATATATATATATATATATATATATATATATATATTCACACACTCCACCACTCAAAATCAATTTATAATAAAACAACCAACATTAATTATCAACCCATCCACTTTTCCACCAAAACCCACTACCACACACACTCACACACTAAATTCCACCAACAAGTCACTCTCACACATCACTCTCACCCATATCACATTCATATATATATATATATATATATATATATATACACACACACACACACACACATACACACACACATCTCACACTTATATATATAATTTCCTCCTCTATACGTAACTTCCTCTCACCCCCAATTTTAAAATCAGTTTTTCAACACATATGGGTCCCACATGTGGGCCCCACTTTTAAATAATTTTTTACCGATTATTTTGAAAATGGGTAAATAGGAATCCAAATAATAAGCAAAACTGAGTGACATCTCACGTAAGCATCAATAATCAATACCGTGTGATACTATGCAACCACGCGTATTACTGTACTTTTACTACCGAGTAGTTCAACAATATTAACGGTAAAATTTCCGTCGTTATTTTTATAAAATATTTTTGTCGTTTTCTCAATCAGACAATAATTCTGTTGTGGGGTCCACCAATGATTGCGCCGTTGTACGAATATTCTCCGACAAAAAGAATATTCCCCGACCAATCGAATATTATACAACAACTTGCATACTTTGCAAAATGTATAAATATTACCCACAACTATAACATTATATCAATTTCACTCCATAATATTCAAAAATAATATTTATAGAAAATTCATCTTTATTCAAAAAGTTGGGGTTTTACAATAAAGACATAAAATAACCTAAACAATAATCTTCCCATTAAAGGGTTACATCATCTTATAAACAATCCCAGGTAATCTAACCTTAAATTATTACATCAGTTTGCAGAATACATCATAAAATAAAACAAGTCTTAAAACATAATTCACCTAAATAAATTCCCATAAATCTTCAACACTTGGACATCGACTTTCTCAACTTTAGCTGCAGTGTTAAATGCAAGAGTGAGCAAACAATTGCTCACTAATATAAAGAGTAGTAATGATAACAACATGAGAATGAACAACGAGTGCTGAACAATAACGAACTTGTTCTACGAATCAAAATATAGAAAATAAGTTCGAATTTAATATCTGAGGGTCTTAAGACCACGAACTATGTCCCCGGTGATTAGGTATTACTACCCAAACCTTAACAGTCATTTAGACTATACAAACCCTACTTAACATACTTAGGGGGATCAGCCTTTTGTACCATGTATTGTGCACAAACATCTAAACGTTACACGTACAAAATCCCCTATGTTAGGGTTTTTCGCCTCAGTTTGAATTTAGAATTTCCGCACTAAAGAAAGTTTAGCTCGGAACTAACTTATCAGTGGTTCTAGAATTTTAGAACACTATTCCATAATAGACTAGTTCAATCAATAAGAGTTTGCTTACTACTTGAAGGTTTAATACAATAATATAGAATTGAACAAGGTTATCAAAGTCAAAGATCAAATAATAGAAATATACAATTGAGTAGACATGTTATACATGCAAAATACTATATTCAAAAGAGTTAGAACAATCTCATTTGAATCAATGTATTAGAATAATATATACTTTGATTAATATTAACAAGACCTAGGAAAGTAAAACTCGCTCGATGTAACGAACTAGATTACAAGAGCTTGTACAATCATACACGAGATAGAATCAACAGGCTCGCTCAACTTTACTGTAAAAATTTAGGAATTGAAAGCTTGCTTGACATAAAGATAGCATATCTATGAAACTTGCTCAATAAAAGTTTAGGCTAAGAAACTTGCATTCATTATAAAGAGAATGAAGTTAGAAAACTTACCTTGTATGTAAGATACACAAGTAATAATAATGTTTGCCAATTACCCTACATATATCATTAAAATCACAATAACAATTAGTTGTATTAATATTAGCTTTAGGGGTTTAAACCACCATTTAAGCCATACCCTTAACTTAACATCTAATCATGTTGGTTAACATCCTTAACAAATCTGAAATCTCACTATAAAGTAACATAAATTTTATCATTTATCTTTAACTTTTGAAAACATCACATTTGGTTCATTACATAACTTAATCAAGTGACAACTAAAATCTCCATATTTTGGTATTACATTATACTACAAATCTGCTATTGTATGCCATGTTATGATTTTACATCCCTATCATGCATGCCAAACTAGATTAGGTTCACATACTACGGTCTGCAAATAATCAGACTTCACTGCTTAGGCTCAGGGCACGGCGCAGCTGCGTTGTCCCAATCCTTGGCACCAGCGCAGCTGCGCTGCTACAGATTCGCAGAAGGCCAACGGCGCAATTGTGTCGTTTCTGCCTGTGGTACCGGCGCAGCTGCGCCGTACACAGACAGAAACTGCAGCAGTAGCTCTGTTACACAACACACACCAAAATTCTCCCAATTTCCACAAAAATTCATGAAACTTAACATCCAAAACTTTGTAATAACATAGTTAAGCATGCTACTCTTCATTCTAATTACATAAACATTACATATACACAAATTTGAAGAATCAAAACCACAATTTTCCAAATTTCTTCAATTTTTACACTTTTATTCGATCGCCACGACTTCGTTGCTTAACCAATTGACACGATTCAAACTACGCCACTTTCGTTTCTTAACATACTAACACAATCTAACATAAATTTGCAGATTATAACACATATTGAACATGAAATTTTATACTTTCTTAAGCCATATTTTCATACATAAACATTGTTATTTCAACTTCTTCCTACAAACCCCAATTTCACATGTTTGATAATCAAGTATTACTCATATATGATGATTAACAGTTAAAAAACTATATACACAAGTATATATATCAATCTAACCTAACTATAAATTTACAGTGGATAATCACAAAGAAATCAAAACCTAGAAATTAGAAGCAATTTATACCTTAAATCCTTGATTGTTGGGAAGAATAATGATAAGGACCTTGATACTCCAACTCCTTAGCAAAATTTACAGAGAATTTCTCTTTTCCTCACAAACTCTCTTTCTCTGCTCTTAGGCCTTAAAATAACACGTGAAATAAGAAATAACCTAACTGATAATCGTGGTTATCAGTTAAAAGAAAAAAATAGGCGTCAGTTACAATAAGCCAAAGGCCACAAGGCCTTATTTGGCCACACACCAATTCCCCCATTCCAATTTATTTTAATAGTCTTATATTATATAGTTTTCACTTGTCACACTTTAGTTAATTTAAATAACTTACAATAATAGTTATAATAATTTTAATTTTTCTATTATAATTATACTTAGGATTAATAAATAATATATATATATATATATATATATATATATATATATATATATATATATATATATCTAATTTAATTAATAAATTAGACTTAAACATAACTTTATTTAATTTACTTATTTTCTTTAATATAAAACAATTCATTTAATTTAATTATTGTCATTAAATTAAATCTTTCAAATAAAAATTACCATTATTCAATTTCATTACTAAATTAATGCACCACAATTCATCAATTATTTATTTTCCTCAATAAATAAATTATTTACAATATTTATTTAATTCAATAAATATTTAAATTAAATTATAAAATTTCTCGATCGTTACATCCTTCTCTCCTTAAAAGGATTTTGTCCCCAAAATCACAACTCGATAAATTCATTCGTCACATTCTTCCCTCCTTAACAGGATTTTGTCCCCAGAATCATTATACAAGATTGAGCAAATAACTGGGGATAATTCTTCATCATAACATCTTCAAGTTCCCACGTAGTTTCTTCAGCATTGTGGCTCCTCCATATTACCTTAACAGAAGGTATCACTTTATTCTTTAGTACTTGTTATTTCTTGTCGATAATTTTTTTTTTTTGCTAAATTTTTGTTTGTATAAAGAGGAACCAAATAACAATGGCAAAGGGGGCATACCCCAGAATATAGCAACGTCGTCTATGGACATGCCCAAAGATGAGGTAACTATACAAGGAAGGATCCCAGCAAAACTAACTAGTTAAAAGCCAATTATAAAAATATTGGTTGTTAGTGGCATTAGTAAATGATTTGCATGTGGAAAGTCGAGACTTAATAATGTGAATAACATCCTTTTGAATGCTGGTGATAGGAGGTAGATGATCATCATGAAGCTTTTTGTTCCTTGCCTCCCAAATTTTGTAGAAACAGACAGCCACAATCAAGCTTAGAATATTTCGTGATATATTAGAGCCTTGAAATGTAGCGAGGAAATCCATAATGGCATCCCAAGAGATAGGGAAAGAAGTCCAATTGCCAAGACTTATAGCCTTTATAAGAACTGATTTGGAGAAGCTACAGTTGAAAAATAAGTGATCAAATGTCTCAGGATGAAGGTTGCAGAGTGGACATTGCCACGATCTATTAGAGAAACTTACCGTTCTATCATTAGTTGGAAGCTTCTTGAGAATGCCCATCCACATAATGAATGAGTATTTTGGGACATGGCATTTATTCTAGAGAATGGAGCTCCATGGGACCGACTGTTGCCTCGTTCGAAAGGATTCCCATAACTGTTTTGCTTTTATAGTCTTTGTATCCCACTGGTCCCAAAGAATCCTATCCAGCTACTGAGAGGGGGGCGGGGAAGGTCAGCCATGTTCCTTCTCAAGAGGATCAAATCTTGGTGATTGCATTGAGGAAGAACCTAATTGTTGTGCCTAATAAGGTGGCTAACAGTTGCAGACCCCAGAGTTAGACAGCAAGGATGGGGAATGATTGATTGCCGTGGCATTTAACCAAGGGTCATACCAAAGGCTTGTATCCTGCCCATTGTATGTGACAACTCGAGAATTTTGAGTATTTTTAAAATTTTAATTAATTGATTTAAGGTTCAAAATTAGAACCTAGATAGAAAATTAGTGTATGCGTTTGATATTTTTAAGATGAAATTTTGAGGATTTCAAAATTCTGTGAAGGATTTAGGTGAATTATTCAGGATTAAGTGAATACGTGAATATATTCTATGAATATGGTTATATATGTGTGCATGATGTGGTTAAGGGTCAAGGGTTGATCAGATAAACGGCATCTGTAACAAACCCTAGGTATATATTTAGAATGTCAACGTTCGGTTAGAAAACCCTAGCGATTAATAGGAAACCCTAGAAATCGATTCTAGAAACCATAATTTCAGTTCCGAGAATTCGAAACCCTAATTCGTGGGTTATAAACCCTAATGACAATTTTGATCCTAGTTGCTTAATTAGCAATTTTAATTAGGAAATACTAATCCTAATTAGCAAGATTTAAATTGTGATTAGGAAATTTTAATATAATTAGAAAATTCTAATTATAATTTAGAAATATTAATTTTCTATTTTTTTTAAAACCGAAATTCGAAAATCTTAGAAAAATAAATTGCAAAGTTAAGGGTTAAACCCTAAACCATAAAATGGTTCAAATCCTAAACTCTAACCCTAACCCTAAACCCTAAGGGTTTGGCTAATTGACAAGAATGTCATTAAATATAAAATCAAAATGACTAGTATGCCCTTATTGCATTATTTGGCTTAACTTGCAAAGGTTGTCCTAGTTTGGGTTGTTCACTAAGCCATATCATTTGACTTATATCACATTATATCAGCCACTTGCCAGCCCATTTCATTGCATTGGTAACAATTATAAGAGATTCAAGAGAGAGAAATGGCCACTTTAATTTCATTTTCTCCCAAGACTTTCTCTCTCCAAAATTTTCGAAATATAGAGTGTGAAATTGAGATAAGATAAGCTAGTATCAGTCCATAACAAGCCATGAACAGATCACTAAGATTAGAATCAAAAATCAAAGCTCAAAAGGTATAAAACCCTAAACCTAGAAATCTTTTGATTTGATGTTTAATGTTGTTGTTTGTTGGTTAGAGTTGTGTATTAGAGTGTCATTTGATGATTTGGGTTGTCAAAACTCAGATCCATATCAGTTAGATGCTCGAAATTAAAGATTTATCAAATCTAGAAAAGTTGGAAAATAAGGTCTGACAAGTAAATGTCAGAGCCTCTAGATTCTTCTGTGTTAGATTTTTATGGTGTTTTATGTTATGGATCTGTTGTATGCCATGTGGTCTTTATTCTGTAACTTGAATCATAGTCAGATCAGATCTAGATTTCAAGATATTAGCAGTCAAAAGTCGTTGACCGACCATGACTGAATGAATCTGGGTAACCCAGATTACCCAGAGAAGTCTGACAACATTTTTTCAGGCCATGGATCTTGCTGTATGTTTATGATTGGGTCAAGTTGTTGTTTTATTGTTGTAGCCTGACATTAAGACTACATGATTAAGTCTTTAGTTCACTCAGATCATTAACAGAATCGTAAATAAATATGGTCAAACAAGCGTTGACCGACTATTTTTGACAAAATCTGGAAAACCCAGAAAATCGTGAAGAACAGTTCCTGACGTCATTTTGACCGGCCTTAATCTCTCAACTGTTATGTTGTTTGACTAGTTTGGGGTTAGTTATATGTTCTTGGATATGTTAACTACAGGTTTGAAGCATTATAACCTAAAACCAATGACCAGAACCTTAAGATTTGTGAGCTACAAAAGTGGTCACTCGCAACTGACTGGGTTTCTAGGTTACCCAGAAAACCCAGATGAGGCCTGACAAGCTTTTTGGGAGCCCAGATCTCTCTGATTAGATATAAGATGACCATGATGTTTGTTTAGGATTGTAGTATTGCATCAATACTATAATCAGAGCACATAAGCAAACCTAGATACCTCCGGATCCATGAATTAAAGTTGGTCAAACCTCCTACCTTGTAGTTTGACGTGGTTTTCTGGAAATGCTCAAGAACACTCAAGAACACCTATAACGACGGTTCTGTCGCTATAGGGCTCTTTAGTGACAATTATTTTTGGAAAATAGATTAATTAATTAAATAAATAGGAAAAAAATGATTTTTAATTATGAAAAATGCTAAATAAATTCTGAAAAATTATTTTAAATTCTAAAAAATAGTTTTTAATTATTTTAAGTATATTTCATAAATATTTAATATTTTTGGAATATAAAAGGTATTTATTTATTTAATTACAATATTAAATAAATTATTTAAAAATGGTTTTAATTCATGAAAAATCATGAAAAATTATATTATGGTAAAAGAAAATATTTTAAGTTATTTTCAATGACTTTTAATATTTTGTGAGAAATTTTATTAATTAATTAATATTAATGATAATTAATTTATTTAATAACTATATTAAATAAATTATGAAAAAATAGATTTAATGATTTATAAATCATATAAAAATGATTTAAGAATTATAAAAATATTTTAAGTTATAAAATATAACTTTTGATATTTTGCCATGAAAATATTAATATTTTAATATTAATAGCAATTATCGGATAATAAATTTAACGGTTTAAAAATCATATAAATATGATTTTAAGGTATTAAAAATACTTTGATATATTATAATTATATTATAATATTATGTTATGATTTTCATTAATATTTAGTATTAAATAAATATTAATGATAAAAGGATTATGTGGTATTTAATTTATTTAAATACATTATTAATGATTTAAAAATCAAGATAAATGGTAATAATTATTTAAAAATTATTACGAGCTTATGAAAAATATTTTGACTGATATTAAAAATTATCTGAAATAATTGTTAACTGTTAGGCAGAGTTTAATTGAACTTAGACTCGATAAAAGTTCGACTAGACCGTCGGGACGTTAGAATTTTGTCGGAATCAAGATAGACTGCAATAGTTTGACTTGATACTGAGTCCTATGTGTGTTATAGACTGATAGGGTTATGTGTTATGTGTTTAGGGTATTCTATGTATATATATATATATATATATATATATATATATATATATATATAATAGTATTATATTATGATGATATTATTCTAATATTGGAGATCTATATTACTAATATTAGGTCTTCGGATAAAGTGAAATAAATTACGTAGCGGTAATCAATGGTTCAGGCAAGTTTGTTTTTACTTAACTCTACTAAGAGTTGTTTCATTCGGATAAGCTTATGGTTAATCATTGCTGGTTGCCATGAATTGTACTCTGTACATATTGCATATATAAGTTAGGTATGAAAGGTTGATCACCTTCATTACCAGTTGGTTTCAGATATATTTGTTCATGTATAATACTTGTTCAGTCAAAAGTTTGTTCCTGCTAGTTCACAATTATATTGTTGAATTATAGCCAGCTTATTATTCAGACTCTTTCAATCATGATATATCGTTATATTATTGAACTTAAACTTGTTGGGCAATCATATGCTCACCCTTGCTATATCATGATTAACATTGCAGATTAAGACGATTACGTTGGATACAAGGAAAGGTCAAAGACAGTTCCAGCTTTAGTATACGTGTGTAGTTAGAATTGTAATAGTATAGTATGATAATATGTTATGTGTTAGACAGGTTATGAGCTGTATTTATGTGAAGGTTACTCGACCTTGGAGAGTAATGTGATAAATGTATTATATAAACAATATATGTTTATATCTTCCGCAAATATAGTAATAGTTATATAGAATGATCGAACCGGATCCACGGTGATTCGGGACCTCGGATTCGGGGCCGTCACATTGCCAACATGATAGTGTAAGTGTTGAAAGGCAAGTGGCCAAAGCTTCAAAACTTGTTTCCAGATCTAAGAGCATGCTGCCGTAATACGAAATTACCAAAAGGATGTGTGTTTCAGAGTAGTGGCTTTGACCTAATTTACCCAGAGAGAAGAGGATCGAGGTTGGATAATGCAAACCAAGTGCTGGAGAATAAGAGCAATATTCCATTCCACCAGATTTTTGATGCCAAGACCACCCTCAGAGAGTGGAAGTGAGATGGTGGACCAAGCAACCTTTACCCCATACTTATCAAGAGTTGCACCTTTCCAAAGAAAACGAGTTAAGATTGGTTGAATGACTTTTAGTACCTCTTTTGGCAAAAGGAAGTGGGAACTCCAGAAGACTTGAAAAGAGAAAAGTATGGATTTAATAAGTTGAAGTCTGCCAGAGTAAGAGAGGACCTTTGAGGTCCAAGAGGATGCACGAGTTGTGATCCTTTGGATAAGGGGGATACAATCAGAAGATGATAACTTCCTGGACAGCAGTGGAACTCCCAAAAACTTTGAAGGCAAAGTTCCAGATTGGAACCTAAGAATGAGAGAAATATCACTAGTTGCTGTAGTTGCCAAGTAAAATAGAAAAAAATGGCATTTGTGTGAGTTAGGGATAAGGCCAGAATATAAGGAGAAAGAAAGAATACATGACTTAATGATTGAAATAGATTGCAAGCATGCATTACAGAAAATCAAAATGTCATCTGCAAAGAATAAATGAGTGAGTTTGCAAACTTTTGCTCTCCAATGGTATAAGAAATTTGGATTCGAAGTAGCATCATTAAACTTTTGGGATAGCATTTCCATTACCAACACAAAAAAGAAATGGAGATAGGGGGTCTCCTTGTTTGAGACCTCTGGAGCTACCAAAGTATCCTACAAAAGTACCATTGACCTTAATGGAAAACATAGCAGAAGTTACACAAGCCTTGATCCAATCAATGTAACGAACAGGAAACTTGAAAGCTCTTAAAGTGTCAAAAAGGAATTCCTATCTTTCACTGTCAAAAGCTTTGGTGAGGTCAATCTTTAGAGCACACCTAGCCAGACCCGTAGATAGATGATAGCCTTTTAGCATCTCTTGGGCAAGAAGGATGTTATCACTTATGTTCCTACCTTTCACAAAGGCTGATTGGGCTTTATTAACAAGAAATGGGAGTACCTCCTTCAGACGATTAGAGAGGAGTTTTGCAATGCATTTGTAAATTGTATTGCAGAATGAGATAGGTCTAAAGTCAGTCATTGAAGTAGGGTTAGAACTCTTACGGATACGAGCAAGAGCAGTGGAATTGAGGCCTTTGGAGAGTTTGCTATTATCAAAGAAGAAGTGCACAGCTTTTAAAAAATTAGCACCCATTACTGAGGAAGAAATTAACATTAAACCCATCTGGTCTTGGACTTTTGTTACGTTTCATGGATTTGAGGATTCCAAGAATTTCCAAGTCAGAAATAGGAGCAATCAGCTTATTGGCTTGAGCCGAACTGAGCAACTTGGGTGGAGTTATGGCATAATTATCAAACCCAGGATAGGGGTTCTCAAAGGTGTTGAAAAGGTTGTAAAAGTACCCCCACGACCACATCTTCAATGTTCCTTTGACCATAAACCATATTCCCTTCATTATCAGTGATGGACAAAATCTTGTTTACATTCCATCGATTTTTCATCATGTTGGAAAAGAAATTGAAGTTCCTGTCACCCAAGGACAACTAGTTTGCTCTAGATTTCTGTTGAAGGAGAGTTTCCTCCCTATCCAAGGCATTCCAGAGTTGTTGTTGACTAGTTTTCTCACGAGCAAGAAGGTCCAAATCCAAATGTTGAACATTGAGTAGAGACTGCACAGAATGCAGTTCCTCTTTTGCAGTTTTAACTATGGTGGTGACATTCCCATTGAGAATATTAAGGGCCACTAGAGCTTGCCTAGTACGTTTCTGTTTCTCAGAGAACACATGAAATGGGTTACCAGAGATGGTCGAGGTCCAAGCATAGGTAACCGAGTCATTGAAACCATCAAGAAGAAGCATATGGTTGAAGAATTAAAACTGACGTCTAGATTGATTAAGCTGAATACCAATTTGAAGCAGAGTCAAGGAATGGTCCACGAGGTGCAAAAGTAACTAGTGACATGCTGAAGTTAGAGAACCAATCAGAATTCCCCATAGCTCGATCCAATTTTTTATGAACCAACCGAGAAGTTTGCATGTTCCACCAAGTAAATAATGGACCAACACCTCTAATATCATCAACCCCAACAGAAGTGGTACAGGATTTGAATTCATCCATCCCAATGTCCCAGATATCATTATATTGGTTAGTTTTAGTAAGATCTTTAATTACATTAAAATCACCCAGCATACACCAGCTAGTATTAGGAGTAAAGGAGAGTAAATCATTCCATAAGTATCTCCTCAGAATGTAAGAATCCAGCCCATAGACAAAGGATATCAGGAAGGATGTGCTAATGAGGTCAACAGATTGAACCTTGCAATGTATTACTTGAGAAGACACAAAAAGGATATCAACATTCCAAATACTTGGATTCCACCCAACCCAGATTCTGCCATTTGGGTGAGTATCATAGTTGAAAGCCCATTTCCAAAAATTACAAAGATTCCTAGAGATTTGTTGAGCTTTGGTTTGTTTAACCCGAGTTTCAAGAAGACCCAAAAGAGAGATTTTATTATCAGCTATTATCTGCTTTACATAAGCCTGCTTAGGCTTTTTATTGAGACCTCTAATATTATAAGAAGCTAACATAAGGAAACTAAGATGTAGGGGAGTGACCAGCCTTTCCTTTCCCTTTCTTTTTCTTGGCAGCCTGCAGATTGACGAAGCTAGAGCCCTGTTTATTCTTAATTTCTTTCCCTTCCTTTTCATCAATAGCCTTGAGTCTGGAGATAAGAGGGCTTGGACCAGAAGGTGATTCATCTTCAGAGATACCTTCTATAGTGATTGGAACAAAGGTGTTGGAGATATTAAGAGCATGTCCAGGAGAAATATGGTCTGATCCTTGCTTTACACCTCGTGAGACATTTACCCATTCATTTTGTAGGGGAAGGGGGGCGAGACCAGAATGCTCGAAGGGTTGGCATTAAGAGGAGGAATGATAGAGCTGGTCTGAGCAGAAGTAGCCTTATTAATTGCTTTCGGTACCCATTTATGGTTAGCTTTAGGGGACTTAAGTTGTGAGTGACCAAACACATTGCATGAGGGGCAAGAAGGAGACCTACTATGGTATTCTACCTCAACTGGGACAAAGATGTTAGCAGCAGAGTCCTCATTTTTAACAATCACACGAATGGTAGGTGGGAAGGAGAATGAAGCTTTAACTTCTATACAGACCCTTACAAAGTTCAGGAAGTCATTCTTTGCAGTCATTTCATCAGTAAACAGAGGTCACCCAATGGCACTTGCAATATAACTTATGCTTTCATCAGACCAGTAGGAGAGTGTTAAATTGGATAGCTTCACCCAAACAGGGAACACATCACATTCAGCCTTTTTGAAGGCCACACCTTCCTTCAATTTTTGCAGGACAATGCCTTTAGACGCAAAGTGTCAAGGGCCGGCTGCAAGGATGTTTTCACACTCAGAGATAGATTTAAATTTGAATATGTAATAACCTTTGTTGTGCAAGAAGACCTCTGAAAGCCCAAGATGTCCCCATAAAAGTCTAGCAATAGGTTCAACCACTTTGTAGGGTAACGAGGACTGGAGAAAGTACCCCACTAGACTAGAAGCCCAAAGTTTATTTCCTCTAGAAAGCATATCATCTAGAGAGGTTGGTGGATGGTACGAAAGATGACGAGAGGATTTCTCGAAAGATATGCCATAATATCACTCCAGGACTTGGCTAGCACCTTAACCAATGTTGCAGGTATTTCACCTTCCTTAAGAAAGGTGGCAGAGTTTATAGCAGGAATTTTGAAATTTGAGGGACCCTCTGGCAGAAGTCCAGGAAAAGTCTTGTCCAAGTTAGACTCTTTCGAGACGAGTGAACCAGTAACCGAAAAAGTGCCTTCCCCCACGCATACCACCGGAGAAAAAACACCCCCAGAAAGAGTAGCCGTAGAAACCTGGATACTATTAAGAGGATTTTTTTTCAACCACCTTGGGAGCATTGTCAAAGTTGACAATTTTCCCCTCAGAAAGGAATGCTTGGATGTCATTAGATGAGGTACCATGAGCTGTTAAGAATGACATAAGATGAAGGTTTTTCCTCCTTTCAAAAATAGCATTTTCACGGTCTCATATTCTATTACATGTTTATAGTCAGGCTTATATGGCCTCAATACCGATACATGAAAAATATTATGAATATGCTCCAACTCTGGAGTTAAAGCTACCTCGTATGCCACTTCACCAATGTGTCGAAGCATATCAAAAGGTCCTATAAACCTAGGGCTTAATTTCCCCTTCTTGCCAAACCGAATTTTCCCCTTCTAGGGAGATACTTTCAAGAAAACATACCAACATCGAATTCCCGATTTTGTCGATGTTTATTGGTATATTTCTTCTGTCTATCTTGTGCAGCTATCAATCTTGCCCGAATCACCTTGATGATCTCGACAGTTTGTTGCACCAATTCTAGACCCAATAGCTGACGTTCACCTACCTCATCCCAACATAATGGAGTTTTGTATTTCCTGCCATACAATGCTTCGTAAGGCGGCATGCCAATACTCGCGTGATAGCTATTATTATAAGCAAATTCCACCAATGGTAGATGGTCATCCCAATTTCCTTTAAAATCCATAATACATGATCTGAGCATATCTTCTAGTGTTTGGATGGTTCTCTCACTCTGTCCGTCGGTTTGAGGATGGTACGTTCTGCTTATTCTCAGTTGTGTTCCCAAGCATTCTTGTAATCGTTTTCAGAAATTAGATGTGAAATGCGGATTTCTGTCTGATACAATGGACACAGGTACATCGTGTCTTGAAACGATTTCCTTCACGTACAATTTTGCCAACCAATCTAGGTTAAATCTAATCTTGATTGGCAAAAAGTGTGCTGACTTCGTCAGTCGATCGATAATCACCCAGATGGCGTCATAACCTTGTTGAGTCGTAGGAAAACCTATCACAAAATCCATTGTGATATGCTCCCATTTCTATTCTGGCATCTCCAACGGTTGCAATAATCTGCTTGGCCTTTGGTGTTCAGCTTTAACTTTTTGACACGTTAAGCATTTCGCCACACACTCAGCCACATCCTTTTTCATATTCGGCCACCAAAAATGATGTCTAAGATCCTGGTACATATTTGTACTTCCAGGGTGAATTGAATATCTTGAGTTGTTAGCATCACTCAGAATTTCCTCTTTAATTTCCAGTACTTGCAGAACCCAAATTCTTCCTTCGAATCAAAGTAACCCTTCTGAATCGATTTTGAACTTGCTTTCCTCACTTTTCAGATACTTTCTGTTTTATCTTTTCGCAGTCTACATCCAGAAGTTGTGCATTCTTTACCTTCTCTACTGACGTTGAACCGTTTCCCATCTGGAACAACTTTTCGTCGGATTCTGCCGGATATTTAATTTCTAACTCCATCTTAGTCATTTCCGACACTAGCTTCTCCTGAGCAATCAACATTATTAACTTCTCCCGTCCCTTCCTACTTAAAGCATCAGCAACAACATTCGCCTTTCTGGGATGATAGAAAATCTCACTGTCATAGTCTTTGATCAACTCCAACCATCTTCTTTGTCTCATATTCAAATCTTTTTGTGTAAAGATATACTTCAGACTTTTATGGTAGGTATATATCTCACACCTCTCTCCATAAAGATAATGTCTCCAAATTTTTAGGGCAAACACCACCGCAGCCAACTCTAAGTCATGAGTCAGATACCCTTTCTCGTAATCTTTTAATTGACGTGATGTATACGCAAAGACTCTGCCATTCTGCATAAGCACACAACCTAGTCCTTTATGCAATGTGTCACTATACACCACAAAATTCCCTGTATCATCAGGCAATGACAACACATGTGCCGAACTCAACCTCTTCTTCAATTCTCAAAAACTTTCCTCACACTTCTCTATCCAAACAAACTTAACCGCCTTCCTGGTTAAATTCGTCAACGGAGTTGCGATCTTGGAAAAGTCTTGAATTAAATGCCTATAGAAACCTGCCAATCCTAAGAAACTCCTTACTTTTGACGGTGTCTTCGGCTGATCCCAGTTTATTACAGCTTCAACCTTTGATGGATCTACCAAAATTCCGTCCTTATCAATAACGTGTTCAACATGTTCCTCCTTGGTCTTGGAATACACCAAAATATCATCGATAAACACCACCACAAATTTGTCTAAGAATGGTTTAAACACCTTATTCATCAATTCCATGAACGTTGTAGGTGCATTGGTTAAACCAAATGACATAACCTGAAACTCGTAATGACTATACTGAGTTCTGAGCGCTACTTTCAGTACATCCTCCGGCCTCACCTTCAACCGATGATAACCACTTCTCAAGTCTATCTTTGAGAAATACCTCGCTCCCTTTAGTTGATCGAACAGGTCATCGATTCTAGGTAATGGATACTTATTTTTAATCGTGACCTTATTCAATTCTCTGTAATCAATGTAAAGCCACATCGATCCATCTTTCTTCTTAACAAACAACACCGGTGCACCCCATGGCGATACACTCGGTTGAATATATTTCTTGTCAAGCAACTCTTGCAATTGCACCATCAACTCTTTCATCTCTACTGGAGCCATTCTGTATGGGGCTTTAGATATTGGGGTCGTTCTTGGTACTAAATCAATCACGAACTCGATTTGTCGATCCGGCGGAACACCCGACAAATCGTCAGGAAATACGTCTGCAAAATCTCTTATGATCGGTATCTCCTCTAACTTCGCATTCTTCTTCTGTGTATCGACTATGTAGGCTAAGTATTCTACACATCCTTGTCTTAACAACTTCTTGGCTTGCATCACCGTCATATAACTTGCTTGTCGAGGTGATTTGCTACCAAAGAACACAACCTTTGACGGAGTCATAAGGTTAACACATTTCCTTTGGCAATCAATTACTGCTCCGTAATTGAATAACCAATCCATTCCCAGTATGACATCAAACTCACCAAGTCTAATTGGTATCAAATCTACCATCATCTTGTGACCCTTAATAACCACTCTATAATTCTTATATATGAATCTAACAGGAATCACTTCCCTATTCGTAAT
Source organism: Panax notoginseng (assembly GCA_016801055.1). Lineage (NCBI taxonomy): Eukaryota > Viridiplantae > Streptophyta > Magnoliopsida > Apiales > Araliaceae > Panax > Panax notoginseng. The sequence goes on along the minus strand of CM029016.1, from coordinate 105,328,246 downwards.
CTCTATGCTCAAAGGATAATCTAATTCTTCCTGAGGCAAATCTAAGTTTTGACCAAATTCATCAGATATAAATGAACAAGTAGCACCCGAATCAAATAGTACATAAGCATTAATACCATTAATCGGAATGATACACACCACATCCTTAGACTGAATAGCATCCTGCATGGTCATATTGAAGTCCTCACAGTAGGTTGGCTTGACTGTGCTGGACTAGTGATAGTCAATGTACCACCACCGTTGTTTCCCTTTCCTCCACTTGCACTTCCCGCTGGCTTTTTTGGGCAATCCCGAGCCATGTGATCCTTCGAACCGCATATAAAACATGCTCCTTTCTTTGGGCTAAAATAGTTCGGTGCAATGTGTCCCTCCTGACCACAGTTGAAACACACTCGCTTTCCCTTCAAACATACCCCAATATGGTTCTTTCCACAAGTAGCACAAGCTTCAAACTTTTTCTTCTACCGACTTCCTTGATGTCCTCCCGCAGTCGAATTCTCGTTCCACTTCCTCTTCTGATTGTTACTTCCAACGTTACTTCCACCAGCCCTATTTTCATTCTCATTCTTTCTCTTCTTCTGTTCTTGATTATACTTGGTCTCAAGGCATCACTTCCTCCTTCCGCGATAATTGCCTTTTCCAGTACAGCCACAAATGTACTTAACTGGAACATTGAAACCTTGCTACACAGCCAGGGTAATCCTTGTTCGAACCTTCTCGCCTTACGCTCATCCTTATTAACTTGATAAGTGGCAAACCTTGCCAACTTGTTAAACTTCGCAGCATATTCTGGCACCGTCATAGTTCCTTGTTTTAGCTCCAAAAATTGCACCTCCAACTGATTCCGAGAACTCGCTGGAAAGTATATTTCGAAAAACATCTCCTTAAATCTATCCCACGTTATCACTCCTTGTCCCTCACGAACCTTATTTGCTTGCCACCAATAGCTAGCTTCAGACTTCAGCATGAACGTCGCGAACGCAGTCTTCTAATCTTCGTTGACTCTGGCAACGTCGAACACCTTTTCTCCATTTCCATGATCCAGGTTTGGGCTTCCACTAGACCCTTGAAACTTTGGCGGTCCAACCGCTTTGAATTCCTTGAAGGTCGTGACTTGAGCTTGCGGTTGATTCGCAAGTGCACCCGTCAACAAGGTCACCAACTGCTGAATCGTGTTAGCGTTAGCCTTGTTGTTATTGTTAGTAGACCCCTCAGGAGGTGGTTGTTGGTGTGGTTGTCTTCTTTTAGGAGGCATTTTCTATTAAGATATACGCTTATTAGTTCATTACTCAACTTCTTGAGTATTTGAAGTTTAACTTAAACATTCTAAGATTAAAGCTATAACACATAACATTTCAAATAAACTTTGCTATTTTATTCATCCATAACATTTTTAAAACATAATAAAGATAGCATAACCGCTATCAACATCCACTTTCCTGAACTAGACAAGTTTCAGGATTATATATTCATATTATCTCTTTATTCATCTCAAAATAAGGGATTTAAAACTTATTTATTCACATAATAAACCACATATTATTATCACTCTTATTCTTCCTATCTAGGCATATTAAGACATCGAGAGGCTTCTCTGCGCTCTTCCTCCATAATACGATACGCCGTCCTACGATCCATCACGAACCATGGCGAATCTTCAAATTGAGGTGGGTAATAAAAGACTGATCCTGGGCCCTATCAATCGCAGAATTAAAGGCGTGATCCATCTCATTCATCTTGACTTTCTTCACTTGGACTTTAGCCCCAGCACGATCTGCATGTTGAGTCGCCTTCATCCAAGCGTCCTCTGCTCTTGCACGCTTAGCTAATTCCTCTTTCAAGTTATCTTTTAACTTCTCCACATCAGTCTTCATCTTCTCATTCACTGCCAACAGATCCTCATGTTGACATTTTGTATGAACTAGGTCCCACTCTGTGTTTCCAAGTTTTGAGTCGAGTTCCTGAATCTCTGCATCCTTCTGCTCTATCGTAGCGTGATGCATCTCAACCAACTCCTTCAGCTCATCAATATTATCCTGTAATTCTATGTTACGGTCGTACAGTGCTTCATACATCTCAGCTGATATGAAGTTTGGTAGAAACTCCACAGGATCCTCTTCCTCATCATCCTCTTCTATCTCCTCAGAACTATCCTCCTGGATCAACTGTTCCCGTACAACATGGATATCCCAGGGTTCGTCATTTCTAGGCATCTTGAGGTATCACCTCCCTAGCTGGACTGGATCCTCCTTCGTTAAACATCTTGACAACAAAATATTTTTATGTTTATTTATTATATAACATTCTTCGATACTCACGAGCACATAAGTTATTAACACATAACACATAATGTCTTTTATTGTTTAGCTTTAATGGATACCTTAATCCATTCCTTAAAACTCGATAAGAGTTGGACACCACTATGTTTTCTGTCTTCATAAAGGTTGTTTCCTAAGGTTTCCCCACCTAAGGTTCATAACCTAAACCTTTGATACCAACATGTGACACCCCCAAATTCGGGTACTTCATTCCCACAGCATTTGGTGCTCACTATCAAAATAGTTACATCTAACTACCCATAATAAAGAATAAAGACATAAAATAACTTAAAAAATAATCTTCCCATTAAAGGGTTACATCATCTTAAAAATAATCCCAGGTAATATAACCTTAAATTATTACATCAGTTTGCAGAATACATCATAAAATAAAACAAGTCTTAAAACATAATTCACTTAAATAAATTCCCATACATCTTGCCCTTTCCTTTGCTACTAGCTGCAGTGTTAAATGCAAGAGTGAGCAAACAATTGCTCACTGATATAAAGAGTAGTAATTATAACAACATGAGAATGAACAACGAGTGCTGAACAATAATGAACTTGTTCTACCAATCAAAATATAGAAAACAAGTTCGAATTTAATATCTGAGGGTCTTAAGACCACGAACTATGTCCCCGGTGATTAGGTATTACTACCCCAACCTTAACAATCATTTAGACTATTTAGACCTTACTTAACGTACTTAGGGGATCAGCCCTTTGTACCATGTATTGTGCACAAACATCTAAACGTTACACGTACAAAATCCCCTATGTTAGGGTTGTTCGTCTCAGTTTGAATTTAGAATTTCCGCACCAAAGAAAGTTTAGCTCGGACCTAACTTATCAGTGGTTCTAAAATTTTAGAACACTATTCCATAATAGACTAGTTCAACTAATAAGAGTTTGCTTAATACTTGATTGTTTAATATAACAATATAGAATTGAACAAGGTTATCAAAGTCAAAGATCAAATAATAGAAATGTACAATTGAGTAGACATGTTATACATGCAAAGTACTATATTCAAAACAGTTAGAACAATCTCATTTGAATCAATGTATTAGAACAATATATACTTTGATTAATATTAACAAGATTAAGGAAAGTAAAACTTGCTCGATGTAACGAACTAGATTACAAGAGCTTGTACAATCATACACGAGATAGAATCAACAGGCTCGCTTAACTTTACTGTAAAATTTAGGAATTGAAAGCTTGCTCGACATAAAGACAACATAGCTATGAAACTTGCTCAATAAAAGTTTAGGATAAGAAACTTGCATTCATTATAAAGAGAATGAAGTTAGAAAACTTACCTTGTATGTAAGCTACACATGTAATAATAATGTTTGCCAATTACCCTACACATATCATTGAAATCGCAATAACAATTAGTTGTATTAAGCTTTAGGGGTTTAAACCACTATTTAAGCCATACCCTTAACTTAACATCTAATCATGTTGGTTAACATCCTTAACGAATCTGAAATCTCACTATAAAGTAACATAAACTTTATCATTTATCTTTAACTTTTGAAAACATCACATTTGGTTCATTACATAACTTATTCAAGTGGCAATTAAAATCTCCATATTTTGGTATTACATTATACTACAAATCTGCTATTGTATGCCATGTTATAATTTTATATCCTTATCATGCATGCCAAACTAGATTAGGTTCACATACTACGGTCTGCAAATAATCAGACTTCACTGCCTAGGCTCAGGGCACGGCGCAACTACGCTGTCCCGAGCCTTGGCACTGGCGCAGCTGCGCTACTGCAGATTCACAGAAGGCCAACGACGCAGCTGCGCCGTTTCTACCTGTCGTACCGGCGCAGCTGCGCCGTACACAGACAAAAACTGCAGGAGCAGCTCTGTTACACAGCACACACCAAAATTCTCCCAATTTCCACAGAAATTCATGAAACTTAACATCCAAAACTTTGTAATAATATAGTTAAGCATGTTACTCTTCATTCTAATTACATAAACATTACATATACACAAATTTGAAGAATCAAAACCAAAATTTTCCAAATTTCTTCAATTTTTACACTTTTAGCTAATTCGATCGCCACGACTTCGTTTCTTAACCAATTGACACGATTCAAACTACGTCGCTTTCGTTTCTTAACATACTAACACAATCTAACATAAATTTACATATTATACACATATTGAACATGAAATTTTGTACTTTCTTAAGCCATATTTCATACATAAACACTGTTATTTCAACTTCTTCCTACAAACACCAATTTCACATGTTTGATAATCAAGTATTACTCATATATGATGATTAACAGTTTATAAACCATATACGCAAGTATATATATCAATCTAACCTAACTATAAATTTATAGTGGATAATCACTAAGAAATCAAAACATAGAAATTAGAAGCAATTTAAACCTTAAATCCTTGATTGTTGGGAAGAAGAATGATTAGGATCTTAATGCTCCAACTCTTTAGCAAAATTTACAGAGAATTTCTCTCTTCCTCACAAACTCTCTTTCCCTACTCTTAGGCCTTAGAAGAACACATGAAATAAGAAATAACCCAAGTGATAATCGTGGTTATCAGTTAAAAATAAATAAATAGGCGTAAGTTATATATTAGGCTTTGCACAAGGCCTTGTTTGGCCACACACCAATTCTACCATTCCAATTTATTTTAATAGTGTTATATTATATAGTTTTCACTTATCACACTTTAGTTAATTTAAATAACTTACAATAATAGTTATAATAATTTTAAATTTTCTATTATAATTATACTTAGGATTAATAAATAATTATATATATATATATATATATATATATATATATATATATATATCTAATTTAATTAATAAATTAGACTGAAACATAACTTTATTTAATTTACTTATTTTCTTTAATATAAAATAATTCATTTAATTTAATTATTTTCATTAAATTAAATCTTTCAAATAAAAATTACCATTATTCAATATCATTACTAAATTAATGCACCACAATTCATCAATTATTTATTTTCCTCAATAAATAAATTATTTAAAATATTTATTTAATTCAATAAATATTTAAATTAAACTACAAAATTTCTCGATCGTTACAAGTACCCCGTGAATAGTACTTCGGGAATAGTACTCCGGCATGAAAAAGTTAAAACTTATCAAGAATGCTCAGAATAATATTTTCGTGAAAAGATACTAGATGAAGCGCAAATTTCAAGGATATTCTACAAATTTTATGGAGTATAAAAGCCCAAAACTTAACAAAATAAGTGTAGAATTTAAAATCTGAAACGAAATAATATTACTCACATACTACATAGTATGGAAGAAAATATTATTTCTTACGAGTATTGAACAAAAATAATATCCCTTACCTTAAAAAGAAGAGTATTCCGACTGGTACGACGGGGATATTCTTGAAGAAAAATTTCACTGTTTTCTACGCTCAAAGCGTCTAAAAACTCGAAAGAAATACGCTCAATATTATAGAAGAAGAATTTTCTGATTCTGGTGTGATTTTTAATTCTAACTAAGTATCCTATTTATAGGAGAATGGAAGGATATAATTTAAAAATAAAAATCATGGATGAACAGTTCTTTTATACGAAATCAATTCACGGGCGAAATTAATTTGTGATTCATGGATGTATTAAGAAACATCACTGACGGATTTTTTAATGCCATACACCCACCTATCACTATCATACACACACACATCACTATCATCATACACTCACACATACATTATATATATATATATATATATATATATATATATATATATATATATATATATATATATATATATATATATATATATATATACACACACACACCATCTCATTCACGTTATCTCCCCCCCACCCCAATTTCATTTTTCATCCCATATGTGGGCCTCGCCACACATGTCACTTTCACACACATATATTATACGTATATATACCGATTATTTTGAAAACTGGGTAAATAGGGGTTCAAATAATAACCAAAATTTATAACAAATACCTCATAAAAATTCTCTCAATATTTTTAACAACATTTATTCATCATTATTATAACTCGCAATATTAACAACCAGATCGTTCCCAGGAAAGAGGGGGCTTTCTGATAAGGATTTCTCCCTATTGGCGCGCAATTAGGTGACTAAACCCCTTTCCTCCACAAAACTTTCTAGACATTGTTAATTATGCATATAATAATTAGAATAACTTATCATCTCAATTATTGATTTAATAATATATAAAATATTGACAATAATTGAATCAAATAACGTGAGATACTATGCAGTAATTACTGTAGTAATAATTGAGTATAACTGAGTGACTTCTCACGTAAGCATCAATAATCAATACTGTGTGTTATTATGCAACCACACGTATTACTGTACTTGTTATCATCGGGTATTTCAACAGTTAACGGTAAACCTTTCGCTGTTAATTTTATAAAAAGATATTTCTGTCGTTTTCTAACTCCGACAATAATTTCGTTGTGTGGTCCACCAATGATTGTGTCGTCGTACGAATATTTCCTGTTAAAACGAATATGCCCCGACCAATCGAATATTTTATGACAACTTGCATACTTTGCAAAATTTATAGATACTACCCATAACTATAACATTATATCAAATTCACACCATAATATTCAAAAATATATTTCGAGAAAAATTAATCTTTATTTATGAAAAATTGGGGTCTTACGAAGTGCAGCAACTTCAAAGCTTAATTACATCTCTCCCTGCTTCGTCTGCTGCCGATGACCGTATCTTATGGGTCACCCATGAGCTAAAATATGTTAAGGTCTCTATTATTTGGGAATCAATTCGTACACGTGCTCCGGAAGTACCTTGGGCTGCTCTGTTATGGCATTCGCACCATATTCCCCGTTTCTCCTTTACTCTATGGCTTGCCCTTCGGCACAGGTTGCCCACGAATGACAAGTTCTCTAATTATTCTAGCTTCCGTCCACTGAACTGACTTCTTTGTGAAACCCATGTTGAAACCTTTCCTCACTTGTTCTTTGAATGTCCCTATTCCTCTTCAGTTCTCGCCACTACTCTTGCAGTTGACGCTTGGACTCATGCTCCAATGAGTTGGGACAACCTTGTGGATTATATTATCTAATTTCGTGGGAGTACTCTAAGGTTAGATATCCTGAAGCTGGTTCTCTCCACCACAGTGTACAAAATATAGGCAGTTAGGAACTCCATTATCCATAATAAGGTCAAGATGCTTGTGGGGGTTCTGGCTAGGGAGATAATAAATATCATTAAGTCTAGATTATCTTCCTCTTCAGTTTTTCTTAAGGCAGCTCAGTTTAGGACTAACCTTAGAGGCTGGCTATAGGGTTGGGTTTGCAGTTTGATTGCTGATTCACTTCTGCTGCTGGGTTGCTAAATCTATGATTGAAATCTATTGGCTATTATGGTACACTGATGGACACTGGGGTGCATGGCAAGTTATGGTCTGGATTTGCTTTGATGATGTTGGTTCGCTGGTGGTCAAGCAAGGAAGTCCATTGTTCATAATAAGGGGGGCTGGCATGGTTTGGGCTGGCTCTAGATGAGGTAGGCTGGTTTGGATTCGCTTTGCTACTGATGATTTGGTTTTGCTTTGCTGTTGATGGTTCCCTGCATCTGGGCGGGGAGGTGCTGGTCTGCAGTTCATTGCATTCCCTCAGTTGTTGGGTCAAATGGCGAGGTGTTGCTGGTCTGGGCGAGGTGTTGCTAGTCTACTGTTGGTTCGTTGCATCTGGGCGGGGAGATTCCAGACTGGGTAGGTTGTGATTTGGGCTCTAGGCTTCGGCTGTTGGTCAGAGTATGGCGAGGTGGTTTGGGTGTGGCGAGGTGGGCTGGGTGAAGGTGGGTTGAGGGGGGCTAGGCGAGGTGAGGTGTGGTTGGCTCTTACCGAGGTGGGACTGGGCAATGTGTCTTTAGGCGAAGTGACTCTAGGCTCTGGGCTCGCCTCATGCCAGCAGCTGCCGTTCGTTTGGCAGGTCGGCTGGTGCAGTCCGGCCCAAAATTAGTGTTGACAGCTTTCTTTTGGCTCTTGTTCTTGTTCATTATGTATACTTTGTTTCAGCTGATTGGTTGTTTAGGCTTAATATCTGTTCATATTATAATTTGTTACGTACTTTGTACTTTCAATTGGTTTGTTGTTGGTCCTTAGAAGATCATTTTGGGGGTTGTCCCATGTGGTCCATTCTATAGCCTCTGGGGTATGCCCCTTTGCGATTGTTTAATCTCTCTTTCTTTTCAATATAAAAACAAACAAACTTAGCGGGAAAAAAAATTAGGGTCTTACAACCTCCCCTTCTTATGAAATTTCGTCCTCGAAATTAGAGTACATACCTGGTATGTCGAAGATGTGAGGATACCTTGATTTCATATCAGATTCTAACTCCCAGGTCATTTCCTCAACATTGTGGTTTCTCCAAAAAAAATTGACTTGAGGTATAACCTTAGAGCGTAGAATATATTCCTTCTTATCCAAGATTTTAACAGGTTTCATATGTTAAATCTTCCGCTATCTCGTCCGATTTTAACTCAATAATGTGGTTTGGGTCTTCCACATATTTACGTAACATAGATATGTGAAAAACGTTATGAACACAAGACATACTTGGCGGTAAGGCGAGTCTATAAGCAACAGTTCCTACTTGATCGAGGATTTCAAATGGGCCAATGAATCGAGGATTGAGCTTTCCTCTATTTCCAAATCTCGTAACTCTTTTCCATGGAGTAACACGTCAACACATGTTCTCCAACATTGAAATCCACGTCTCTTCGATGAAGATCAGCATAACTCTTTTGTCGATCTTGTGAGGTTTTTATACGTTGTTGGATCATTTGAATCTTCTCCATAGTCACACGTACCAATTTCTGTTCCAACAACGCTGCTTCACCCACCTCATCCCAGCATACTGGAGAACGACATTTGTGCCCATACAACGCCTCGAATGGAGCCATGCCAATAATTGTTTGATAACTGTTGTAGGAGAATTCCACTAATGGCAAGAACTTGTCCCAACTTCCTTTGAAGTCCACACAGAGTCTTAATAAATCTTCAAGAGTTTGAATAGTCCTCTCAAACTACCCGTCCGTTTGAGGATGATATGCCGAACTAAATTGTAAATCCGTGCCCATAGCTTTTTGCAAAAAAACCCAAAATCGTGAAGTGAATCTTGGGTCTCGATCAGAAACTATGGATACTAGCATACCATGCAGTCTTACAATCTCATTTATGTAAATACGAGCAAGACGTTCAAGTGAATAAGTTTCTCGTAAAGGTAAGCAGATTTGGTCAATCTATTAACAATGACCCAAATCGCATCTATGCCTTGAGAAACCTTGGGAAGACCAGTAACGAAATCCATGGTAATGTGCTCCCACTTCCATTCTGGAATTTCATGTGGTTGCAATGGACCTTTTGGAACTTGATGCTCCGCCCTGACTCGTTGACAAGTTAGACACCTTGAGATAAACTCCGCTATCTCTCTCTTCATATTGCTCCATCAAAATGTATGTCGAAGATCACGATACATTTTGGTACTCCCATGATGGATTGTAAACGGTGTGTTGTGTGCCTCTATCATGATTTTATACTTTAAATCAGAGTCGTTAGGAACACAAAGTCTGGAGTTGACTCGAAGTATTCCTTCTTCATCAATTCTTGCTTCCGAAATAGCACCTTCTAGCACTTTCTTCTTCATATGCCGGCTCCAGGTCTTTAGCTTGAGCAGCTTTAACTTTATTGATTAAGGTCGGTTCTACTCGTATAGTTGCCATCATCACGTGGGTAAGGAGTCTTTATCTCTATTTTCATCCTTTGTAAGTCATACAAAATGGGCCTTTGCGTTGACAATATCGCACTCGTACCCGCATATAATCTTCTACTCAATGCGTCAGCTACTACGTTCGCTTTTTCAGGATGGTATTGAATAGTATGATTGTAATATTTCAACAGCTCGAGCCAACGTCGTTGCCATGTGTTGAGTTCTTTTTAGGTAAAGAAATATTTGAGGCTTTTATGATCCGTAAAGATCTCCACTTTCTTACCATACGGGTAATGTCTCTAAATCTTTAGTGCAAAAATGACAGCTGCCAACTCTAGATCATGAGTAGGATAATTTCTCTCATATTCTTTGAGTTGTCATGAGGCATAGGCTATGACTTTTCCATGTTGCATGAGAACACATCCTAACCCTCTGCCTGAAGCATCGCTGTAGATGACAAATCCCTTTGAACCAGATGGTATTGTCAGAACAAGTGCTGAAATGAGTCTCCTCTTGAGTTCTTGAAAACTCTTCTCACATTCCTCGCTTCAACCGAATTTTGTATCTTTCCGAGTCAGCTGAGTTAATGGAGTAGCGATTCGAGAAAATCCTTCCACGAATCTCTGATAATAACCAGCTAAGCCGAGAAAGCTACGTACTTCGGTCACTGACTTAGGTTGCTCCCAGCTTTGAATTGCTTCAATTTTTGCCAGGTCAATAGATATTCCATGATTTGATATTATATGCCTAAGGAATGATACTTCCTCAAGCCAGAACTCGCATTTCTTCAACTTGGCATATAACTTGTTCTCCCAAAGCTTTTGGAGTATCTGCCTCAAGTGTTACTCATGATCTTCATGACTTTTGGAATAAATGAGGATGTCATCAATAAAGACGAACAAAAAGTGATCCAAATATTCTTTAAATACTCGGTTCATCATATCCATGAAGGTCGCAGGAGCATTAGTCAATCCAAAAGACATGACTAGAAATTCGTAATGCCCGTACCGAGTTCTGAAAGCAGTCTTTGGAATGTCATCGGTTTTAATCTTTAACTGATGATATTCGGAACAAAGATCGATCTCTGGAAAGAATTTAGCGCCTTGCAATTGGTCAAACAGGTCATCAATGCGAGGCAATGGGTACCTATTTTTGATGGTGACATGATTCAACTCCCGATAGTCAATACAAAGTCGCATACTCCCATCTTTCTTCTTCACGAATAGAACAGGTGCACCCCAAGGAGACGTACTAGGACGAATGAAATTGATGTCTAACAATTCATGCAGTTGGGTCTTTAACTCCTGAAGTTCAATAGGAGCTATTCGATATAGGGCTTTGGAAATGGGTTTTGTACCGGGTTCAAGGTCGATACAAAATTCGATTTCTCGCTCTGGGGGTAGGCCAAGAAGTTCTTCAGGGAATACGTCAGGAAATTTATTAACAATAGGAATATTATTCAAATCTGAAATATTTTTATTTAAAACTGTGACATGAGCTAAAAAAGCTTAACATCAAATTTTCAATAAACGAATAACTTTTTGGCTTGATATGACAGTGATTGACTTTAGTGGTTTGGTTGCTTGAATTCGCATAATAGGTTGGTTAGGAATATGAAAGCTAACAACCTTACGAAAACAATCAATTTCAGCATGATGAGTAGTTTTTTTTTGATAACCAGGAGTTTCCCAACCGCAGTCGGACTAATCTCCACGAACCCAGATCAGTCTTTTCATACGGGCTTACGCCCGCGTCCCTGTGGCCACATGATGAGTAGTTAACCAATTAATTCCTAAAATCACATCGAATGTAAGTATTTTCAATGAGATAAGATCGACAGGTAATGTGAAGGTGCCGATTTGAATCAATCAAGACTTATAAATAGTGGATGTAATGAAGGTTTCTCCCAACGGAGTTTCAATAGATAAGTCAAAGTCTAATTTCTCCGGAGTTAAATTTAAACGTTGAGCGCAAGTACGAGAAATAAAAGAATGGGTAGAACCAGTATCAAATAAGGTATAGACTTTGCTAGAGTTTATGATTAGCTTACCCGTGATGACCTCGTTCGGGTTCCTCGCTCTCTGGGAGGTCACGACAAACGCTCTCCCTTGAACTACTGGTTTTGATTTGTCTAGGACGGCATTTGGTGTCACCATCCCAACTGAACTTGGCTTCACTACACGACAAAATCGAGCTAGGTGACCTTCTTTTTCACAATTGTAACACGTTTTGGACTGTTGCGTGCAATTTGGACTAATGTGTCCCTCCCCTCCGTATTTGAAGCATATAATAGGTGGTCATTCTCTTTCCTTAACAACGGTTGCTGGTGCTGACGTCTTTCCATCATTGTTGAATCTCCTCTTCTTAAAGTATCCACTCCTATTGTCTTGGCCATGATTACCATCGAAGTGGTTACCATTTTTGGCATGTTGATTTCCTCCATGTTTGTTGTCACCGCTTCGATGACTGCTACCACTGGTATTAATCAATTTTCTGGTTGCTCTCTCTTGGTTGGGTTGACTCATTATCGCGCTCTAATAACTGAGCCATATTTATAACATTTGAATACAAACACAGTTTGTGAGAAATTAGGTATTGACATATCTCGGGTTTCAAACCTCATAGAAACATCTGCGTCATTCTCTCCTCATTATCAACCAAGTGGGACGCAAATCGAGACAACTCGACAAACTTAGCTTCGTACTGCGACACGGTCATATTGTTTTGCTCCAGCTTGATGAACTCTACCTCCTTCATGTGACGACTACTTTCGGAAAAGTACTTGTCGTTGAACAATTCTTAGAACTTCTCCCAAGACATCTTCAGTGTGGCAGGTTGAGTACGCTTTACAGATTCCCACCAGTAATCTGCCTCTTCTCGCAACATGAAGGTGGCAAAGGGAACCTTTTACTCCTCGAAGCATCCAAAGACATCAAATATCTTGGTGATCTTCTTTATCCACGTCTCCGTCTTAAGTGATTTTGGCTCTCCCAAAAACTCCGGTGGTCCCAACTCCTCGAACTGCTTAGCGGTGACCATCCGAGAGTTGCCAGTGTTTCCACCTGCACTTTGAACAGGAGTTGTTCTCGCCTGATGTTGCATGAATTGCATAAAGCCTCTGAACATCCCATCGTTCATCATTTGGTCAGTGTTGTTGCTTTCCTAAGGATTATTGCCTTCCTGATGCACATTATCCTGGGTATTGATCGTTGGTGACTCAACGATCTCATATGCTCCATTGCTTATCTCAACATTCTCGGATGTCATTTTTAAACACTGCCACAAAACAAGGGTTAATTGACATGCCACATATTATCCCTATATTCTGACCGACCAATTAAATAACAAATAAACTTAAGTAGGTCATACTAGCGAAGGATTTCCCCGTCTTTCCCCCTAGTTCTAGTCTCACATCTTAGCCAGGGATCATATCCCTAAGTTTTGATACCAACTGTGACGCCCCCAAAATAGGTATACATCACCCATCTTGAGTCTCCAAATACATGGTATTGAATACAAATACAAACTTAATTATATAACATAAGCTGAGAGTTTTTACACGAATATTGTCTCATAGACAATATCCAAACTCAAATTCAATCCTCATTACATTTATTATCACATTAAATAGTGAGGACTACTAAATCAACCATCTCGAACCGTCACTCCAATCCCCGACTAGTCCCGGCTACGTTCTCATTTCCTGAAGAGAATAATGAAAGCAAAAGGGTGAGCTCAATTAGCCCAGTAAGAAATATTATGACTAAGATAATGCAGAATAAATTATCATTAGCCTTCAACAGTGTTCAACTAATAAACAACAAGTTTAACTGCAGCGGAACAAGCAATCCATTAGAAGAGTTAAGTAGAGTATGAAATCTACTATCTTCTATGATTTAAGAGTTTATCATAAATTTTATCGCTGAGACTCAGCTTAATAAATAAACCACATCATCGAATCATTCCTGCACTATAGGCCAATGATATTCATTAGTATCACGATCACGAATTATCCATGTACTACGGGCCAAGGATATTCGTGTTTTCACCAATGGTCATGATCATGCCAACAACTGTCCATCAATGCACTATGGGCCAATGAGGACTTTTACCACATCATTTGTAACATTACAGTCATGATTATACCGAATAATCCCTGGTCATAATCATATTAATCAACAGTTCATCTATGCACGTAAGCCAAAGATGACTTTCATAACAATATAAGCATGAGGATGATGACAATGATATAAGAATTCAATTAAATGAAAGCAAATAATAAATTTTTAAAGATTTATAATTTAATTTATCCAGAATTCAAAAACGTCCAAATTGTCAACATGATACTGCTTTGTGGAGTAAAATTCAAGAATAATATTATATCAAAAATAATTTGGACCGAAAAAAATTAATTTTTGTCATGAATAGTACCCCGGGTGAATAGTACTCGAGTGAATAGTATTCCATAAATAGTACTCCGTCATGAAAAAGTTAAAACTTATCAAGAATGCTCAGAATAATATTTCCATGAAAAGATAATAGATGAAGCGCAAATTTTAAGGATATTCTACTAATTTCATGGAGTATAGAAGCCCAAAACTTAACAAAATGCGTGTAAAATTCAAAATCTGAAACGAAATAACTCACATACTATAGAGTACGAAAGAAAATATTATTTCTTACGAGTATTGAACAAAAATAATATCCCTTACCTTAAAAAGAAGAGTATTCCGACTGGTAGGGCGGTAATATTCTTGAAGAAAACTTTCACTGTCTTTTACGCTCAAAGCATCCTAAAACTCGAAAGAAATACGCTCAATATTATAGAAGAAGAATTTTATGATTCTGGTGTGATTTTCAATTCTAACTAAGCATCCTATTTATAGGAGAATGGAATGATACTATTTGAAAATAAAAATCACGGACGCACAATACTTTTATATGAAATCAATTCACAGGCGAAATTAATTTGTGATTCACGGATGTATTAAGAAACATCACGAATTGATTTTTTAATGCCATACACCCACCTATCACTATCATACACACACACACACATCACAATCATCATACACCCACACACACATCATTCCACTCACACACTATAATATATATATATATATATATATATATATATATATATATATATATATACTGAATAATTTTATACCGATTATTTTGAAAAATGGGTAAATAGGGGTCCAAATAATAAGCAAAATTTATAACAAATACCTCATAAAAATTTCCTCAATATTTTTAACAACATTTATTCATCATTATTTTAATTCGTAATATTAACAACTAGATCGTTCTCAGGAAAGAGAGGGCTTTCCGATAAGGATTTCTCCCTATTGGCGCGTAATTAGGTAACCAAACCCCTTTCATCGATAGAACTTTTTAGACATTGTTAATTATGCATATAAAAATTAGAATAACTTGTCATCTCAATTATTGATTTATTAATATATAAAATATTGACAATAATTGAATCAAATAACGTGAGATATTATGCAGCAATTACTGCAGCAATAATTGGGTATAATTGATTTACTTCTCACGTAAGCATCAATAATCAATACCGTGTGCTACTATGCAACCATGCGTATTACTGTAATTTTCATCATCGGGTATTTCAATAGTTAACGGTAAAACTTTCGCCATTAATTTTATAAAAAGATATTTCTGTCGTTTTCTAACTCCGACAATAATTTCGTTGTAGGGTCCACCAATGATTGTGCCGTCATACGAATATTTCCTGTTAAAACGTATATTCCCCGACCAATCGAATATTTTATGACAACTTGCATACTTTGCAAAATTTATAAATACTACCCACAACTATAAAATTTATATCAAATTCACACCATAATATTCAAAAATATATTTCGAGAAAAATTAATCTTTATTTATGAGAAATTGGGGTCTTACAACTGATGTCAGTTATATCTTTTTGAAAATCAAAAGTCATAAGGCTTGTTTGGCTAAAACTGCTTTAAAAATTAAAGACTTAAAATCCTTAAGCCTTGTTTGGCAAAACTAAGTTAAACTCTTTTAATTTATTTTAATAGCTCATTTATAATATAGTTTATTGTCCCATTTTATTTAATTAAATTCTCGTATTCAAATTTAGTTAAATTAAAACTAATAACAATTTATCAAATTAATTTGCCACATAACAGAATTATAATTTTCATTATAATTTTATTCAATAAATTAATACATCACTTTAATTACTAAATTAAATTAACACAACATTATAGCAATTCATTTAATCCTTATCAATTCTCTAATTTAATTATTAAATTAAATTAGAATATTAACTCATAAAATTAAATTAATCACTCTTTTATTTTAATTGATTCAAAATACTAATTATCAACTTAATTAAAATCAAACCTTAATTAAGTTAGTTCCCCCGACTCATAAATTATTTATTTAACAAATAAATAATCAAATCAAATCAAATTAAACAAATATTTATTCAACAATAACACTTCAACTAAATATTTATTTACTTCAATAAATATTTGAAATTACAATTAAAATTCTAGATTGTTACAAATGCAGTTTTAGCTGTCTTTTCTCAGGATTTTCTTCGAGATTAGACTGATGTTGACTTTTGTCAGCCCTCAAGGTTGTCTCCGAGGTTGAATTGATCTCACGGGGTTGTCATCGGGGTTTGATTTGACCTCCCAAGATTATTTTCGGGGTTTGAATTGATCTCCCGGGATTGTTACCGGGGTTTGAATTGATCTCCCAGGGTTGTCGTCGGGGTTTGATTTGATCTCCTGGGGTTGTCACCTGGGGTTGTCACCGGGGTTTGAATTGATGATTTTGACTTCCAGGGTTGTCTCTAGAAGACAAAAGACGATTATGCCCTCCTGCATTGTTACTAAAAAGAATGCAAAATTTTGAGTGTCTACATTATGCATACATATTTGATACATTGCATTTAAATCTATTAAACATGAAATCTACCTTTTCAACAGTTAAAACTTGAAAAGAAACTATGTAAACGTTACTGGAGATGTGCAGAACGTTTGTACGGTGACAGAATTCAAAAAAAGTAGCCTGAAATGAGTAGATCTGAGCATGAAGGTTCGGATTTCTCGAATGGAATCAAGTTGAAAATGATATGTGAAGGGGCCATGGGGGGATTAAACCCACCTGCGGCCTGTTGTGACTCTACCTGTGGTAGCCACAGGTAGAGCTGCAGCAGGGCTAGGTAGGTCCCACCCCCTCCGACTCGATCAACTTTAAGTTATGGTGGGTTTCCCTAAAGCCAAAAAATCAAATCAGTAAAAAAGGTTATATGCGATTGAGTGGAAAGCACCTAAAATCTTGAAAAACTACTGGAATATAAGATTTCCAGCTAAGCCATTGGTGACATCCCCAGCGTAGCATCAGGCGGAGTCTGGTGATGTAAGCCATTGAAAAATACTTCAGTGAAGCATCAAGGAAGCCCGGTGGTAACAACTGTTGAAAACTATCTCTATCGGGAAGGACCGATGATGGAATTTGTTATAAAAAATAATCCCAACGAAGATATCCAGAATGTCCCCAGTGGAGATAATCAAGAATATCTGATGTAAGCTGTTGAAAACTAATTTAGCAAAGATATTAGAAGATTCAATATTATAAACCGTTGGCATCAATCCATCATAGCATCGGGGAAGGATCCGGTAATTTTAGCCATTAAACACTACTTCAGCGAAGATATCAGGAATATCTGATATTGTAAACTGTTGGCATAAACTCGATGGAAATCCAAACTGTTGGTGACAACCCCAACATAAGCATCGACGTAAACCTGATGAGATTAACCTTTGAAAACTACAGTTTAATTAGGCATCGGAATCAACTCGATGAGATAAAATTTTCAAGCCACCGTTTGAGTGGGCATCGAGACAGGTCGGTGATGTAAATGTTGTTAACTACCAGCAGGGTAGGCACCATTGTCAACTACCAACAAGGTAGGCACTATTGTCAACTACCAGCAGAGTAGGCATCATTGTTAAACTACCAGTAGGGTAAGCACCGCTATTAACTACCAGTAGGGTTGGCACCGTTGTTAACTACCAGCAGGGAGGCACTGTTGTCAACTACTAGTACGGTAAGCACCATTGTCAACTACCAGCAGGGTAGGCACCATTGTTACCAGCAGGGTAGGCACCGTTGTCAACTACCAGCAGAGTAGGCACCATTATCAACTACCAGCAGGGTAGACATCATTGTAAACTACCGACATTGTATGCATTGGGAAGGTCCGGTTATTTTAGAACATCATTTCCAGCAGAGATATAGAAAACATCTCAGTTTATCTCAATCGAACAAACATCGGCAACTCCGATGAAAAACAAAATTGTTGGAGTCAACACCAACGTAAGCATCAGCAACACTAATGGAAAGTCAACCGTTGTAGACAGTCCCAATGTAGGCATCACATCATTTCATTTCATGTGCATTGCATTATTCCATTCCATTTGCATTGCATCATATCAATTGCATTGTATCTAGTCATATTTCAAGCGTCTAGTAATTGTTATCATGTTCATTCCATTGCATTGCATAAACATGATAAAGAGGGGCATCTGTAGACACTCGAAACTCTTCTTTCCTTGGACTAACCATGCAGGAGGGCAAAAATGTCTTTTTACACCCCCGGAGACGGCCCTGGAGAACTACAGTAAATCTCAAAACATGGAAATAGTCCTATGGGATATCAAATCAACCCAGAGATAACACCGAGGTAAGACAGAATCAACAACAGTCAAATCTCGTCGACAGCCCCGAGTGTGACACCCCCAAAATAGGTATACCCATTCTGAGTCGTCAAAATACATGGTATAGAAACAACTACAACTTTATTAATACAACATAAAAACTATGAGTTTAAATACAAATATTGTCATCTAGACAATATCCACACTCAAATAAGTCCTCATTACAATTATTGATATATTATTTTATAAAAATGGTGAGGACTACTGAAACGACTTTTTAGAACCTTCATTCCATACCCCGACTAGTACTCGCTACATTCTCGCCTCCTGAGAAGAAAAATGGAACAAAAAGGAAAAGGGTGAGCTCGACTAGCCCAGTAAAGAATATTATGACTAAGATAATATAGAACAAATTATGGTTAGTCTTCAACAGAGAAAAATTTAATAGAATACAATAGACAACAAGTTTTAAATCAATATTCGCAGTGAAAATAATAATTCATTAGAACAGTTAAGTAGAGAATGAAATCTACTATCTTCTATATATGACTTTAAAAGTTCATCGTCGATATTTTATCCCTATAACATCAATCAATATATATCTGGAATCAAATATTCATCTTTGCACTACAGGCCAAAGATATTCATCAGTTGGTCATGTTCATCTCAACACCTGTTCATCTTTGCACTACGGGCCAAAGATATTCATCAGAAATCATTCATCTTTGCACTACAGGTCAAAGATATTCAGTAATATCATCATTTAGGACTGAGGATGATGAAAAATATTTTAAAGAAAACGCATCCAGTGAAATAAAATAACAAATATTAAGGATTCGTATTTCAGTTTATCCATGTCCAAAAATACCTCATAAGTAATCATAGTGGAGTAAAATTCAAGAATGATCAAAACATGGATACAATCAAAGCTAGTATCCATAATAGATATTTTGGACGAAAAATGAAAATTTAATTTTTTTGTGAATAGTGTCATATTCGTGAATAGTGTCGTATACGTGAATAGTAATCCCAACACAAAAAGTTCCAAATTTGATAAAAATTCAAATCAATATTTCGGCATAATGATATTGGAAGAAATAATATCATTTATATATAAAAAAAAATATCTCTTACCTCGAAAGAATAGTACTTCTGGCTGGAATACTGAATATAGTGCTGAAGGGAACTTGCACCGTATTATAACACTCAAAGTATCAAAATACTCACAAGAATACGCTCAATATATCGAGAGAGAAAGAGAGAGAAGATTTCAGTTTCTGGTATGATTTTCAATTCTAACCTAAGCACCCTATTTATAGAAAAATGCTTAGAACACCAAAGCAGAAAATTTAATATAATATTAATATATTATATATAAATTCCTATGTACACCAAGAATCTGAATTCAGCAACTTAACACATGTTTAATGAGGCCCAAAAATGTAAAAAATGTTTTTCTTAAAAAAATAATTAAAACTTCCAAAAATCAATTATTTCAAAACTTCAGAACTTCAATAATTCATAATAAATAGCCCTTTTGTCAGAAAAATTCAAACCTTATGTCTTTTTTCATAGGAAATTTCATTATCTACAACTTTACAGAAGAAAATTTTTCCAAATTTCAAAAAAAAATTGACCGAAATCCATAAACGGACGATTTTACAGGCTATAATCAAATTTTAGTCAAGAAATGGGCCCACAGACATGTTTAACATGTTTTAAACAACTTTTACAACAAAAATACTCTTCCTCCTCATATACTCATATATCTCACATTCATTGTAAAAATATCATCATTATTATATTATATAATAAAATATTATTTTATCTGAAAAGATAAAATATTGATTTTCAACAATTGCCACTTTAAAAAAAATTCTCCATCTATATCCACATAAAATAAATATTTTTCCCATCATATAAATCAATAATTAATTATTCACAAATAATATTACCGAATCACAATACTGACAACCAGTCAGTTCTCAGGAAAGAGGGGGCTTTCCAATAAGGATTTCTCCTTACTGGCGCACAATTAGATGACCAAACCTCTCCTTAGACAGAACTTTCTAGACATTGCCAATAATATTATCTAATAATATTATTCAGATAATATGAATTATTACTTTGATAATGGAAAATATTGTGTAGTGACAATTATTGAAACAATAGTAATATAAAATATCAACGCAACAATTATTGAATTAATAAAATACTGAACAGTAATTATTGTAACAATTATTGAGTAGTGCCTTCTTACGTAAGAATTAATAATTGGTGCAATACCGTGTGCTACTGTGCAACAACGCGTATTACTGTGTTTTAACCACCAGGTATTCCAACAGTATTAACGGTAACAACTACGCCGTTATTTATAAATAACTTATACTTGTCGTTTTCTTCATCCAATCGCTTTTCGTTATGCGGCCCACAAAAGACTGTGCCGTCGTACGAATATTCCCCGACAAGAAAAATATTCCACGACCAAACGAATATTCCCCGACAACAATGAATATTGTATAAACACTTGCTTATTTAAAATATTTGCACATTTTACCCATAACTAACCTCATTAATCAATTCAACCCTTATTGTTTCAAAATAATAAATAGAGGAAATTAAATTTTATTTATTAATAATTTGAGGTCTTACAACCTCCCCTCCTTATGAAATTTCGTCCTCAAAATTGACGTACGTACCTGGTGTTTCGAAAAGATGAGGATACCTCGCTTTCATTTCCGTTTCCAACTCCCAGGTCATTTCCTCAATAGCATGGTTCCTCCACAAAACTTTAACTTGTGGTATGAACTTTGTGCGTAGGACTTGCTCTTTCCTATCCAAGATCTTGACAGGTACCTCCTCGTACGTTAAGTCTTCAGCTATCTCGTCCGGTTCTAACTCAATGACGTGGTTTGGGTCTTTCACATATTTACAAAGCACAGATATATGAAAAATATTATGAACATGAGACATACTTGGAGGTAACGCGAGTCTATAGGCCACATTTCCTACTCGGTCAAGAATCTGAAATGGACCAATAAATCGTGGATTGAGCTTTTCTCTCTTCCCAAATCTTGTAACTCCCTTCCATGGAGCCACACGCAACAATACATGATCCCCAATACTAAATTCTACGTCCTTTCGATGAAAATCCGCATAACTCTTTTGTCGATCCTGTGCCATTTGTATACGTTGTCGAATCATTTGGATCTTTTTCGTAGTCATACGTACCAACTCGGGTCCCAACAATGTTGCTTCTCCCACCTTATCCCAACATATTGGAGAGCGACACTTTCGTCCATATAATGCTTCAAATGGAGTCAAACCTATACTTGCCTGATAACTGTTGTTGTAAGAGAATTCCACCAATGATAGGTACTTATCCCAACTCCCTCTGAAATCTAGGACACAAAGTCTTAATAGATCTTCAAGAGTTTGAATAGTCCTCTCTGATTGCCCGTCCGTTTTAGGATGGTATGTCGAACTGAATCGTAAATCCGTGCCCATAGCTTTTTGCAAGCTAACCCAAAATCTTGAAGTGAATCTTGGGTCACGATCCGAAACTATGGATACTGGCATGCCGTGCAATCTCACAATCTCATCTACGTACATACGAGCAAGACGTTCAAGGGAATAAGTCTCCCGTATCGGTAAGAAATGAGCAGACTTGGTTAATCTATCAACAATAACCCATATCATTTGTGCCTTGATAAACTGTGGGAAGACCCGTAACAAAATCCATGGTTAAACACCTTAGGCACTTGATGCTCCGCCTTTACACGTTGACAAGTTAAACACCTCGAGATAAACTTTGCAATCTCTCTCTTCATATTGTTCCACCAAAATATATGTCGCAGATCACGATACATTTTGGTACTTCCAGGATGGATTGTAAATGGTGTATTGTGTGCCTCCATCATGATCTTGTACTTCAAATCAGAATCATTAGGAACACAAAGTCTGGAGTGGACTCGAAGTATTCCTTCTTCATCGATTCTTGCTTCTGGAATAGCACCTTCTTGCACTTTCTTCTTCATACGCATCAGCTCCGGGTCTGTGGCTTGAGCAACTTTAACTTTTTCTATTAAAGTTGGTTCTATATGTATACTTGACATCACTGCATGTGTCCTCGGAGTCTTGAATTCTATCTTCATCATTTGTAAATCACACCAAATGGGCCTTTGTGTTGACAACATCGCACTTGTTCCCGCGTATGATCTTCTACTCAATGCGTCTGCTACCACGTTCGCTTTTCCAGGATGGTATTGAGTGGTATGGTCATAGTCTTTCAACAGCTCGAGCCAACGTTGTTGCCTCAAGCCAGAACTCCATGTCTTTCATACTCCATGTTTTGACACCACGTGCCCAAGGAATGCTACTTCCTCAACCCAGAACTCACATTTCTTCAACTTGGCATATAACTTGTTTTCACGAAGCCTTTGGAGTACCAGCTTCAAATGGTGCTCATGATCTTCAGGACTTTTGGAATATATGAGGATGTCATCAATAAAAATAACAACGAACTCATCCAAATATTCCTTGAATACTCGGTTCATCATATCCATTAAAGCTGCAGGAGCAATTAGTCAATCCAAAAGACATGACTAAGAATTCATAATGCCCGTACCGAGTTCTAAAGGCAGTCTTTGGAATATCCTCAGTTCTAATCTTCAGCTGATGATATCCAGAACGAAGATCGATTTTTGAAAAGAATTGTGCTCCTTGTAACTGGTCAAACAGGTCATCAATACGAGGTAGCGGATACCTATTCTTGATAGTGACATGGTTTAATTCCCGATAGTCGATACAAAGTCGCATACTCCCGTCTTTCTTCTTTACGAATAAAACAGGAGCACCCCAAGGAGATGTACTAGGATGAATGAAACCGATGTCCAACAACTCCTGTAGTTGGACCTTTAACTCCTGAAGTTCAATAGGAGCCATTCGATATGGGGTTTTAGAAATGGGCTTTGAACCAGGTTTAAGATCAATAAAGAATTCAACTCACGTTCTGGGGGTAGACCGAAAAGTTCTTCAGGAAATACGTTAGGAAAGTCAATAACAACAGGAATATTATTCAAATATGACGTGTCTTTATTCAAATCCATAACATGGGCTAAGAAAGCTTGACATCCGTTTTTTAATAAACGAATAGCTTTATGACTTGATATAACAGTGATTGATTTTAATGGCTTAGTTGCTTGTATTCGCACAACAGGTTGGTTAGGAATATGAAAACTAACAACCTTACGAAAACAATCAATTTTGGCATGATGAGCAGTTATCCAATCAATTCCTAAAATCACATCAAATGCAAGTATCTTTAAAGAGATAAGGTCAACAGGTAAGGTGATGGTACCAACTTGGATCAAACAAGATTTATAAATAGTGGATGTGATGAAAGTTTCTCCTAACGGAGTCTCCACAGATAAATCAAAGTCTAATTTCTCCGCAGTCAAATTTAAACGTTGAGCACAAGCAGGAGAAATAAATGAATGGGTAGCACCGGTATCTAGTAAGGTATAAACTTCGCATGAATTTATGATTAGCTTACCCGTGATCACCTCGTTTGGGTTCCTCGCATGTTGACCAGTCATGACAAACGCTCTTCCAAGAACCGTTGACTTTAACTTTTCTGAGACAGCCTTTTGAGTCACCATCCCCGCTGGACTTGGTTTCGCTACAGTACAATCTCGAGCGATATGTCCTTCCTTTCCATAGTTATAACATACCTTAAACTGTTGTGGGCAGTTTGGGCTGATATGTCCTTCTTTTCCGCACTTATAGCATATGACCGGTGGTCGTTCTCCTCCCTTGGAACCAGTTGCTATTGGTGCTGACGTCTTCGTATTGTCATTGTTGAATCTCCTCTTTTTAAAATCTCCTCCCGACTCGCTTCTTCTATTTTCATGGCCATGATTACCACCAGAGTGGTTGCCGCTCTTGTCCATATTTTTCTTTCTCCGCTAGTTATCATTGTTCTGATGACTGTTGTCACCGGTATGATCCTGGTTGTGGTCCCTCGGTTGAACGTACTCGTTATCTCGCTCTAATAATTGAGCCCTGTTGACAATATCTGAATAGAGAGAAAATTTATGTGTAATGAGATATTGACGTATGCCGGGTTTCAAACCTCTTAGAAACATCTGTGTCATACGTTCCTCATTCTCCACCAAATGAGGTGCAAACCTGGACAACTCTGCAAACTTCGCCTCATATTGGGACACCGTCATGTTATTCTGCTCCAGTCTAATAAACTCTACATCCTTAATATGACGAATACTTTCAGGAAAGTACTTGTCATTGAACAGTTTCTGAACCGTTTCCCAAGACATGCTAAGTGCGGCTGGATGGGTACGCTTCACAGATTCCCACCAGTAATCTGCCTCATTACGGATCATAAAGGTGGCGAATGGAACCTTCTGTTCCTCCGTGCATCCCAAGACATCGAATATCTTGGTAATTTGTTTGACCCACGTCTCAGCCTTAATCGGATCCGGCTTTCCCCATAATTCTGGTGGTCCCAACTCCTTGAACTGCTTGGCTGTGACAAACAGTGAATTGCTATCATTTCCTCCTGTATTTTGAACACGAGTCTCCCTCGTCTGATTTTGCATGAACTGCAAAAAACTTCTAAACAACCCATCGTTCATCATCTGCTCAATGGTGTTGTTCACAAGAGGAACATTGCCAGCCTGTCGCATGTTCTCCTCGTTGGTGAGTACAGGCGTCTCCACGGTTTCGTTTACTCCACTGTTACCATTCTCAGTTGTCATTCTTAAATACTGCCATAAAACAAGGGTTACTTAAATAAATTAACAAATCACATAATACCCCTATATTATGACTGACCAACAAATAAGCTTAAGTATGACACACTAGCGAAGGATTTACTCGTCTCTCCCCTCCTAGTACTATTCCCCGATCTCTGCCAGAGACCATATTCCTAAGCTCTGATACCAACTGTTACACCCCCAAAATAGGTATACGACACCCATTCTGAGTCGTCAAAATACATGGTACAGAAACAACTACAACTTTATTAATACAACATAAAAATTGTGAGTTTAAATACAAATATTGTCATCTAGACAATATCCACACTCAAATAAGTCCTCATTACAATTATTGATATATTATTTTATAAAAATGGTGAGGACTACTAAAACGACTTTCTAGAACCTTCATTTCATACCCCGACTAGTACTCGCTACATTTCATAGCCCAGTAAAGAATATTATGATTAAGATAATATAGAACAAATTATGGTTAGTCTTCAACAGGGAAAAATTTAATAGAATACAATAGACAATAAGTTTTAAATCAATATTCGCAGCGAAAATAATAATTCATTAGAGGAGTTAAGTAGAGAATGAAATCTACTATCTTTTATATATGAATTTAAAAGTTCATCGTCGATATTTTATCCCTGTAACATCAATCAATATATATCTGGAATCAAAAATTCATCTTTGCACTACAGGCCAAAGATATTCATCAGTTGATCATGTTCATCTCAACACCTGTTCATCTTTGCACTACGGGTCAAAGATATTCATCAGAAATCATTCATCTTTGCACTACAGGCCAAAGATATTCAGTAATATCATCATTTAGGACTGAGGATGATGAAAAATATTTTAAAGGAAACGCATCTAGTGAAACAAAATAACAAATATTAAGGATTCGTATTTCGGTTTATCCATGTCTAAAAATACCTCATAAGTAATCATAGTGGAGTAAAATTTAAGAATGATCAAAACATGGATACAATCAAAGCTAGCATCCATAATAGATATTTTGGACGAAAAATAAAAATTTAAATTTTTTGTGAATAGTGTCGTATTCGTGAATAGTGCCGTATACGTGAATAGTACCGTAACGTGAATAGTAACTCCGACACTGAAAATTCCAAATTTGATAAAAATTCAGATCAATATTTCGGCATAATGATATTGGAAGAAATAATATCATTTATATAAAAAAAATATCCCTTACCTCGAAAGAATAATACTTCTGGCTGGATACTGAATATAGTGCTGAAGGGAGCTTGCACCGTATTACAACACTCAAAGTATCAAAATACTCACAAGAATACGCTCAATATATCGAGAGAGAAAGAGAGAGAAGATTTTAGTTTCTGGTATGATTTTCAATTCTAACATAAGCACCCTATTTATAGGAAAATGCTTAGAACACCAAAGTAGAAAATTTAATATAATATTAATATATTATATATAAATTCCTACGTACACCAAGAATCTGAATTCAGTAACTTAACACATGTTTAATGAGGCCCACAAATGTAAAAAACGTTTTTCTTAAAAAAAATAATTAAAACTTCCAAAAATCACTTATTTCGGAACTTCGAAACTTCAATAATTCATAATAAATAGCTCTTTTGTTAGAAAAATTCGAACCTTATATCTTTTCAATAGGAAATTCCATTATCTACAACTTTGTAGAAGAAAGTTTTTCCAAATTCGAAACAGAAATTGACCGAAATCCACAAACGGGCAATTTTACAAGCTATAATCGAATTTTAGTCAAGAAATGGGCCCACAGACCTGTTTAACATGTTTTAAATAACTTTTGCAATAAAAATACTCTTTCTCCTCATATACTCATATATCCCACATTCATTGTAAAAATATCATCATTATTATATTATATAATAAAATATTATTTTATCAGAAAAGATAAAATATCGATTTTCAACAATTGTCACTTTAAAAAAAAATTCTCCATATATATCCACATAAAATGAATATTTTCCCCATCATATAAATCAATAATTAATTATTCATAAATAATATTACCGAATCACAATACTGACAACCAGGCAGTTCCTAGGAAAGAGGGGGCTTTCCAATAAAAATTTTCCTTACTAACGCGCAATTAGATGACCAAACCTTTCGTTAGACAGAACTTTCTAGACATTGCCAATAATGTTATCTAATAATATTATTCAGATAATATGAATTATTGCTTCGATAATGAAAAATATTGTGTAATGACAATTATTGAAACAATGGTAATATAAAATATCAACGCAACAATTATTGAATTAATAAAATACTGAACAGTAATTACTGTAACAATTATTATGTAGTGCCTTCTTACGTAAGAATCAATAATTGGTGCAATACCGTGTGCTACTGTTCAATAACGCGTATTACTGTGTTTTAACCACCGGGTATTCCAACAGTATTAACGGTAGCAACTACGCCGTTATTTATAAACAACTTATACTTGTCGTTTTCTTCATCCAATCGCTTTCCGTTATGCGGCCCACAAAAGACTGCGCCGTCGTACGAATATTCCCCGACAGGAAGAATATTCCACGACCAAACGAATATTCCCCGATAACAATGAATATTTTATAACCACTTGCTTATTTAAAATATTTACATATTTTACCCATAACTAACATCATTAATCAATTCAACCCTTACTGTTTCAAAATAATAAATAGAGAAAATTAAATTTCATTTATTAATAATTTGGGGTCTTACACTGAGGGACAGCCAAAAGCCACCTCAACCCTAGAGACAACCCCGGAAGGGTAAAGTTGGAATGTTGACAACACAAAATAAAACCATAGACATCCAGCTGTAAACATGGTTATCAAGCGCCATTACAGCAATCCCGAGTGCAAACTATGTAAGACAGCTCAACGGACTACCTGTGAAGCCATGAAGATGCTATTGTGGTCATGGACCAATCTTCTTAGATTCAAAAAATTGCAAGCTCTATGTCATTACATATTTGTCAAAAATAACTTTCCGGAATGGTATAACACACCTCTATAGGATTCCCGAATTGCAAGTTATGAAGGTTTCAAGCTGCCTGCACAACAATCGAGGTGCACGTACTTCGAGGGAGTAAGGCCCACTAGGCCCAGCAACAGGTAGTTGCGGCTGATGTAGGCAGACTCGCGGGTAGCTGGGTCTATATATCAGCCCCCAGCAGCTCATTTATGCATGGAAGAAAGAGATAGAGGGTTTAGGAAACAGAAAATTCGAGATCTAAAGTGAAAAATAGCTCAAATGTTGCTTCTATCTTTGTAAATTTCTTCTTAAATACTTCTATACATATATACTGTAAGAACCGTGAATTTCATGAATAAATATTAATTTGATTTAATAAGAAAAATGAATATTTATTTGAAAATAAATATTGATGTGTTCTGAAACAAATAATTCAATTAATTTAAATTGAATTTATAAGAATTGAGAAAGTGTGGAATTGATGATGAAGAAGTGTATGACGCCTTGTGTGGCATGAGCATGGGGATTTAAGTGAATTAATTTAAATGATGAATGATTAATTTATAGTATATTATTAATTAATTGTTATTATGAATAATAAATTACATTACATAATTGGAGTATGTATTATCTATTTAATTGATGTGTAAGATATATGTTAACATCTAGTTCCTACAAGAAAAGAAAGTGTATTGTGACACTTTAGTATTACTATAAAATATGTATGAACTATCTAGTAAAGTGAAAGAAATTATAAGTTACATAAATAAATGTTTATGTGACAATAAGTGTATGGAGAAACATTAAAAATATACTATATCAAAGAATTACAAATTATTTCAATAAGTGAGTCTAATTGGAATAATAAAGTTTTAAGGAGATATTGAATTATTAATGATCAATAAAATTGAGTCCTTATGTGACGCCCCCAAAATAGGTCCACACGACTCATTCTGAGTCGCCAGATATCATACTATAAAAATCAAATACAAACTTCATTTATATAACTGTTGAACTATCGTGTAGAGCACAACAACAGATAAGCTGTGAGTTTTAATACAAATATATATAATACTCTCGTGGTGCCTTGACCACAGGACCTTACAATGTTACCTTACATAAAGGTACAGTCAATAATTATTTTAGAAATTAAAATCTTTGGGAAGTGCTCAAGGAAACCTTCGTACATGGGAGGCCATGCGTCTAGATTATGATAGATATCATATGTCCACAGAATTATCCTTGGTTGACCCAATAGACCCCAAAAAAACGAGAAGATTACTATCATCTTCTTTCCAATGGTGAGTCTTCTCTTGACATATAATTATCTCCGTTGTCTCCAAGTGAAAATTATATTTCAAATAAACTCTAAGATCATATAGGTAGTGCTCGTAGATATACTCAGGAAGTGGATGTGCCCAACCCTGTCTTATGATAATACGAAATTGTATGTCATTAGACATCTTGTACGATAGTGGCAAAACACATTTTCAAAGTTGGGTTCACCTCACCCTATTGGATTCACCAAAAATAACTACTAAATGAACTTTTCTATACTACTTAGGAAGAACCTCCACAGCTAGAGACCACCATTCTAATCCTCTTAACACCCCGCTCGACCCAGCTACACTTTTAATACCTGAAAGGAATTGTGAAGCAAAAGGGTAAGCACAACTATCCCAGTAAAGAATATCATGACTAAAGATAATTACATTATCAATAGCTTTCATCAATAATAACTCAGAAATTTAGAACATATGGTAGATGATAAAACTTTTCAACCATAGTTGTAGCGGAACAAGCAATCCATTAAAAGAGTCAAATAGACCATCAGGTCTATTATCTTCTCCATGTTAAAAGTCCACCAATAATGTTTTATCCCTGTAACATCAATCAACAATTCCTATCCACAATCATATGAATAACTCATAATCATAATTGTGATTCTGAATTCCTTTTCGCACCCAGGACGAAGATAATTTTAATCACCTATCTTCACCTGAAACATCAAAAATCATGGTTATACCAAATCACAATTCCTGCTCATAATCATACTAATTAAATTCATCTTTGCACTATAGCCAAAGATATACAACTGTAAAACCAATAATGCTGAGACTCAGCTTATTTAATCCACATCATCGAATCACCCCTACACTACGGCCAAGGATATTCGTTAATATCATATCCATGAATTATCCATGCACTACGGCCAAGGATATTCATTATTATCACATCCATGTTTCATTGCTGAGACTCAGCTCAATAATTAATCCACATCATCGAATCATCCCTGCACTACAGGCCAAGGATATTCTTTAGTATCACAACCACAAATTATCCATGCACTACGGGCCAAAGATAATCGTGTTTTCATCAACGGTCCTGATTATGCCATAAAACAATTCATCTTTGCACCCTTGGCCGAAGAGAATCCATAGCCATAATCATACCAAAAACTGTTCATCAATGCACTATGGGCCAATGAGGACTTTTATCACATCATTTTTAACATTACGGCCATGATTACACCGAATAATCCCTGGTCATAATCATACCAAGTCTATCTATGCACTACAGGACACATATGACTTTTAACAAAATATAAACATGAGAATGATGACAATGACATAAAAATTCAATAAAACAAGTTCAATAATTAATTTATCCAGGAACCAATAACGTCCAAATTGTCAACATGATACTGCTTTGCAGAGTAAAATTCAAGAATACTCAGAAGAATATTTCTATGAAAAGATATTGGATGAAGCGCAAATATCAATGATATTTCACTAATTTCATGGAGTGTAGAAGCCAAAACTTTAACCGACTGAGTACAACAAAATATATGAAACTACAAGTGGATTTTCGCCCCGCCATGCGGTAATCCACGTATACAGATCATTTTTACAATTTAATAAGGAATGAATACATAGGATCATTCACCATGCGTGTGGTAATCCACATAAACAGGCTATACTAACAGAATAATAAAGAATGGAATAACAGAAGGATTCACCATGCGTGTGATAGACTGCACAAACATGTTATTCCCAACAGAATAATAAATAATGGAACCAGGTCCGGCGTAAAACGCACAGACAGGATATTCTGACAGAATAATAAATAATGTAATCAGGTCCGGCGTAAACGCACAGACTGGATATTCCTACAGAATAATAAAGAACGGAATAATAAATAATGGAACTAGGTCAGGCGTAATACGCACCGACAGGATATTCCAATAGAATAATAAAGAACGGAATAATAGAAAAATTTCACCATGTATGCGGTACTTCGCATAAACAGGTTATTCCAACATAATAATATAGAATGGAATAACAGAGGGATTTCACCAAGTATAGGGTATGCCGCGTATACAGGTTATGTATAGGGTATGCCGCGTATACAGGTTATTCCAACAGAATAATAAATAATGGAATAACAGAAGTTCTCTTCATGAATAAGAAAGAATAACACCCCTTACGGGTACAATAAATAATATCCCTTACGAATACGAATGAAATAATACCCCTTACCTTAAGAAGAAGAATACTGGATATATGAGTAGTACAGTAGCAGAATACTTTTCTTCTTTCTCTCTATAATTTCTCTCTCTAGAGTTTCAGTGAATTCGTAAGAAAATAATGAAGGAATGAGCTTCTATTTATAGAAAAATGGACTGCATAGTAACTAACTCATGAACGGTCTAGATTGATTTACTTTAATCTGACGGTCAATATTTAAAGCAAAATCTTTTAAATAAACTATAATATATTCTATTTATAATCAAATAAAACGAATAACTTTATAAAAGATTTTACTATGCAAACACAATGCAAGCACTATGCAAATACTATGCATAATAAAATATAATATATTCTATTTATAGAATAACTTTATAAAAGTATTCTGTTTTATATAAAAAGATTTTACTATTAAAACTTAACGCAACGGTCTATACTGATTCACTATTAAAACTTTAAAGCAACGGTCCATACTGATTCACTATTAAAACTTTAAACCAGCGATCCATATCGATTTACTAATATAATTTCAACCAACGGTCTAAAAAATTAGCACATATCCTCATGGAATAATATTGTACCCAAAAATAATTTGGACCAAAAAGAAATATATCTTACGGGTGAATAGTAACTCGTGAATAGTAACTCATGAGTAGTAACTAGTGAATAGTACTCCGACACAAAAAGTGCTCCAAATACTTGAGTGAACAATACTAGAGTGAATAATAACTGGGTATTTTATGACAACTTGCCTACTTTAAAAAATTTTCATATATCACCCTTAACTTTAAACTTTTATCAATTTAACCATTTACGAAATAAAATAATAATCATAAGAAAATTGAATACTTTCATTTCATAAAATTTGGGATCTCACAATCTCCCCTCCTTATGAAATTTCGCCCTCAAAATTTACGTATGTACCTGGTATTCGAAGAGATGAGAATACCTTGCTTTCTTTTCGGATTGTACCTTCTCGGTTATTTACTCTGTATCATGATTTTCTCATTGCTCATCTCCTGTATTTCAGATATCATTCTAGAATATATCTTCAAAACAAAGGTTAATTGACATATCACAATTTGTCAACTTATCAAATAAAAATTTCAGCTTGGGTAAGTCACACTCTAGCGAAGTATATTACTCGTCTTTCCCCTCCTTGTTCTAAACTCATATCTCTGCCAGCGACCATATCCCTAAGCTCTGATACCATTTGTGACGCCCCCAAAATAGGTCCACATGACCCATTCTGAGTCGCCAGATATCATACTATAAAAATCAAATACAAACTTCATTTATACAACTGTTGAACTACCGTGTAGAGCACGACAACAGATAAGCTGCGAGTTTTAATACAAATATATATACTCTCGTGGTGCCTAGACCACAGGACCTTACAATGTTACCTTACATAAAGGTACAGTCAATAATTGTTTTAGAAATTAAAATCTTTGAGAAGTGCTCAAGGAAACCTTTGTACATGGGAGGCCATGCATCTAGATTATGATATACATCATATGTCCACAGAATTATCCTTGGTTGACCCAATAGACCCCAAAGAAAAACGAGAAGATTACTACCATCTTCTTTTGAATGGTGAGTCTTCTCTTGACATATAATTATCTCCGTTGTCTCCAAGTGAAAATTATATTTAAAATAAACTCCAAGATCATATAGGTAGTGCTCGTAGATATACTCAGCAAGTGGATGTGCACAACCCTGTCTTATGATAACACGAAGTTGTATGTCATTAGACATCTTGTATGATAGTGGCAAAACACATTTTCAAAGTTGGGTTCACCTCACCCTATTGGATTCACCAAATATAACTACTAAATGAACTTTTCTATACTGCTTAGGAAGAACCTCCACAGCTAGAGACCACCATTCTAATCCTCTTAATACCCCACTCGACCCAGCTACACTTTTAATACCTGAAAGGAATTGTGAAGCAAAAGAGTAAGCACAACTAGCCCAGTAAAGAATATCATGACTAAAGATAATTACATTATCAATAGCTTTCGTCAATAATAACTCAAAAATTTAGAACATATGGTAGATGATAAAACTTTTCAACCATAGTTGCAGCGGAACAAGCAATCCATTAAAAGAGTCAAATAGACCATCAGGTCTATTATCTTCTCCATGTTAAAAGTCCACCAATAATATTTTATCCCTGTAACATCAATCAACAATTCCTGTCCACAATCATATGAATAACTCATAATCATAATTGTGATTCTGAATTCCTTTTCGCACCCAGGACGAAGATAATTTTAATCACCTATCTTCACCTGAAACATCAAAAATCATGGTTATACCAAATCACAATTCCTGCTCATAATCATACTAATTAAATTCATCTTTCCACTACTGCCAAAGATATACAACTGTAAAACCAATAATGCTGAGATTCAGCTTAATAAATAATTCACATCATCTACCCCTTCACTACGGCCAAGGATATTCGTTAATATCACATCCATGAATTATCCATGCACTACGACCAAGGATATTCATTATTATCACATCCATGAATTAATATTTCATTGCTGAGACTCAGCTCAATAATTAATCCACATCATTGAATCATCCCTCCACTACATGCCAAGGATATTCTTTAGTATCACAACCACGAATTATCCATGCACTACAGGCCAAAGATAATCGTGTTTTCATCAACGGTCCTGATCATGCCATAAAACAATTCATCTTTGCACCCTTGGTTGAAGAGAATCCATAACCATAATCATACCAAAAACTGACCATCAATGCACTACGGGCCAATGAGGACTTTTATCACATCATTTGTAACATTACGGTCATGATTACACCGAATAATCCCTAGTCATAATCATACCAAGTCCATCTATGCACTACAGGCCACAGATGACTTTTAACAAAATATAAACATGAGGATGATGACAATGATATAAGAATTCAATAAAACAAGTTTAATAATTAATTTATCCAGGAACCAATAACGTCCAAATTATCAACATGATACTGCTTTGTAGAGTAAAATTCAAGAATGCTCAGAAGAATATTTCTATGAAAAGATACTGGATGAAGCGCAAATATCAAGGATATTCCACTAATTTCATGGAGTGTAGAAGCCAAAATTTTAACCAACTGAGTATAACAAAATATATGAAACTACAAGTGGATTTTCGCCCGCCATGCGGTAATCCACGTATACAGATCATTTTTACAATTTAATAAGGAATGAATACATAGGATCATTCATCATGCATGTGGTAATCCACATAAACAGGTTATTCCAACAGAATAATAAAGAATGGAACCAGGTCCGGCGTAAAACGCACAGACAGGATATTCTGACAGAATAATAAATAATGTAATCAGGTCCGGCGTAAACGCACAGACAAGATATTCCTACAGAATAATAAAGAAAGGAATAATAAATAATGGAACCAGGTCAGGCGTAATGGTGAACCATGCATCATGGTGAACCATGCGTGCGATAGACTGCACAGACAGGTTATTCCCAACAGAATAATAAATAATGGAACCAGGTTCGGCGTAAAACGCACAGACAGGATATTCTGACAGAATAATAAATAATGTAATCAGGTCCGGCGTAAACGCACAGACAAGATATTCCTACAGAATAATAAAGAAAGGAATAATAAATAATGGAACCAGGTCAGGCGTAATACGCACCGACAAAATATTCCAACAGAATAATAAAGAACGGAATAATAGAAGAATTTCACCATGTATGCGGTACTTCGCATAAACAGGTTATTCCAACATAATAACATAGAATGGAATAACAGAGGGATTTCACCAAGTATAGGGTATGCCGCGTATACAGGTTATGTATAGGGTATGCCGCGTATACATGTTATTCCAACAGAATAATAAATAATGGAATAACAGAAGTTCTCTTTATGAATAAGAAAGAATAACACCCCTTACGGGTATAAGCCTTAAGAAGAAGAGTACTGGATATATGAGTAGTACAGTAGCAGAATACTTTTCTTCTTTCTCTCTATAATTTTTCTCTCTAGAGTTTCAGTGAATTCGTAAGAAAATAATGAAGGAATGAGCTTCTATTTATAGAAAAATGGACTGTATAGTAACTAACTCATGAACGGTCTAAATTGATTTACTTTAATCTGACGGTCCATATTTAAAGCAAAATCTTTTAAATAAAGTATAATATATTCTATTTATAATCAAATAAAACGAATAACTTTATAAAAGATTTTACTATGCAAACACTATGCAGGCACTATGCAAATACTATGCATAATAAAATATAATATATTCTATTTATAGAATAACTTTATAAAAGTATTCTGTTTTATATAAAAAGATTTTACTATTAAAACTTAACGCAACGGTCTATACTGATTCACTATTAAAACTTTAAAGCAACGGTCCATACTGATTCACTATTAAAACTTTAAACCAGCGATCCATATCGATTTACTAATATAATTTCAACCAACGGTCTAAAAAATTAGCACATCTCCTCATGGAATAATATTGTACCCAAAAATAATTTGGACCAAAAAGAAATATATCTTACGGGTGAATAGTAACTCGTGAATAGTACTCCAACACAAAAAGTGCTCCAAATACTTGAGTGAACAATACTAGAGTGAATAGTAACTGGGTATTTTATGACAACTTGTCTACTTTAAAAAATTTTCATATATCACCCTTAACTTTAACCTTTTATCAATTTAACCATTTACGAAATAAAATAATAATCATAAGAAAATTGTATACTTTCATTTCATAAAATTTGGGATCTCACAATCTCCCCTCCTTATGAAATTTCGTCCTCAAAATTTACGTACGTACCTGGTATTCGAAGAGATGAGAATACCTTGCTTTCTTTTTCGGATTGTACCTTCTCGGTTATTTCCTCTGTATCATGATTTTTCCATTGCTCATCTCCTGTATTTCAGATATCATTCTAGAATATATCTTCAAAACAAAGGTTAATTGACATATCACAATTTATCAACTTATCAAGTAAAAATTTCAGCTTAGGTAAGTCACACACTAGCGAAGTATATTACTCGTCTCTCCCCTCCTTGTTCTAGACTCATATCTCCGCCAGCGACCATATCCCTAAGCTCTGATACCATTTGTGACGCCCCCAAAAATAGGTCCACACGACCCATTCTGAGTCGCCAGATATCATACTATAAAAATCAAATACAAACTTCGTTTATACAACTGTTGAACTATCGTGCAGGGCACGACAACAGATAAGCTGTGAGTTTTAATACAAATATATATAATACTCTCGTGGTGCCTTGACCACAGGACCTTACAATGTTACCTTACATAAAGGTACAGTCAATAATTATTTTAGAAATTAAAATCTTTGGGAAGTGCTCAAGGAAACCTTCGTACATGGGAGGCCATGCGTTTAGATTATGATAGATATCATATGTCCACAGAATTATCCTTGGTTGACCCAATAGACCCCAAAAAAACGAGAAGATTACTATCATCTTCTTTCCAATGGCGAGTCTTCTCTTGACATATAATTATCTCCGTTGTCTCCAAGTGAAAATTATATTTCAAATAAACTCTAAGATCATATAGGTAGTGCTCGTAGATATACTCAGCAAGTGGATGTGCACAACCCTGTCTTATGATAATACGAAGTTGTATGTCATTAGATATCTTCTATGATAGTGGCAAAACACATTTTCAAAGTTGGGTTCACCTCACCCTATTGGATTCACCAAATATAACTACTAAATGAACTTTTCTATACTACTTAAGAAGAACCTCCACAGCTAGAGACCACCATTCTAATCCTCTTAATACCCCGCTCGACCCAGCTACACTTTTAATACCTGAAAGGAATTGTGAAGCAAAATGGTAAGCACAACTAGCCCAGTAAAGAATATCATGACTAAAGATAATTACATTATCAATAACTTTCATCAATAATAACTAAGAAATTTAGAACGTATGGTAGATGATAAATCTTTTCAACCATAGTTGCAGCGGAACAAGCAATCCATTAAAAGAGTCAAATAGACCATCAGGTCTATTATCTTCTTCATGTTAAAAGTCCACCAATAATGTTTTATCCATGTAACATCAATCAACATTTTCTGTCCACAATTATATGAATAACTCATAATCATAATTGTGATTCTGAATTCCTTTTCACACCCAGGACGAAGATAATTTTAATCACCTATCTTCACCTGAAACATCAAAAATCATGGTTATACCAAATCACAATTCCTGCTCATAATCATACTAATTAAATTCATCTTTGCACTACTGCCAAAGATATACAACTGTAAAACCAATAATGCTGAGACTCAACCTAATAAATAATCCACATCATCGAAACACCCTTGCACTACGGCTAAGGATATTCGTTAATATCACATCCATAAATTATCCATGCACTACGACCAAGGATATTCATTATTATCACATCCATGAATTAATATTTCATTGCTGAGACTCAGCTCAATAATTAATCCACATCATCGAATCATCCCTGCACTACAGGTCAAGGATATTCTTTAGTATCACAACCACGAATTATCCATGCACTACAGGCCAAAGATAATCGTGTTTTCATCAACGGTCCTGATCATGCCATAAAATAATTCATCTTTGCACCCTTGGCCGAAGAGAATCCATAGTCATAATCATACCAAAAAGTGTCCATCAATGCACTACGGGCCAATGAGGACTTTTACTACATCATTTGTAACATTACGGTCATGATTACACCGAATAATCCCTGGTCATAATCATACCAAGTCCATCTATGCACTACAGGCCACAGATGACTTTTAACAAAATATAAACATGAGGATGATGATAATGATATAAGAATTCAATAAAACAAGTTCAATAATTAATTTATCCAGGAACCTATACGTCCAAATTGTCAACATGATACTGCTTTGTAAAGTAAAATTCAAGAATGCTCAGAAGAATATTTCTATGAAAAGATACTGGATGAAGCGCAAATATCAAAGATATTCCACTAATTTCATGGAGTGTAGAAGCCAAAACTTTAACCAACTGAGTATAACAAAATATATGAAACTACAAGTGGATTTTCGCCCGCCATGCGGTAATCCACGTATACAGATCATTTTTACAATTTAATAAGGAATGAATACTTTTATTTCTTAAATTTTGGGATCTCACACCCTACCTGTTATAAATATTAGTTGGACTAGACTAATGTACATGGATTATATGATGGGGATATATAAATAATCCCTAACTTTCCATTATGTAATAGCATTAACACATTAAAATTACGTTTTGGAAATCCAAGAGAACAAATTAGGCATTATAAACACAGTTACTGAGGTTTAAAACCCGTGCCCCATTTTAAGTGACCCAAATAGTGATGCACAGTAGCCTAACTCTATTTCGCGTATGAATTAGTCGGCAGTTGAAGGCTACATTAGCCATGATCATGAGCTAAGATATGGGGAAGAGGGAGGAGTTGGTGATCTCTTTTCACCAAACTCTCTCAATCCAATGAATTCTTTTTCCATCCTTTGGTTTGATTTCTTGGGCAATGGTTTGGCATGGGCAATGAATTTTTTATAAATTGAACACTTCCTTTTATTCTTTGTGTTGCTATGATTGTATGATAAGTTGCATATAGAAGTGTGAGTTGTTGAGAATTGAGGGAGCATACTTAGTGCATTTGACGAATTTAATTAAGCTTCAAGGAGGTATAAATTCTACTTTTGTATTCTTAAGCTTGAGTTTTGTCAAAATCTTGCAATTATTTGAATTCTCTGTTGATTGATATAGAATAGGATGACATTGTGTTGTTTGAGTTATTATACATGTTTAGAAGCATGGTAGTTGGTCTGGTTGTAGATTTAACATGGTTTGTGTTGAGGCTCTGCAAAAGCAGAGCCATTATTTTTCATTCTGCTCGAAGTGGCATGGTCGCGCCACTTCTATAGTACATGACCGCGCGGTCGCGCCTGCTGTAAGTCGTATTGATTTTGTGATCTTGTCCCATTCTGAGCATACTACTTTGGTTAGAATATGCACATAAACAACCTTAACTTATGGAATGAGATTGCTATGTTATAGAAGCCAGGTTAGTTGTTTTAGTACGAACATTTCACAGAAAATTTAAAGATTTGGAAAACTAGAAATTGTGAACATAGAGTAATAAACTTTCTGATCTTGTGAAAATGTGTAGATAACCTAGATATATACATTAACAAGTCTAACATAAGGCATAAGTTTGCTTCGTGTATAGTTTTGCTAGCTTGATTTTAAAGGGAGTTTCTAAAGGAAAACTTGAAGTTTTGCAAAACAAAGCATGATGAGCATTATGTTTTCAAATTCTGATCTTTCTAGCCTATGAAAATAACTTGAGTATATGTACAAATGAGTATGAAAGCATGATTTAGACAATGTGGACTTATCTTGCATGCTTAAATAAGTTTTACTAATGGAGACCTTAAGTTTCAATTACAAACTTGATAAACTATATACGCTTTGAGTTAAGAATTGTGAGCATGCTTATGTAGTCTAACATGTGTATATGTAGGTATGATGTATAGTAAGTGAACTTGCTTTGCATGCTTGGTGATTTAACATGAGATTTTCACAAGAAATCTTGAAAAATAGTGTTGTCAATAACTACGTTACAAGTATTCTAGCACTTGACATACTTGACTAATCTAATGCAAGCGTGTGTTGTTGAGACCTATGGATCATATAGCATATGTTTAACGATCAAACATAAGAAAATCATGGATTGAACACTTTAAGTCTTGATTAAATGAGAATAGATGGTGACCTATGTTAATGATAGGATATAAGATCAAACTTAGCAATTCCCATACTAACATGTGTATTTTGCATGATTATTCATATTTATGCAAGACGGTATACACTAAACTATTGTAGAGGCAACCATGCCAGGAGCAGCGCGGCCGCGCCACTCCTTAGTACAAACCAAGCGCGGCCGCGCCAGTCTGTAGTAGGATCAGTTTTCTGCTGTTAGTCTGAGGATACTTACATACCTATATGGTTACCTTAATCAGTAGTAAATGTTCAGTATAGTGTACATGTATAATAAGCATGTTAATGAAAGGATCCTATGTGAATAAGTGTTTATGACCTTAAGTCAAGATGTGATAGCAAACTATGCCCTTTAAATGTCATAGTGTATTAGAACTGATTTTCATGCTATGTTATAACATGCATATGAGATCATAAGATTAGAAGACTAGCAATATATGTTAGTATTGATGAATTACATTTGTGCATCATAGCAAATTAAGATAATATGTATACATGTTGAACTTGTATAACTAATGTGATTATACATGAATAGGATATTATAATTCATTGGAGGGGTATTAAGCTTTACTTTGGTAAACTACGCGTAAGGCAAGTATCCAAACTCTCTTGAGCAATTTTCCTATTTACATAAATTTGGTTTTGTGCAAGTTCTCAAAATTTATTTGATTCTTATATTAAATGTAAGTACTCGAACCTTACTCTTTATTGATGAGCATTACTTGAACTTGTACTATTATTGATCGTACAAGTAGAACTTTGAAAGTTTAATACTTCGTAATCTAGAAATGAAATTGTTTACAAACATTAATTTCGAACGATAATTGTTCATATATGTACTGTGAAAGAAAACTGTCTAAGCCATTACTTGATATTGATCGAAAACTATCCAAACCAAATTTACCTGGTGCGGACTCTTATAACTGAGATGAAACAACCCTCTTGGTAAGGGAATTATATATTGTCGAGAAACCGACGTGCGCACTTGAGAAAGATTAAATGTAATGCATTAACATAGGGTACTTTAGGCTGATCACCTATTGTACTCGTTTTATGGAATTATCAGTTATTACTGTTAATTCTATGAGAAGTTCTTAGTCCTAAATGACTGGTCAATATTCATTATTTTGAAATCTTGAATTGATTAATCATTGAATATTATTGATATTTTCTGTCCATAACAACTATTGTTGATAATCCAATAATACTTCTTGCTATCTTGAACTATCCTTATTGTTGTACCTTAAGAAATATAAAACTACATTGAGTACCCTTATTGTTATATTACTTGTTGGGCAAATTTGTTGCTCATTCTTGCTATCCCTACAAACATTTCAGTTAAGGCAGAGCAAGGCTAGAGGCTATTGAGTAGTTTGTGTTTAGTGGAGATTATTATATTCATGTAATGTCTTAAGTTGTGATATGTATTAGTTATATTTAAATTATGTTTAATTAGGTTAGAGGTATTGTAAGAGATTTTAAGTTACGAACTCTTGGGACGAGAATAATTATATTATATTAATGCAATTTATTCTATTATTCCTTTGTGTGAGATTTTGATTTATTATTAGAGTTAGTACGTGATAACCAAATTTGAGACAAGTGGGGTCTGAATTTGGGGGCGTCACATATATTACAACTGTAGACACTCGAAATTTCGTTTTCCTATTACTAACTATGTAGGAGGGCAAAAGTTTCTTTTTTACACCCTGGAGATAGCCTCGAGAAACTACCACAACAATCAAACCCTGGAGGTTGTCCTGCGGGACATCAAATCATTCCTCGGAGATAACCTTGAGGAAAGACAGAGTCAACAACAGTCAAACCCTGGAGATAACCCTGATGGAAGACAGATGCAGCTGCGTCAAGCCCGAAAACCAACCCAGAAGGGCAAAAGGGTAATTTTACCAACTTAACATCGTCTACTTTATTAGCCAAAACTAGAGATAACCCCGGTGAGGGGCAAAGTCATCATCTTGCCACCTTGACGCCATATCACGCCGTCTCAACATTTCATACATACATCTCTACACAGCAATGTCCCAAAAGAACCAAGGAAGTTCAATCCCGAGTGACTATTATGCATGGTAACGGATAGAATTTGAAGCTTGAAGATCGGAGGGCATCGTCCCATCTTTCTGACTTCATACAACCTCTAATCCCATGTCATTGCGTAACTCTCGACAACGGCGGTCCGAAATAGGTCTTACATACCTCAGTCGGATGCCCAGATTGCAATTATGAAAGTCCAAGCAGACTTCAAGTTGCCCGTGTGCACGTACTTCGAGATAGTGGGACCTGCGAAGCCCAGGACACCCCGGGCAGCCTCAGGTACACTTACAACCCAGTCGCAGATACACTTGCGGCTCCCCCCCTCTATAAATAGAGGGCTTGGGGTGGCCATTTTAAAAAAGAGAAAGGCGAGGAAGCCCTGTCTAATTTGCTCTGTACACACCCTAAACTGAGTGCTTTCTCATTTTAAACACTTGTAAGCTCATATATAGCTACTTTTTACAGGCGGAAACCAAATATTCACCCATTTCAAGTTATTGAAGTCTTCTTTGGCAGCCCACTGTAAGCCTTCTCACACATTTTCAAACCTTTCTCTTCATCTTTGCACACATTATTCTTCACATTGAGAGTCGTGTTGCGTGTGTATGTCCGGACTTCGGTCCGTGGTTTCTTTCAGTTTGTATATATATATATACTTATATATATATTTTTATATATGGACTGACATCATCAAGTTATGCCTCGATTGAGCCTTGACTTCGGTCAGGAGCGTTTAATTGCTTTCGTATATATATATTTATATATATGAATTGTGTGTCGAACTCTGTTCGATGAACCTAGACTTATGTCTGGTGCGTTTAAATGCTTTCGTATATATATATATATATATATATATATATATATATATATATATATATATATATATATATATATATATATATATATATATATATATATATGAACTGTGTATTGAACTTTGTTCGAT
Organism: Panax notoginseng; assembly: GCA_016801055.1. Lineage (NCBI taxonomy): Eukaryota > Viridiplantae > Streptophyta > Magnoliopsida > Apiales > Araliaceae > Panax > Panax notoginseng. Next base: position 105,284,310 of record CM029016.1, on the reverse strand, counting down.
GAACCTGGATTTTACATCCGGTGCGTTTACTGCTTTAATATATAAATATACTTATATATATTAACTGTTGTTGGACTTTATCCGATGAGCTTGGATTTTATATCCGGTGCGTTTATCGCTTATATATATATATATTTATATTTCGTCCCACCTGGAGTTTACTTCGTGGTGGTGGACCGTTTTTTCAATTCTCTGTATATTTCGTCCCGCCTGGAGTTTCCTTTGTGGCGGTTGATCGCTTTTATAGCTTTATTTACATTTTCGATCCCCCATGGAGATGCTTCGTGGTGGTGGATCATGTCTGTATATATATATATATATATATATATATATATATATATATATATATATATATATATATTTACAGCTTTTATATATATATACCTGCTTACTGCGTTTTTATCAATTGCGGCATCATGTGAGCCTAGGAATCATGTGATCACATATTCAGCCCCCTGAATCTAGATTCGGTTCCCGTGATGGACCTTTTTTCAGCTATAAGCAGCTTGTAAATTTAATCCCGGTGTTCGGATTTCCTCCAATGGTTTTCATACCCATGAGGAGCTCGGCACTACTTTGTACATTATTTTCTCGAACATGCTTCGCATCTCGAAAATAAAAGCAATCAAACCGAACATTTAATAAAATGGAAGTATCAAAGGCCTCAATTACTATTGAGCACAAGATTTGAAAAACCTCTTTTCAAAACATCACTACTATATCTTGTTAAAACTGAATTTTTTCACAAATTTAAACTCTATGTATATAGGTGCAAATGAGGCATAGCACTACTTTCAAATAACAACACATTGACCCACACACACACACATTCATATAACAGTTTCTTGAAAAGCGGTGGCCACCGTGGCAACATGGATGTCGGGGGGTGCCTAACACCTTCCCTCCGCATAATCAAGTCCCTGAACCCTAAATGAATCTCGATTTCACATACCTGTTTAGCAGTGTCACATCACTGGGTCAATGTGCAAACCTTTTCTCGGTTGTGTTGGTACAACCAATTAAAAAACCAACTGGCGACTCTTAACAGTCCAATCGTCGACATTACACATATCGGACCTTTTTCACTTATTTTTTCAAACAAATCTCACCTAAAATGAGAATACAAAAGAACAAATAACAAAAATGGACAAATAAAATTCCCGACGTCGACATTATAAGCTCACAATATTAACAACCAGATCATTCTCATGAAAGAGGGGGTTTTTTGATAAGGATTTATCCTTACTGGCACGCAATTATATAACCCAACCCCTTTCCTCGACAGAATTTTTTAGACATTGCCACTAGTGCTAACTAATAATATGAATAATTGTGTCGTGTCAATTATTGATTTAATAATATAAAATATTGTGCAGATGATACTGTGACAATAATTGAATCAATAATATGAGATATTATGTGACAATTACTGTGGCAATTACTGAACGAAACTGAGTGACTTCTTACGTAAGAATCAATAATCAGAAATATTATGCAATACAGTGTGCTACTGTGCAACAACGGATATTACTGTACTTTTATCACTATGTATTTCAACAGTTAACGGTAAAAGTATTGTCGTTATTTTTATAAAAAGGTTATTTTTGTCGCTTTCTATATCCGACAGTTATTCTGTTATGTGGTCCACCAAAGATTGCGCCGTCGTACAAATATTCCCCGACAAAAAGAATATTCCCCGACTAAACGAACATTTTATGACCACTTGCTTATTTTTTAAAATTTGCACATTTTACCCATAACTAAAGCATCATATCAATTCAACACCTTATTAGAAAATTTCCCCTCCTTAGAAAATTTCATCCTCGAAATTGATGTACGTACCTGGTATGTCGAAAAGATGAGGATACCTTATTTTCATTTCAGATTCTAACTCCCAAGTCATTTTCTCAATATCGTGGTTTCTCCATAAAACTTTGACTTAAGATATAACCTTTTGAGCATAGAATATGCTCCTTCTTATCTAAGATTTTAACAGGTACCTCTTCATATGTTAAATCTTCTGCTATCTCGTCTGGTTCTAGTTCAATAATGTGGTATGGGTCTTTCACATATTTACGTAGCATGGATATGTGAAAAACGTTATGAACATGAGACATACTTAGTGGTAAAGCGAGTCTATAGGCCATAGTTCCTACTTGATCGAGGATTTCAAATGGTATGAATCGAGGGTTGATCTTTCCTCTCTTTCCAAATCTCGTAACTCTTTTTCATAGAGCAACACGTAACAATACATGATCTCCAACATTGAACTCTACGTTCCTTCGATGAAGATCAGCATAACTCTTTTGTCGATCTTGTGAGGTTTGTATACGTTGACGGATCATTTGAATCTTTTTCGTAGTCATGTGTACCATTTCTGGTCCCAACAACGTTGCTTCACCCACCTCATCCCAGCATACTGGAGAACGACACTTTCGTCCATACAACGCCTCGAATGGTGTTATGCCTATACTTGTCTGATAACTGTTGTTGTAGGAGAATTCTACCAATGGTAAATACTTATCCCAACTACCTTTGAAGTCTAGAACACAGAGTCTCAATAGATCTTCAAGAGTTTGAATAGTCCTTTCAGATTGTCCGTCCGTTTGAGGATGATATGAAGAACTGAATCGTAGATCAGTGCCCATAGCTTTCTGCAAACTGACCCAAAATCGTGAAGTGAATCTATGGTCTCGATCACAGACTATAGATATTGGCATACCATGAAATCTCACAATCTCACTTATATACATACGAACAAGACGTTCAACTGAATAAATTTCTCATATAGGCAAGAAATGAGCAGACTTGGTTAATCTATCGACAATGACCCAAATTGCATCTATGCCTTGAGAAACCTTGAGAAGACCAGTAACAAAATTCATGTTGATGTGCTCTCACTTCTATTCTAAAATTTTAAGTGGTTGTAATGGACCTTTTGGTACTTGATGCTCCGCCTTAACACGTTGACAAGTTAAAACACCTTGAGATAAATTCTGCGATCTCTCTTTTCATATTTCTCCACCAAAATATATGTTGAAGATCATGATACATTTTGGTACTCCCAAGATGGATTGCAAACGGTGTATTGTGTGCTTCCATCATGATTTTATACTTCAATTCAGAGTCATTAGGAACACAAAGTCTGGAGTTGACTCAAAGTATTCCTTCTTCGTCGATTCTTGCTTCTGGAATAGCACCTTCTTGTACTTTCTTCTTCATACTCGTCAGCTCCAAGTTTATAGCTTGAGCAGCTTTAACTATCTATCAAAGTCGGTTCTACTCGTATATTTGACATCATCACGTGGGTCCCTAGAGTTTTCAACTCTATCTCCATCCTTTGTATGTCATACAAAATGGGTCTTTATGTTAACAATATCGCACTCGTACCCGCATAAGATCATCTACTCAACGCGTCAGCTACCACGCTCGCTTTTTCAGGATGATATTGAATGGTATGGTCGTAATCTTTTAACAGCTCGAGCCAACGTCGTTGTCGCATGTTGAGTTCCTTTTGGGTGAAGAAATATTTGAGGCTGTTATGATCTGTATAGATCTTGACTTTCCCCCCATTCAGGTAGTGCCTCCAGATCTTTAACGCAAAAATAACTGCTGCCAACTCTAGATCATGAGTAGAATAATTGCACTCATATTCTTTGAGTTAACGTGAGGCATAGGCTATAACTTTCCCATGTTGCATGAGAACACATCCTAAACCTCTGCCTGAAGCATCGTTGTAGATGATAAATCCCTCCAAACCTGATGGTATTGTCAAAACAGGTGCTGAAATGAGTCTCCTCTTGAGTTCTTAGAAGCTCTTCTCACATTCCTCGCTCCATCCGAATTACGTATCTTTTCGAGTCAGCTGAGTTAATGGAGTAGTGATTCGAGAAAATCCTTCCACGAATCTCCGATAATAACCAACTAAGCCCAGAAAGCTACGCACTTCGGTTATTGACTTAGGTTGCTCCTAACTTTGTATTGCTTCAATCTTTACCGGGTCAACTAATATTCCATACTTCGATATCACGTGCCCAAGGAATGCTACTTCCTCAAGCTAGAACTCGCATTTCTTTAACTTGGTGTATATCTTGTTTTCACAAAGCTTTTGGAGTATCAGCCTCAAGTGTTGCTCATGATCTTCACGACTTTTGGAGTAGATGAGGATGTCATCAATAAAGACAACCACAAAATGATCTAAATATTTCTTAAATACTCGGTTCATCATATCCATGAAAGCAGCAGGAGTATTAGTCAATCCAAAAGGCATGACTAGGAATTCGTAATACCCGTACCAAGTTCTGAAAGCAGTCTTTGGAATGTCATCAGTTTTATCTTTAACTGATGATATCCGAAACGAAGATCGATCTTTGAGAAGAATTTAGCACATTTTAACTGGTTAAACATGTCATCAATACGAGGTAACGGGTACCTATTTTTGATGGTGACATGGTTCAACTCCCGATAGTCAATGCAAAGTCGCATACTCCCATCTTTCTTCTTTATGAATAAAACAGGAGCACCCCAAGGAGATGTACTAGGATGAATGAAATCAATGTCTAACAATTCTTGTAGTTGAGTTTTTTACTCCTAAAGTTCAATAGGAGCCATTCGATATGGGGTTTTGGAAATAAATTTTTGTAAGACCCCAACCTTTATGAATAAAGATTAATTCTCTCTAAATATCTTTTTGAATAATAAGGTGCGGATTTGCGGATTTGTTATAATGTTATAGTTGTGGGTAATATTTACAAATTTTGTAAAGTAAGCAAGTTGTCATAAAATATTCGTTTGGCCGTGGAATATTCGTACGATGGCACAATCACTGATGGACCCCACAACGAAATTACTATCGGAGTTAGAAAACGACAGAAATAACTTTTTATAAAAATTACGGCAAAAGTTTTACCGTTAACTATTGAAATACCCGGTGATAAAAGTATAGTAATACGCGTGGTTGCATAGTAGCACGCGGTATTATACAATATCTTTGATTATTGATGCTTACGTGAGAAGTCACTCAGTTTTATTCAATTATTGTTACAATAATTGTTGTATAGTATCTTACAATATTGATTCAATTATTGTCACAATATTTTATATTATTAAATTAATAATTGAGACGACAAAGTTATTCATATTATTATTTGCATTATTGATAATGTCTAGAAAGTTCTATCGAATAAAGGGGTTTGGTCACCTAATTGTGCGTCAATAAGGAGAAGTCCTTATCAAAAAGCCCCTTCTTTCCTAAGAATAATCTGGTTGTTAATATTGCAAGTTATAATATTAATAATGAATAAATATTATTAAAAATGTATTTTGTGAAGTCAAGTGAGTTGTGATAAATAGAGGGGGTTTTTTAAGTATTTATTGTAAGTTTGACTTATTACATGGACCCCCACTTTCTCATTTTTTCAAAATTGTCGGTAGAAAGTTATCCCAGTTTTGTTTTATAATAATAAAATAGAAAACTTTATATATAAAACAGAATACTTTTTATAAATAGAATATATTATATTTTATTATATTGCTTAGTGTTTTTACTATACAGCATAGTACTGCATAGTGTTAGCATAGTGCTGCATAGTAAAATTATGTGAATTCAGAAAATTCGTCAGTTCGTCTGTGATGATGTACTGTGCATTCCATGATTTTTTTTCCTAAATAATATCCTGCCATTCTCCTATAAATAGGATGCTTAGTTTTGAAATGAAAATCACACTAAAATTAGAGAATTCTTCTTCTCTAATATTGAGCATATTTCTTTAGAGTTTAAGGACGCTTTGAGTGTAGAAAACAGTACAAATTTTCACCAAGAATATCTTCGCTATACCATTCAGAAGTACTCTCCTTTTAAGGTAAGGGATATTTTTTTGTTCAATATTCGTAAAAAATAATATTTTCTTCCATACTCTATAGTATGTAAGTAATATTATTTCGTTTTAGATTTCGAATTCTACACTCATTTTGTTAAGTATTATTTTTATACTCCTTGAAATTAGTAGAAAATCCTTGAAATTTGCACTTCATCTAGTATCTTTTCACGGAAATATTATTCTGAACATTCTTGTTCATTTTTAATCTTTTCATGTCGGGGTACTATTCACGGGGTACTATTCTCGAAGTACTATTCATGGGATACTATTCACTCAGGTACTATTCACCCGGGGTACTATTCATGATAAAAATTAATTTCTTTTCTGTCCAAATCATTTTTGATATAATATTATTCTTGAATTTTACTCCACAAAGCAGTATCATGTTGACAATTTGGACATTATTGAATTCTGAATAAATTGAATTATAAATCTTTAGAATTTATCCTTGCTCTCATTTAATTGAATTCTTAAATTATTGTCATCATCATCATGCTTATATTGTGATGAAAGTCATCTTTGGGCCGTAGTGCATAGATGGACTATTGATTGGTATGATTATGACCAGGAATTATGTATCGGTATAATCCTGACCTGTAATGTTACAAATGATGTGGTAAAAGTCTTCATTGGCCTGTAGTACAATGATGGACAGTTGTTGGCATGATCATGACCATTGGTGATAATAACGAATATCCTTAGCCCGTAGTGCATGGACAATTTGTGGATGTGATACTAACGAATATCCTTGGCCCGTAGTGCATGGATAATTTGATGATGTGGATTATTTATTGAGTTATGTTACAGCGATAAAATATTGATGATGAACTTTTAAAGCATATAAGATAGTAGATATAATGCTCTACTTGACTCTTCTAATGGATTGCTTATTCCGCTGCAGTTAAACTTGTTGTTTATTGTATTCTATCAGTTTTATACTGTTGAAGGCTAACGATAATTTATTCTGCATTATCTCACCCATTGCTTTCATTGCTCTCTTTAGGAAATGAGAATATAGCCGGGACTAGTCGGGAAATGGAGCGACGGTCCAAGATGGTTGCTAGAGTAGTCCTCACTATTTTATAAAATAGTGTGATAATAATTGTAATGAGGACTCCATTTAAGTTTGAATATTGTCTACGAGACAATATTCATGTTAAAACTCTCAGCTATGTTTTGTCATATTTTACACGATAATTGTATAATTAAGTTTGTATTTGAATTCTGTACCATATATTTGGTGACTCATAATGGGTTGTGTGTACCTATTTTGGGGGCATCACAATTGGTATCAAAGCTTAGGGATATGATCCCTGGCTGAGATTTGAGGCTATAACTAAGAGGAGAGAGACGGATAAATCCTTCGCTCGTATGACCTACCTAAGTTTATTGGTTATTTAATTGGTCGGTCAGAGTATAGGAATAATATGTGGCATGTCAATTAACCCTTGTTTTGTGACAGTGTTTGAAATTGCATCTAAAAATATTTAGATAAGCAATGGGGCACATGAGACCGTTGAGTCACCGACGATCAATAACCAGGATAATGTACATCAGAAAGACAATAATCCTCAGATAAACAACAACATCGACCAAATAATGAACGATGGGATGTTCAGAGGCTTTCTACAATTCATGCAACATCACGCGAGAGAGACTCCTATGCAAAATACAGGTGGAAACACTGGTAACTCACGGTTTGTCACCGCTAAGCAATTCAAGAAGCTGGGACTGTAAGACCCCAAATTATTAATAAATGAAATTTAAATTCCTCTATTTATTATTTTGAAATAGTAAGGGTTGATTTGATTAATGTGGTTAGTTATGGGTAAAATGCGCAAATGTTTCAAATAAGCAAGTGGTCCTAAAATATTCATTGTTGTCGGGGAATATTTGTTTGGTCGTGGAATATTCTTGTTGTCGGGGAATATTCGTACGACGGCGCAGCCTTGTGTGGGACCCATAACAGAAAGTGATTGGATGAAGAAAATGACAAAAATAAGTTATTTATAAATAACGGCGTAGTTGTTGCCGTTAATACTGTTGGAATACACGGTGGTTAAAACACAGTAATACGCGTTGTTGCACAGTAGCACACGGTATTGCACCAATTATTGATTCTTACGTAAGAAGGCACTACTCAATAATTGTTACAGTAATTACTGTTCAATATTATATTTTATTGATTCAATAATTGCTGCGTTGATATTTTATATTACTGTTGTTTTAATAATTGTCACTACACAGTATTTTCTATTATCGGAACAATAATTCATATTATCTGAATAATATTATTAGATAACATTATTGGTAATGTCTAGAAAGTTCTGTCTAAGGAGAGGTTTGGTCATCTAATTGCGCGCCAGTAAGGAGAGATCCTTATTGGAAAGCCCCCTCTTTCCTGGGAACGGCCTGGTTGCCAGTACTGTGATTCTGTAATATTATTTGTGTATAATTAATTATTGATTTATATGATGAGAAAAATATTAATGTGGATATAGATGGAAAAAAATTTTAATGTGACAATTGTTGAAAATTAATATTTTATCTTTTTCTGATAAAATAATTCATTTAAATATATTATTTTAAAAATATATTGATGGTGGTATTTTTACAATGAATGTGGGATATATGAGTATATGAGGAGGAAGAGTATTTTTGTGACATTAAGTGATTAACACATGTTTTGTGTGTTGGTGGACATAATTCTTGACCGAAAATTTATTATTGACTGTAAAATCGCCCGTTTGTGAATTTCGGTCAACTTCTGTTTGGAATTTGGAAAAACTTTCTTCTACAAAGTTGTAGAGAATTGAATTTCCTATAAAAACTCGCAAGATTCGAATTTTCTGATAAAAGGGCTATTTATTATGAATTATTGAAGTTCTGAAGTTCCGAAATAATTAATTTTTGGAAGTTTTATTTATTAGTTTGAAGAAAAACGTTTTTTGTATTTTGTTGGACATCATTAACATGTGTGGCTGGTGTTTTTGACTAAAGGTGGGCTAAGGAAAATTTGTATAATTATATTAATATTATATTCAATTTTTTGCTTTGGTGTTCTAAGCATTTTCCTATAAATAGGGTGCTTATGTTAGAATTAAAAATCACACCAGAAACACAAGTTTCTCTCTCTTTCTCTCTCTACATTAGTGAGCGTATTCTTGTGAGTATTCTAATACTTTGAGTATTGCTATACGGTGCAAGTTCAAGTCATAACCTATATCCGGTGTTTCAACTAGAAGTACTGTTTTTGCTGAGGTAAGGGATGTTATTTCTTCTTAAATGATATTATTTTCTTCAATATTATTTTCTTCAATATCATTATGTCGAAGTATTGATCTAAATTTTTATCAAATTTAGAACTTTTCATGTCGGGGTTACTATTCATGAGTTACTATTCATGAGTTACTATTCACGAGTTACTATTCACGAGTTACTATTCACCGAAAAATGAAAATTTTCGTCTAAAATATCTATTCTGGATACTAGCTTTGATTGTATCCATGTTTTGATCATTCTTGAATTTTCACTATGATTGTTTATGAGGTATTTTTGGACATGGAATAGCTGAAATACGAATCACTAATATTTACTCTTTTGATTCACTGGATTCGTTTTCTCTAAAATATTTTTCATCATCCTCAGTCCTAAATGATGATGTTACTGAATATCTTTGGCCTGTAGTGCAAAGATTGATGATTTTATGATGAATATCTTTGGCCCGTAGTGCAAAGATGAACAGGTGTTGAGGTGAACATGACCAACTGATGAATATCTTTGGCCTGTAGTGCAAAGATGAATATTTGATTCCAGATATATATTGATTGATGTTACAGGGATAAAATATCGACGATGAACTTTTAAATTCATATATAGAAGATAGTAGTTTGCATTCTCTACTTAACTCTTCTAATGAATTGATGTTTCCGCTGCAGTTGTTGATTTAAAACTTGTTGTCTATTGTATTCTATTAGATTTTTCCCTGTTGAAGACTAAGGATAATTTGTTGTATATTATCTTAGTCATAATATTCTTTACTGGGCTAGTTGAGCTCACCCTTTTCCTTGTTGTTCCATTTTTCTTCTCAGGAGGCGAGAATGTAGCGAGTACTAGTCGGGGTGTGGAATGATGGTTCAAGACAGTTGTTTTAGTAGTCCTCACTATTTTGTAAAATAGTGTATCAATAAGTATAATGAGGACTTAATTGAGTATGAATACTGTCTAGGTGACAATATTTGTATTTAAACTCACAGTATATGTGTTGTCGTATTTTGCACGACAATTGTAATAATAAAGCTGTAGTTATTTTCTGTACCATGTATTTGGCGACTCAGAATGGGTTGGATGGATTGGACCTGTTTTGGGGGCGTCACAGTTGGTATCAGAGCTTAGGGATATGATCTCTGGGGGAGATCGGGGAATAGAACTAGGAGGGGAGAGACGAGTAAATCCTTCGCTAGTGTGTCCTACCTAAGGTTATTTGTTGGTCGGTCATAATATAGGGATATTATGTGATTTGTTAATTTGTTAAATTAACCCTTGTTTTATGGCAGTATTTGAGAATGTCGACTGAGAATGTTAACAGTGGAGTAAATAAAACCGTGGAGACACCTGTACTCAGCAACGAGGAAAACGTGCAACAGGCTGGCAATGTTCCTCCTGTGAAAAACACCACTGAGCAGACGATGAACGATGAGATGTTTAGAAGCTTTTTGCAGTTCATGCAAAATCAGATGAGGGAGACTCGTGTACAGAATACGGGTAGAAATGATAGCAATGCGCGGCTTGTCACAGCCAAGCAGTTCAAAGAGTTAGGACCACCAGAATTCTGGGGAAAGCCAGATCCGATTAAGGCGGAGACATGGGTCAAGCAAATTACCAAGATATTTGATGTCTTGGGATGCACGGAGGAACAGAAGGTACCATTCGCCACCTTTATGTTCCGTGGCGAGGCAGACTACTGGTGGGAGTCTGTGAAACGTACCCATCCAGTCGCACTCAGCATGTCTTGGGAGACATTTCAGAAACTGTTCAATGACAAATACTTTCCTGAAAGTGTTCGTCATATGAAGGAGGTAGAGTTTATTAGACTGGAGCAGAATAACATGACGGTGTCCCAGTACGAGGCGAAGTTTGCAGAGTTGTCCAGGTTTGCACCTCATTTGGTGGAGAATGAGGAACGTATGACGCGGATGTCTCTGAGAGGTTTGAAACCCGGCATACGTCAATATCTCATTTCTCATAAATTTTCTCTCTATTCAGATGTTGTCAACAGGGCTCAATTATTAGAGCGAGATAACGAGTACGATCAATCGAGGGACCACAACCAGGATCATACCGGTGACAGCAGTCATCAGAACAATGATAACCAGCGGAGAAAAAAAAATACAGACAAGAACGGCAACCACTCTGGCGGTAATCGTGGCTATAAAAATAGAAGAAGCGAGTCGGGAGGAGATTTTAAAAAGAGGAGATTCAACAATGACAATACGAAGACGTCAGCACCAGCAGCAACTGGTTCCAAGGGAGGAGAGCGACCGCCGGTCATATGCTTTAAGTGCGGAAAAGAAGGACATATCAGCCCAAACTGCCCACAACAGTTTGAGGTATGTTATAACTGTGGAAAGGAAGGACATATCGCTCGAGATTGCACTGTAGGGAAACCAAGTCCAACGGGGGTGGTGACTCAAAAAGTTGTCCCAGAAAAGTCAAAGTCAACGGTTCCTGGAAGAGCATTTTTCGTGACTGGTCAGAATGCGAGGAACCTGAACGAAGTTAGCACGGGTTAGTTAATTATAAATTTTTACGAAGTCTATACCTTATTAGATACCGGTTCTATCCATTCATTTATTTCTCCTGCTTGTGCTCAACGTTTAAACTTAACTCTGGAGAAAATTAGACTTTGACTTATCTGTTGAAACTCCGTTAGGGGAAACTTTCATCATATCCACTGTTTATAAATCTTGTGTGATCCAAGTTAGCACCATCACATTACCTGTTGATCTTATCTCTTTAAAGATACTTGCTTTTGATGTGATTTTAGAAATTGATTGGTTAACTACTCATCATGCCAAAATTGATTGTTTTCGTAAGGTTGTTAGTTTTCATATTCCTAAGTAACCTGTTATTCAAATTCAAGCAACCAAACCATTGAAGTCAAACTCTTTCATATCAAGCCGTAAAGTCATTCGTTTATTGAAAAACGGATGTCAAGCTTTCTTAGCCCATGTCATGGACTTGAACAAAAATACGTCAGATTTGAGTGATATTTCTGTTGTTTGTTTCCTGACGTATTTCCTGAAGAATTTCTTGGCTTACTCCCAAAGCGTGATATTGAATTTTGTATCGACTTTGAACCCGGTACAAAACCCATTTCTAAAATCTCATATTGAATGGCTCCTATTGAACTTCAAGAGTTAAAAACCTAACTGTAGAAGTTTGTACCCGAGCCTCTATCTGGTGACTTCCTTTGTGGAATGCACTGAAGCCAGACTCTCCGTAGGGGATGCCATATTCGTATGGTAGTAACTGATAGGTGCCATTGTGACGTGATATCCAAGATTGGGATATGAGTCACAGTTGAGAGCAACCTAAGTCAGTAATTGAAATACGTAGCTTTCTGGTTATTATCGGAGATTCGTAAAAGGATTTTCTCGAATCGCTACTCCATTAACTCAGCTGACTCAAGAAGGATATCAAATTCGTATGGAGCGAAGAATGCGAGAAGAGTTTCCAAGAGCTTAAGAGGAGACTCATTTCGGCACCTGTTCTGACAATACCATCTGGTTCATATGGATTTGTTATCTACAGCGATGCTTCAGGCAAAGGGTTAGGATGTGTTCTCATGTAACGTGGGAAAGTCATAGCATATGCCTCGCGACAACTTAAAGAATATGAGAGGAATTATCCTACTCATGATCTAGAGTTGGCAGCAGTCGTTTTCGCGCTAAAGATCTGGAGGCACTATCTATATGGGGAGAAAGTGGAGATATATTCAGGCCATAAAAGCCTCAAATATTTCTTCACTCAAAAAGAACTCAACATGCGACACTGACGTTGGCTCGAGCTGTTGAAAGATTTCGATCATACCATTCAATACCATCCTGAAAAGTAAACGTGATAGCTGACGCGTTGAGTAGAAGATCATATGCAGGAACGAGTGCGATGATGTCAAGTATACGCGTAGAACCAACTTTAATCGATAAAGTTAAGGTTGCTCAAGCTACAAACCCGGAGCTGATGCGTATGAAGAAGAAAGTGCAAGAAGGTGTTATTCCAGAAGCAAAAATTGATGAAGAAGGAATACTTCGAGTCCACTCCAGACTTTGTGTTCCTAACGATTCTGATTTGAAGTACAAGATCATGATGGAGGCACACAATACACCATTTGCAATCCATCCTGGAAGTACTAAAATGTATCGTGATCTTCGACATACATTTTGGTGGAACAATATGAAGAGAGAGATTGCAAAGTTTATCTCGAGGTGTTTAACTTGTCAACGTGTAAAGGCGGAGCATCAAGTACCAAAGGGTCCATTGCAACCACTTGAGATTCCGAAATGGAAGTGAGAACACATTACCATGGATTTCGTTACGGGTCTTCCCACGGTTTCTCAAGGCATAAATGCTATTTGGGTGATTGTTAATAGATTAACCAAGTCTGCTCATTTCTTTCCGATACGGGAGACTTATTCCCTTTAACGTCTTGCTAGTATGTACGTGAATGATATTGTAAGGTTGCATGGCATGCCAGTATCCATAGTTTTGGATCGTGACCCAAGATTCACTTCAAGATTTTGGGTTAGCTTGCAAAAAGCTATGGGCACAGATTTACGGTTCAGTTCGGCATACCATCCTCAAACGGACGGGCAATCAGAGAGGACTATTCAAACTCTTGAAGATCTATTAAGACTTTGTGTCCTAGATTTCAAAGGAAGTTGGGATAAGTACCTACCATTGGTGGAATTCTCCTACAACAACAGTTATCAGGCAAGTATAGGTGTGGCTTCCTTTGAAGTATTGTATGGATGAAAGTGTCACTCTCCAGTATGTTGGGATGAGGTGGGAGAAGCAACGTTGTTGGGACCAGAGTTGGTACGAATGACTACAAAGAAGATCCAAACGATTCGACAACGTATACAAACGGCACAGGATCGACAAAAGAGTTATGCGGATCTTCATTGAAAGGACGTGAAATTTGACATTGGAGATCATGTATTATTACGTGTAGCTCCATGGAAAGGAGTTACAAGATTTGGGAAGAGAGGAAAGCTCAATCCACAATTTATTGGTCCATTTTAGATTCTTGACCGAGTAGGAAATGTGGCCTATAGACTCGCGTTACCTCCAAGCATGTCTCGTGTTCATAACGTTTTTCACATATCTATGCTTCGTAAATATGTGAAAGACCCGAACCACATTATTGAGTTAGAACCAGACGAGATAGCTGAAGATTTAACGTACGAGGAGGTACCTGTTAAGATCTTAGATAGGAAAGAGCATGTCCTACGCACGAAGGTTATACCACAAGTTAAGGTTTTGTGGAGAAACCATGCTATTGAGAAAATGACCTGGGTGTTAGAAACGGAAATGAAAGCGAGGTATCCTCATCTTTTTGAAACACCAGGTACGTATGTCAATTTCGAGGACGAAATTTCATAAGGAGGGGAGGTTGTAAGACCCCAAATTATTAATAAATGAAATTTAAATTCCTCTATTTATTATTTTGAAATAGTAAGGGTTGATTTGATTAATGTGGTTAGTTATGGGTAAAATGCGCAAATGTTTCAAATAAGCAAGTGGTCCTAAAATATTCATTGTTGTCGGGGAATATTTGTTTGGTCGTGGAATATTCTTATTGTCGGGGAATATTCGTACGACGGCGCAGCCTTGTGTGGGCCCCATAACAGAAAGTGATTGGATGAAGAAAACGACAAAAATAAGTTGTTTATAAATAACGGCGTAGTTGTTGCCGTTAATACTGTTGGAATACACGGTGGTTCAAATACAGTAATACGCGTTGTTGCACAGTAGCACACGGCATTGCACCAATTATTGATTCTTACGTAAGAAGGCACTACTCAATAATTGTTACAGTAATTACTGTTCAATATTATATTTTATTGATTCAATAATTGCTGCGTTGATATTTTATATTACTGTTGTTTTAATAATTGTCACTACACAGTATTTTCTATTATCGGAACAATAATTCATATTATCTGAATAATATTATTAGATAACATTATTGGTAATGTCTAGAAAGTTCTGTCTAAGGAGAGGTTTGGTCATCTAATTGCGCGCCAGTAAGGAGAGATCCTTATTGGAAAGCCCCCTCTTTCCTGGGAACGGCCTGGTTGCCAGTACTGTGATTCTGTAATATTATTTGTGTATAATTAATTATTGATTTATATGATGAGGAAAATATTAATGTGGATATAGATGGAGAAAATTTTTAATGTGACAATTGTTAAAAATTAATATTTTATCTTTTTCTGATAAAATAATTCATTTAAATATATTATTTTAATAATATATTGATGGTGGTATTTTTACAATGAATGTGGGATATATGAGTATATGAGGAGGAAGAATATTTTTGTGGCATTAAATGATTAACACATGTTTTGTGTGTTGGTGGACATAATTCTTGACCGAAAATTTATTATTGACTGTAAAATCGCCCGTTTGTGAATTTCGGTCAACTTCTGTTTAGAATTTGGAAAAACTTTCTTCTGCAAAGTTGTAGAGAATTGAATTTCCTATAAAAACTCGCGAGATTCGAATTTTCTGATAAAAGAGCTATTTATTATGAATTATTGAAGTTCTGAGGTTCCGAAATTATTGATTTTTAGAAGTTTTATTTATTAGTTTGAAGAAAAACGTTTTTTGTATTTTGTTGGACATCATTAACATGTGTGGCTGGTGTTTTTGACTAAAGGTGGGCTAAGGAATATTTGTATAATTATATTAATATTATATTCAATTTTCTGCTTTGGTGTTCTAAGCATTTTCCTATAAATAGGGTGCTTAGGTTAGAATTAAAAATCACACCAGAAACACAAGTTTCTCTCTCTTTCTCTCTCTACATTAGTGAGCGTATTCTTGTGAGTATTCTAATACTTTGAGTATTGCTATACGGTGCAAGTTCAAGTCATAACCTATATCCGGTGTTTCAACTAGAAGTACTGTTTTTGTTGAGGTAAGAGATGTTATTTCTTCTTAAATGATATTATTTTCTTCAATATCATTATGCCGAAGTATTGATCTGAATTTTTATCAAATTTGGAACTTTTCACGTCGGGATTACTATTCATGAGTTACTATTCACGAGTTACTATTCATGAGTTACTATTCACGAGTTACTATTCACGAGTTACTATTCACCGAAAAATGAAAATTTTCGTCTAAAATATCTATTCTGGATACTAGCTTTGATTGTATCCATGTTTTGATCATTCTTGAATTTTCACTATGATTGTTTATGAGGTATTTTTGGACATGGAATAGCTGAAATACGAATCCTTAATATTTACTCTTTTGATTCACTGGATTCGTTTTCTCTAAAATATTTTTCATCATCCTCAGTCCTAAATGATGATGTTACTGAATATCTTTGGCCTGTAGTGCAAAGATTGATGATTTTATGATGAATATCTTTGGCCCGTAGTGCAAAGATGAACAGGTGTTGAGGTGAACATGACCAACTGATGAATATCTTTGGCCTGTAGTGCAAAGATGAATATTTGATTCCAGATATATATTGATTGATGTTACAGGGATAAAATATCGACGATGAACTTTTAAATTCATATATAGAAGATAGTAGTTTGCATTCTCTACTTAACTCTTCTAATGAATTGATGTTTCCGCTGCAGTTGTTGATTTAAAACTTGTTGTCTATTGTATTCTATTAGATTTTTTCCTGTTGAAGACTAAGAATAATTTGTTGTATATTATCTTAGTCATAATATTCTTTACTGGGCTAGTTGAGCTCACCCTTTTCCTTGTTGTTCCATTTTTCTTCTCAGGAGGCGAGAATGTAGCGAGTACTAGTCGGGGTGTGGAATGATGGTTCAAGACAGTTGTTTTGGTAGTCCTCACTATTTTGTAAAATAGTGTATCAATAAGTATAATGAGGACTTAATTGAGTATGAATACTGTCTAGGTGACAATATTTGTATTTAAACTCACAGTATATGTGTTGTCGTATTTTGCACGACAATTGTAATAATAAAGCTGTAGTTATTTTCTGTACCATGTATTTGGCGACTCAGAATGGGTTGGATGGATTGGACCTGTTTTGGGGGCGTCACAGGGACCACCGGAGTTTTTGGAAAAGTCTGAACCACTTAGGGCAGAGACATGGTTTAAGTAGATCACCAAGATATTTGATGTCTTGGGATGCTCCGAGGAGCAAAAGGTTCCCTTTGCCACCTTCATGTTGCGATGAGAGGCAGATCATTGGTGGGAATCTATAAAACATACTCAGCCTGCCGCACTGAAGATGTCTTGGAAGAAGTTCCAAGAATTGTTCAACGACAAGTACTTTCTCAAAAGTATTCGTCACATGAAGGAGGTAGACTTCATCAAGCTAGAGAAAAACAATATGATCGTGTCGCAATACAAGGCTAAGTTTGCCAAGTTATCCCAGTTTGCATCCCATTTGGTTGATAATGAGGAGCAAATGACGTGAATGTTTCTGCGAGGTTTGAATCCCAAAACACGTTAATACGTCATTTCTCACAAACTTTGCTTGTATTCAGATGTTGTGAACAGGGCTCAGTTATTGGAGTGCGATAATAAGTCAACCTGTTAGACCCCAAATTATTAATAAATGAAATTTAATTTCCTCTATTTATTATTCTGAAATAGTAAGAGTTGATTTGATTAATGTGGTTAGTTATGGGTAAAATGCGCAAATATTTTAGTGGTTATACAATATTCATTGTTATCGGGGAATATTTGTTTGGTCGTGGAATATTCTTGTTGTCGGGGAATATTCGTACGACGGCGCAGCCTTGTGTGGGCCCCATAACAGAAAACGATTGGATGAAGAAAACGACAAAAATAAGTTGTTTATAAATAACGACGTAGTTGTTACCGTTAATACTGTTGGAATACCCGGTGGTTAAAACACGGTAATACGCGTAGCACACACGGTATTGCACCAATTATTGATTCTTACGTAAGAAGGCACTACTCAATAATTGTTACAGTAATTACTGTTCAATATTATATTTTATTGACTCAATAATTGCTGCGTTGATATTTAATATTACTGTTGTTTCAATAATTGTCACTATGCAGTATTTTCTATTATCGGAGCAATAATTCATATTATCTTAATAATATTATTAGATAACATTATTGGCAATGTCTAGAAAGTTCTGTCTAAGGAGAGGTTTGGTCATCTAATTGCGCGCCAGTAAGGAGAAATCCTTATTGGAAAGCCCCCTCTTTCCTAGGAACTGCCTGGTTGCCAGTACTGTGGTTCTGTAATATTATTTGTGTATAATTAATTATTGATTTATATGATGAGAAAAATAGTGATTTTATGTGGATATAGATAGAGAAAAATTTTAATGTGACAATTGTTGAAAATTAATATTTTATCTTTTTCTGATAAAATAATTCATTTAAATATATTATTTTAATAATATATTAATGGTGGTATTTTTATAATGAATGTGGGATATATGAGTATATGAGGAGGAAGAGTATTTTTGTGGCATTAAATGATTAACACATGTTTTGTGTGTTGGTGGACATAATTCTTGACCGAAAATTTATTATTGACTGTAAAATCGCCCGTTTGTGAATTTCGGTCAATTTATATTTAGAATTTGGAAAAACTTTCTTCTGCAAAGTTGTAGAGAATTGAATTTCCTATAAAAACTTGCGAGATTCGAATTTTCTGATAAAAGGGCTATTTATTATGAATTATTGAAGTTCTGAAGTTCCGAAATAATTGATTTTTGGAAGTTTTATTTATTATTTTGAAGAAAAACGTTTTTTTGGCATTTAAGTGGGCTAACATGTGATATAAATGGGCTGAGATCAGATGTCTAGAGGTGGGCTAAGGAAAATTTGATAAATATATTATTATTATTATATTAAATTTTCTGCTTTGGTGTTCTAAGCATTTTCCTATAAATAGGGTGCTTAGGTTAGAATTGAAAATCACACCAGAAACACAAGTTTCTCTCTATTTCTCTCTCTATATCGAGCGTATTCTTGTGAGAATTTGATACTTTGAGTGTTGCTATACGGTGCAAGTTTTCTTCAGCACTATATCTAGTATTCCAGTCAGAAGTACCGTCTTTCCGAGGTAAGGGATGTTATTTCTTCTTAAATGATATTATTTTCTTCAATATCATTATGCCGAAGTATTGATCTGAACTTTTTATCAAATTTGGAACTTTTCATGTCGGAGTTACTATTCATGAGTTACTATTCATGAGTTACTATTCACGAGTTACTATTCACGAGTTACTATTCACCGAAAAATGAAATTTCTTTCTTTTCGTCCAAATATCTATTCTGGATACTAGCTTTGATTGTATCCATGTTTTGATCATTCTTGAATTTTACTTCACTATGATAAGGTATTTTTGAACATGGATAAATCGAAATACGAATCCTTAATATTTGTTATTTTGCTTCACTGGATTCGTTTTCTTTAAAATATTTTTCATCATCCTCAGTCTTAAATGATGATATAACTAAATATCTTTGGCCTGTAGTGCAAAGATGAATAATTTCTGATGAATATCTTTGGCCCGTAGTGCAAAGATGAACAGGTGTTGAGGTGAACATGACCAACTGATGAATATCTTTGGCCTGTAGTGCAAAGATGACTATTTGATTCAAGATATTTATTGATTGATGTTACAGGGATAAAATGTTGATGATGGGCTTTTAAATTCATAGATAATCGTAGATTTCATTCTCTACGTAACTCTTCTATGAATTATTATTTTCCGCTGCGAATATTGATTTAAAAGTTGTTGTCTATTGTATTCTATTAGATTTTTCCCTGTTGAAGACTAACGATAATTTGTTGTATATTATCTTAGTCATAATATTCTTTACTGGGCTAGTTGAGCTCACCCTTTTCCTTGTTGTTCCATTTTCTTCTCAGGAGGCGAAAATGTAGCGAGTACTAGTCGGGGTGTGGAATGATGGTTCAAGGCAGTTGTTTTAGTAGTCCTCACTATTTTGTAAAATAAGTATAATGAGTACTTAATTGAGTATGAATACTGTCTAGATGACAATATTTGTATTTAAACTCACAGTATATGTGTTGTCGTATTTTGCACGACAATTGTAATAATAAAGTTGTAGTTATTTTCGGTACCATGTATTTGGCGACTCAGAATGGGTTGGATGGATTGGACCTATTTTGGGGGCGTCACAGTTGGTATCAGAGTTTAGGGATATGATCTCTGGCGGAGATCGGGGAATAGAACTAGGAGGGGAGAGACGAGTAAATCCTTCGCTAGTGTGTCCTACCTAAGGTTATTTGTTGGTCGGTCATAATATAGGGATATTATGTGATTTGTTAATTTGTTAAATTAACCCTTGTTTTATGGCAGTATTTGAGAATGTCGACTGAGAATGTTAACAGTGGTGTAAATGAAATCGTGGAGACACCTGTACTCACCAACGAGAAGAACGTACAACAGGCTGGCAATGTTCCTCATGTGAACAACACCACTGAGCAGACGATGAACGATGAGATGTTTAGAAGCTTTTTGCGATTCATGCAAAACCAGACGAAGGAGATTCCTGTTCAAAATATAGGAAGAAACAATGGCAACGCACAGCTGGTCACAGCCAAGCAGTTCAAAGAGTTGGGACCACCAGAATTCTGGGGAAAGCCAGATCCGATTAAGGCGGAGACATGGGTCAAGCAAATTACCAAGATATTTGATGTCTTGGGATGCACGGAGGAACAGAAGGTTCCATTCGCCACCTTTATGTTCCGTGGCGAGGCAGACTACTGGTGGGAATCTGTGAAGCGTACCCTTCCAGCTGCACTCAGCATGTCTTGGGAGATATTTCAGAAGCTATTCAATGACAAGTACTTTCCTGAAAGTATTCGTCATATGAAGGAGGTAGAGTTTATTAGACTGGAGCAGAATAACATGACGGTGTCCCAGTACGAGGCGAAGTTTGCAGAGTTGTCCAGGTTTGCACCTCATTTGGTGGAGAATGAGGAACATATGACGCGGATGTTTCTAAGAGGTTTGAAACCCGGCATACGTCAATATCTCATTTCTCATAAATTTTCTCTCTATTCAGATGTTGTCAACAGGGCTCAATTATTAGAGCGAGATAAGGAGTACGGTCAACCGAGGGACCACAACTAAGATCATATCGGTGACAACAGTCATCAGAACAATGATAACCAGCGGAGAAAGAAAAATACAGACAAGAACGGCAACCACTCTGGTGGTAATCGTGGCTATAAAAATAGAAGAAGCGAGTCGGGAGGAGATTTTAAAAAGAGGAGATTCAACAATGATAAAACGAAGATGTCAGCACCAGCAGCAACTGGTTCCAAGGGAGGAGAACGACCACCGGTCATATGCTATAAGTGCGAAAAAGAAGGACATATCAGCCCAAACTGTCCACAACAGTTTAAGGTATGTTATAACTGTGGAAAGGAAGGACATATCGCTCGAGATTGCACTGTAGCGAAACCAAGTCCAACGGGGGTGGTGACTCAAAAAGTTGTCCTAGAAAAGTCAAAGTCAACGGTTCCTGGAAGAGCGTTTTTCGTGACTGGTCAGAATGCGAGGAACCCGAACGAAGTTAGCACGGGTTAGTTAATTATAAATTTTTGCGAAGTCTATACCTTATTAGATACCGGTTCTACCCATTCATTTATTTCTCCTGCTTGTGCTCAACGTTTAAACTTGACTCCGGAGAAATTAGACTTTGATTTATCTGTGGAGACTCCGTTAGGGGAAACTTTCATCACATCCACTGTTTATAAATCTTGTTTGATCCAAGTTGGTACCATCACATTACCTATTGACCTTATCTCTTTAAAGATACTTGCTTTTGATGTGATTTTAAGAATTGATTGGTTAACTACTCATCATGCCAAAATTAATTATTTTCGTAAGGTTGTTAGTTTTCATATTCCTAAGCAACCTGTTATTCGAATTCAAGCAACCAAACCATTGAAGTCAAACTCTTTCATATCAAGCCGTAAAGTCATTCGTTTATTGAAAAACGGATGTCAAGCTTTCTTAGCCATGTCATGGACTTGAACAAAAATACGTCAGATTTGAATGATATTTCTGTTGTTAGTAAAATTTTGACGTATTTTCTGAAGAATTTATTGGCCTACGCGTGATATTGAATTTTGTATCATCTTTGAATCTGGTACAAAACTCACTTCTAAAATCTCATATTGAATGGCTCCTATTGAACTTCAGGAGTTAAAAAAACCTAACTGTAGAAGTTTGTACCCGAGCCTTTATCTGGTGACTTCCTTTGTGGAATGCACTGAATTCAGACTCTCCGTAGGGGACGCCATATTCGTGCGGTAGTAAACTGATAGGTGTCATTGTGACGTGCTATCCAAGATTGGGATATGAGTCACAGTTGAGAGCAACTTAAGCCAGTAATCGAAATACATAGCTTTCTAGGCTTAGCTGGTTATTATCGGAGATTTGTAAAAGGATTTTCTCGAATCGCTACTCCATTAACTCAGCTGACTCGAAAAGATACAAACTTCGAATGGACCGAGGAATGCGAGAAGAGCTTCCAAGAATTCAACATGCGACACCGACGTTGGCTCGAGCTGTTGATAGATTTCGATCACACCATCCAATACTATCCTAAAAAAGCGAACGCGGTAGCTGACGCATTGAGTAGAAGATCATATGCAGGAACGAGTGCGATAATGTCAAGTATACGCGTAGAACCAACTTTAATCGATAAAGTTAAAGTTGCTTAAGCGACAGACCGGGAGCTGATGCGTATGAAGAAGAAAGTACAAGAAGGTGCTATTCCGGAAGCAAGAATCGATGAAGAAGGAATACTTCGAGTCCACTCCAGACTTTGTGTTCCTAACGATTCTGATTTGAAGTACAAGATCATGATGGAGGCACACAATACACCATTTGCAATCTATCCTGGAAGTACTAAAATGTATCGTGATCTTCGATATACATTTTGGTGGAACAATATGAAGAGAGAGATTGCAAAGTTTATCTCGAGGTGTTTAACTTGTCAACGTGTAAAGGCGGAGCATCATGTGCCAAAGGGTCCATTGCAACCACTTGAGATTTCGAAATGGAAGTGGGAACACATTACTATGGATTTTGTTACGGGTCTTCCCACGGTTTCTCAAGGCATAAATGCTATTTAGGTGATTGTTGATAGATTAACCAAGTCTGCTCATTTCTTGCCGATACGGGAGACTTATTCCCTTGAACGTCTTGCTAGTATGTACGTGAATGAGATTGTAAGGTTGCATGGCATGCCAGTATCCATAGTTTCGGATCGTGACCCAAGATTCACTTCAAGATTTTGGGTTAGCTTGCAAAAAGCTATGGGCACGGATTTATGGTTCAGTTCGGCATACCATCCTCAAACGGACGGGCAATCAGAGAGGACTATTCAAACTCTTGAAGATCTATTAAGACTTTGTGTCCTAGATTTCAAAGGAAGTTGGGATAAGTACCTACCATTGGTAAAATTCTCCTACAACAACAGTTATCAGGCAAGTATAGGTGTGGCTCCCTTTGAAGCATTGTATGGACGAAAGTGTCGCTCTCCAGTATTTTGGGATGAGGTGGGAGAAGCAACGTTGTTGGGACCAGAGTTGGTACGAATGACTACAGAGAAGATCCAAACGATTCGACAACGTATACAAACGGCACAGGATCGATAAAAGAGTTATGTGGATCTTCATCGAAAGGACGTGGAATTTGACATTGAGGATCATGTATTATTACGTGTAGCTCCATGGAAAGGAGTTACAAGATTTGGGAAGAGAGGAAAGCTCAATCCACGATTTATTGGTCCATTTCAGATTCTTGTCCGAGTAGGAAATGTGGCCTATAGACTTGCGTTACCTCCAAGTATGTCTCGTGTTCATAATGTTTTTCATATATCTGTGCTTTGTAAATATGTGAAAGACCCGAACCACGTTATTGAGTTAGAACCGGACGAGATAGCCGAAGACTTAACGTACGAGGAGGTACCTGTCAAGATCTTGGATAGGAAGGAGCATGTCCTACGCACGAAGGTCATACCACAAGTTAAAGTTTTGCGGAAAAACCATGCTATTGAGGAAATAACCTGGGAGTTGAAAACGAAAATGAAAGCGAGGTATCCTCATCTTTTCGAAACACCAGGTACGTATGTCAATTTCGAGGACGAAATTTCATAAGGAGGGGAGGTTGTAAGACCCCAAAATATTAATAAATAAAATTTAATTTCCTCTATTTATTATTCTGAAATAGTAAGAGTTGATTTGATTAATGTGGTTAGTTATGGGTAAAATGCGCAAATATTTTAGTGGTTATAAAATATTCATTGTTGTCGGGGAATATTTGTTTGGTCGTGGAATATTCTTGTTGTCGGGGAATATTCATACGACGGCGCAGCCTTGTGTGGGCCCCATAACAGAAAACGATTGGATGAAGAAAACGACAAAAATAAGTTGTTTATAAATAACGGCATAGTTGTTACCGTTAATACTGTTGGAATACCCGATGGTTAAAACACGGTAATACGCATAGCACACGGTATTGCACCAATTATTGATTCTTACGTAAGAAGGCACTACTCAATAATTGTTACAGTAATTACTGTTCAATATTATATTTTATTGACTCAATAATTGCTGCGTTGATATTTTATATTACCGTTGTTTCAATAATTGTCACTATGCAGTATTTTCTATTATCGGAGCAATAATTCATATTATCTGAATAATATTATTAGATAACATTATTGGTAATGTCTAGAAAGTTCTGTCTAAGGAGAGGTTTGGTCATCTAATTGCGTGCCAGTAAGGAGAAATCCTTATTGGAAAGCCCCCTCTTTCCTAGGAACTGCCTGGTTGCCAGTACTGTGGTTCTGTAATATTATTTGTGTATAATTAATTATTGATTTATATGATGAGAAAAATAGTGATTTTATGTGGATATAGATAGAGAAAAATTTTAATGTGACAATTGTTGAAAATTAATATTTTATCTTTTTCTGATAAAATAATTCATTTAAATATATTATTTTAATAATATATTGATGGTGGTATTTTTACAATGAATGTGGGATATATGAGTATATGAGGAGGAAGAGTATTTTTGTGACATTAAGTGATTAACACATGTTTTGTGTGTTGGTGGACATAATTCTTGACCGAAAATTTATTATTGACTGTAAAATCGCCCGTTTGTGAATTTCGGTCAATTTTTATTTAGAATTTGGAAAAACTTTCTTCTGCAAAGTTGTAGAGAATTGAATTTCCTATAAAAACTCGCGAGATTCAAATTTTCTGATAAAAAGGCTATTTATTATGAATTATTGAAGTTCTGAAGTTCCAAAATAATTAATTTTTGGAAGTTTTATTTATTATTTTGAAGAAAAACGTTTTTTGGCATTTAAGTGGGCTAACATGTGATATAAATGGGCTGAGATCAGATGTCTAGAGGTAGGCTAAGGAAAATTTGATAAATATATTATTATTATATTAAATTTTCTGCTTTGGTGTTCTAAGCATTTTCCTATAAATAGGGTGCTTAGGTTAGAATTGAAAATCACACCAGAAACACAAGTTTCTCTCTATTTCTCTCTCTATATCGAGCGTATTCTTGTGAGAATTTGATACTTTGAGTGTTGCTGTGCAAGTTTCCTTCAGCACTATATCTAGTATTCCAGTCAGAAGTACCGTCTTTCCGAGGTAAGGGATGTTATTTCTTCTTAAATGATATTATTTTCTTCAATATCATTATGCCGAAGTATTGATCTGAACTTTTTATCAAATTTAGAACTTTTCATGTCGGGGTTACTATTCATGAGTTACTATTCATAAGTTACTATTCACGAGTTACTATTCACCGAAAAATGAAATTTCTTTCTTTTCGTCCAAATATCTATTCTGGATACTAACTTTGATTGTATCCATGTTTTGATCATTCTTGAATTTTACTTCACTATGATAAGGTATTTTTGAACATGGATAAATCGAAATACGAATCCTTAATATTTATTATTTTGCTTCACTGGATTCGTTTTCTTTAAAATATTTTTCATCATCCTCAGTCTTAAATGATGATATAACTGAATATCTTTGGCCTGTAGTGCAAAGATGAATAATTTCTGATGAATATCTTTGGCCCGTAGTGCAAAGATGAACAGGTGTTGAGGTGAACATGACCAACTGATGAATATCTTTGGCCTGTAGTGCAAAGATGACTATTTGATTCAAGATATTTATTGATTGATGTTACAGGGATAAAATGTTGATGATGGGCTTTTAAATTCATAGATAATCGTAGATTTCATTCTCTACGTAACTCTTCTATGAATTATTATTTTCCGCTGCGAATATTGATTTAAAAGTTGTTGTCTATTGTATTCTATTAGATTTTTTCCTGTTGAAGACTAACGATAATTTGTTGTATATTATCTTAGTCATAATATTCTTTACTGGGCTAGTTGAGCTCACCCTTTTCCTTGTTGTTCCATTTTCTTCTCAGGAGGCGAAAATGTAGCGAGTACTAGTCGGGGTGTGGAATGATGGTTCAAGGCAGTTGTTTTAGTAGTCCTCACTATTTTGTAAATAGTGTATCAATAAGTATAATGAGTACTTAATTGAGTATGAATACTGTCTAGATGACAATATTTGTATTTAAACTCACAGTATATGTGTTGTCGTATTTTGCACGACAATTGTAATAATAAAATTGTAGTTATTTTCTGTACCATGTATTTGGCGACTCAGAATGAGTTGGATGGATTGGACCTATTTTGGGGGCGTCACACAACCCAACCAAGAGATAGCAGCCAGAAAAATGATAATACCAATGGTAGCAGCCATTGAAATGGTGACAACAAACGTGGAGGAAATCAACATGCCAGAAATGGTAACCACTTCGGTGGTAATCCTGGCCAAGATAATAGAAGTGAAAATTTCAAGAAGAGGAGATTCAATAATGATAGAAAGACATTAGCACCAGTACTTATTTTTAAGGAAGGAGAATAACCATCGGTCATATGCTACAAATGCGAACATGAAGGACACATCAATCCAAATTGTACGCAGCAACCCAAAGTATGTTACAATTTTCGAAAGGAAGGTCATTTAGATCAATTTTGTCATGCAGTGAAGTCAAGTCCAGTTGGGACGGTGACACCAAAGGTTGTCCCAGACAAGTCAAAGTCAGTAGTTCAAGGGAGAGTGTTTATCGTGACCTCCCAAAAAGCGAGGAACCCGAATGAAGTTATCACGGGTAAGCTAATTATAAACTCTTGCGAAGTCTATATCTTATTTGATATCGGTGCTATCCATTCTTTTATTTCTCCTACTTGCGCTCAACGTTTAAATATAACTCCGAAGAAATTAGACTTTAACTTATCTGTTGAAACTTCGTTGGGAGAAACCTTCATTACATCCACTGTTTACAAGTCTTGTTTGATTCAAATCAGTACCCTCACATTACCTGTCGATCTTATCTCTTTAAAAATACTTGCATTTGATCTGATTTTAGGGATTGATTGGTTAACTATTAATCATGCTAAAATTGATTATTTTCGTAAGGTTGTTAACTTTGATATTCCTAACCAACCTATTATGCAAATTCAAGCTACCAAACCATTAA
Source organism: Panax notoginseng (assembly GCA_016801055.1). Classification (NCBI taxonomy): domain Eukaryota; kingdom Viridiplantae; phylum Streptophyta; class Magnoliopsida; order Apiales; family Araliaceae; genus Panax; species Panax notoginseng. Next base: position 105,256,574 of record CM029016.1, on the reverse strand, counting down.
AGTCAATCATTATCATATCAAGCCATAAAGCTATTCGTTTATTGAAAAATAGATATCAAGCTTTCTTAGCCCATGTCACAGATTTAAACAAAAATACGTCAGATTTGAATGATATTTCTATTGTTAATAAATTTCCTGACGTATTCCTCGAAGAACTTTCTGGCCTACCCCTAAAGCATGAAATCGAATTTTATATTGACCTTGAACCCTATACAAAACCCATTTTCAAAATCTCATATCGAATAGCTCCTATTGAACTTCAAGAGTTAAAAACCCAACTGTAAGAATTGTTAGACATAGGTTTCATTTATCCTAGTGTGTCTCCTTGGGGTGCTCCTATTCTATTCGTAAAGAAGAAAGATGGGAGTATGCAACTTTGTATTGACTATCGGGAGTTGAATCATGTCACCGTCAAAAATAGGTACCCGTTACCTCGCATTGATGACCTATTTGACCAGTTGCAAGGTGCCAAATTCTTTTCAAATATCGATCTTCGTTCCGGATATCATCTGTTAAAGATTAAAACTGATGACATTCCGAAGACTGCTTTCAGAACTCGGTACGGGCATTACAAATTCCTAGTCATATCTTTTGGATTGACTAATGCTCATGTTGCCTTCATGGATATGATGAACCGAGTATTCAAGAAATATTTAGATCATTTTGTGGTGGTCTTTATTGATGACATCCTCATATACTCCAAAAGCTGTGAAGATTATGAGAAATACTTGAGGCTGATACTCCAAAAGCTTCGTGAAAATAAGTTATATGCCAAATTTAAAGAAATGTGAGTTCTGGCTTGAGGAAGTAGCATTCCTGGGCACGTAATATCAAATCACGGAATATCTGTTAACCCAACGAAGATTGAAGCAATACAAAGCTAGGAGCAACCTAAGTCAGTGATCGAAGCACGTAACTTTATAGACTTAGCTAGTTATTATCGGAGATTCATGGAAGGATTTTCTCGAATCGCCACTCCGTTAACTCAGCTGACTCGAAAAGATACAAAATTCGGTTGGAGCGAGAAATGTGAGAAGAGTTTTCAAGAACTCAAGAGGAGACTCATTTTATCACCTGTTCTGACAATACCATCTGGTTTTGAGGGATTTGTCATCTACAGCGATGCTTCAGGCAGAGGGTTAGGATGTGTTCTCATGCAACATGGGAAAGTCATAACATATGCCTCACGATAACTCAAAGAATATAAGAGGAATTATCCTACTCATGATCTAGAGTTGGCAGCTGTCATTTTCGTGCTTAAAATCTGGAGGCATTACCTGTATGGGGAGAAGGTGGAGATCTATACAAATTAAAAAAGACTCAAATATTTTTACACTCAAAAGGAACACAACATGCAGCAACGACGTTGGCTTGAGTTGTTGAAAGATTACGATCATGCCATTCAATACCATCTTGGAAAAGCCAACATAGTAGCTGACGTGTTGAGTAGAAGATCATATGCCGGTACGAGTGCGATATTGTTAACGCGAAGGTCCATTTTGTATGACTTGCAAAGGATGGAGATAGAGTTAAAGACTTTAGGGACCCACAGATGATGTCAAATATACGAGTAAAACTGACTTTAATCGATAAAGTTAAAGCTGCTCAAGCTACTGACCTGGAGCTGATGCGTATGAGGAAGAAAGTGTAAGAAGGTGTTATTCTAGTAGCAAGAATCGATGAAGAAGGAATACTTTGAGTCTACTCCAGACTTTGTGTTCCTAACGACTCTGATTTGAAGTATAAAATCATGATGGAGGCGCACAATACACCGTTTGCAATCCATCCTGAAAGTACCAAAATGTATCGTGATCTTCGACATACATTTTGGTGGAGCAATATGAAGAGAGAGATAGCGGAATTTATCTCCAGGTGTTTATCTTGTCAACGTGTCAAGGCGGAGCATCAAGTGCCAAAAGAATTGCAACCACTTGAAATTCTAGAATGGAAGTGGGAGCACATTATAATGGATTTCGTTACTGGTCTACCCAAGGTTTCTCAAGCATAAATTGTGACGCCCCCAAAATTAGGTATACATCACCTATCTTGGGTCGTCAGATACATGGTACAGAATATAAATACAACTTACTAATACAATTATCGTGTACAATACGACAAAACATAACTGTGAGTTTGAATACAATTATTGTCTACTAGAGACTATACAAACTCGAAAGGAGTCCTCATTACAATTATTATTACACTATTTAATAGAATAGTGAGGACTACTAATACTATCATCTTGTCCATCACTCTGTTTCCCGACTCGTCCCAGCTATATTCTCATTTCCTGAAGAGAACAGTGAAAGAAAGGGTGAGCTCAACTAGCCCAGTAAGAAATATTATGACTAAGATAATGCAGAATAAATTATCATTAGCCTTCAACAGTGTTAAACTGATAAAATATAACGAACATCAGCGGAACAAGTAATCCATTAAAAGAGTCAAGTAGAGAATAAAATCTACTATCTTCTATGATTTCAAAGGTTTTTCAACACTTTTATCGCTGAGACTCAGCTTAATAAAATAATCCACATCATCGAATCACCTCTGCACTACGGCCAAGGATATTCGTGTATTCAATGATGGTCATGATCATGCCAACAACTGTCCATCAATGCACTATGGGCCAATGAGGACTTTTACCACATCATTTGTAACATTACGGTCATGATTATACTGAATAATCCCTGGTCATAATCATACCAAGTCCATCTATGCACTACAGGCCACAGATGACTTTTAACATTTTATAAACATGAGGATGATGACAATGATATAACAATTCAATAAAACAAGTTCAAGAATTAATTTATCTAAGAATTAACAACGTCCAAATTGTCAACATGATACTGCTTTGTGGAGTAAAATTCAAGAATGCTTAGAAGAATATTTTCATGAAAAGACACCGGATGAAACGCTATTATCAAGGATATTTCACAAATTTCATGGAGTATAGAAGTCAAAACTTAACCAACTGAGTATAATAAAGAATGGAATAACAAAAGAAATCACCATACATGCGATAGACCGCACAGACAGGTTATTCTAACAGAATAATAAATAATGGAACCAGGTCCGGCGTAAAACGCACAGACAGGATATTCCAACAGAATAATAATAAAGACGGAATCAGGTCCGGTATAAAACACACAGACAGGATGTTCCAACAGAATAATAATAAAGACGGAACCAGGTCTGGTGTAAAACACACAGACAGGATGTTCCAACAGAATAATAATAAAGACGGAATCAGGTCCGGTGTAAAACACACAGACAAGATGTTCCAACAGAATAATAGAAGAATGTCACCAAGTATAGGGTAGACCGCGTATACAGGTTATTCCAACAGAATAATAAGAAATGGAATAACAACAGTTCTCTTCATGAATAAGAAAGAATAACACCCCTTACCGTTTTACAGAAGAACTGAAATAAGGAAGTAGTTAAGTAGCAGAATACTTTTCTTCTCTCTCTCTATAATTTCTCTCTCTAGAGTTCAGTGAATTCGTAAGAAATAATGAAGGAATGAGCTACTATTTATAGAAAAATAGAATGCATAGTAACTAATCCATGAACGGTCCAGATTGATTACTTTAATCTGACGGTCCATATTTAAAGAAATTTTTTTAAATAAAATATAATATATTCTATTTATAGAATAACTTTAATAAAGTATTCTGTTTTATATAAAAAGATGTTTCTGTTTTATTACGTTAATAATACGAATAAAACAAAACTTCATTATCGCTAAATAATTCATATTATTAACTGACAATAATTGAATCAAACTGAGTGACTTCTCACATAAGCATTAATAATCAATACCGTGTGCTACTATGCAACCACACGTATTACTGTACTTTTACTACCGAGTAGTTCAACAGTATCAATGGTAAAACTTCCGCCGTTATTTTTAATAAAATATTTTTTTTCTCAATCCGACAATAATTCCGTTGTGGGGTCCATCAATGATTGTGACGTTGTACGAATATTCCCTGTTAAAACGAATATTCCCCGACCAATCGAATATTATATAACAACTTGCGTACTTTACAAAATTTATAAATATTACCCACAACTATAACATTATATCAAATTAACTCCATAATATTCAAAAATGATATTTATAGAAAATTCATCTTTATTTATAAAAGTTGGGGTCTTACATAAATGCAATTTGGGTCATTGTTGATAGATTAACCAAGTCCACTCATTTCTTACTTATACAAGAAACTTATTCACTTGCTCGTATATACATAAATGAGATTGTAAGACTGCATGGTATGCTAGTATTCATAGTTTTGATCGAGACCCAAGATTCACTTCACGATTTTGGGTTAGTTTATAAAAAGCTATGGGCACGGATTTACTATTCAGTTCGGCATATCATCCTCAAATAGACGGGCAGTTGGAGAGGACTGCTCAAACTCTTGAAGATCTATTAAGACTCTGTGTCCGAAACTTTAAAGGAAGTTGGGACAAGTTCTTACCATTGGTAGAATTCTCCTACAACAACAGTTATCAAGCAAGTATAGGCATGGCTCCATTCTAGTCGTTGTATGGACGCAAGTGTCGTTCTCCAGTATGCTAAGATAAGGTGGGTGAATTAACCTTGTTGGGACCAAAATTAGGACGAGGTGAGTGAAGCAACGTTGTTGGGACCAGAATCTGGTAACGTATAAAAACATCACAAGATCGACAAAAGAGTTATGCTGATCTTCATCGAAGGGATGTGGAATTCAATGTTTGAGATCATGTGTTGTTACGTGTTGCTCCATGGAAAGGAGTTACGAGATTTAAAAAGAGAGGAAAGCTCAATCCTCGATTCATTGGCCCATTTAAAATCCTCGATCGAGTACTTGAAACCCGTACTTGGTGCTCCACGATAACATTCATTCAAACTACTTAATGTATTAATTAAACAAAAGTATTATATCAAAGTGATCTACATCCCTAGAGTTGTGAACCTTTAAGTCTTACATTACATGATATTTAATATATTATCATCCAAACAATTATTACAAATAACATTATGTAGCCTAATTCTTTAGCTTCCCCTTCCCTTTGTCTTTGTCGGAACCTTCAGGTCGATCTACCTTAACTGAAAACATTTAAATTTAAATAAGAATGAGGATTTGAGTGCCCAGCAAGTAGTAGCAAACAATAAATATGAGCTGAAAGAGTTAAATGTTTTCTTTGAGCTGCACTTCTACAACAAAACAATAGTTGTGAAGTAAACTAAAACAATACTGAACTACATATCAATTCTATTCCATTTTTTTGAAACTACGTACTGACTATAAATGGGGAACAGTTGACAGACTATGAACTTTATTTTAAATTTTTAAAATGTTTTACAAAACTTCATCCGTAAACCGTCATGTCTTACGGGCACGTTGGGTGATCAGCCCGTTATGCCCTGTATTGATCAACACTATATTTTAGAACGATGTTTTCGTTCATTATATCTGCCTTGGGCGCATAAAAGTTTTCCATAATTGGGATGTTCATATTCAATCTAGAATCCAAACCAAAACAATTCAGTCAGATGACAATAATGTTCTATTATGTTCTACGATACTTTTCAATCTAGGTCTAGATGAGTCAAATAGCTTAGACGGGTTTTTAAATAAAGTATACATACCGGAGTTTAATAGGTATGTATCAACATGTGATTAAATACAATCATTATCCAAGTGAAGACACTTGTATAACTAAACCTATCCATCTATACACAGTATATATCTTGATTGATAACAATAGAGTTAAGAAGTTTGTACAATAGGAATATAATTCAATAACGTACTTACACAGGATCATTGCATAAGTAATTACAAAGAGTAGAGATACTTGCCTACACATGTTCATTGCATAAAGTAAATGCAAGGATAAAGATATTCCTGATCTGCTGCTTACACAACTTAGTTTTATCTTTTACACAACGACCTATCATTAATAAGATCATTCTTTCAATCAGAATAATGCATCATAACACTTAGTACTGTTATTTACAGTCAACACATAACTTAATCACATTGTCACATAGTTATATCAGTCATTAGAACATAAACAATCACTATCTAGTCAAAATATCTAAGTCCGGATCAATTTCTGAAATATTTTAGTTTATTGACGGCTTTATCGGGTAATTATCGAGTCTAAAATTCTATTATATAGCTCAATATTCCTTTAGATAATTTAAATATCAGTCATATTGTTTTTCAATGACTTTTAAAAAAATTTAAATAATTATTATAATTTATCATGATTTTTTAAACACTCGAATCATTTTTAAATGATTTAATTACTGAATAATCTTATTATCATTAACATTTAAATAATATTAAATTATTAATGAAATATTTGCCAAAATATTAAAGTTATTTATAATAACTCAAAATATTTTTAAAACATTATTATTACTCTTAAATGATTTTTAAAACATTTAAAATCATTTTTAAATAATTATCATTAATATTTAATTATTAATCTATTATTTAGCAAACTATTAAAAGTCATTTATTTTTACTTAAAATATTTTTAAATCATTTATATCCTTTTTAAATAATTTTTAAATCAATAAAATTATTTTTAAACTATTTATTTAATATAATTATTAAAGAAATCTAATATCATTAATATTTAATTATTAATGAAAATTACCTTAAACTATTAAAAGTTACATTTTATCAATTAAAATATTTTTAAACACTTTATTATTATTTAAAATAATTTTTAATATAATAAAATCATTTTTAATTAATTTATTTAATACATTTATTAAATAAATTTAATGTCATTATTATCCAAATAAATAATAATATTTATGAAAAATATGTCAAATTATTAAAAGTTAATTTTTATAACTTAAAATAATTTTTAAAATTAATTTTGGAATCTTTAATAATTAATTTCTATTTTTAAATTATTTTTGGAAATTTATTTAATTAAAATCATTAAATCTGTCGCTATAGCCTTTAGCGACAAAAAGTGTCGACTATTGTGTTCTTGAGCCTCAAGAACGTGCATATGCAATGATCGAGTGGCTAAGTTTGACGAATGTGTTTTTGGGCAAGATAATGGTCCGATCTTGTAGTACTAGTGAAATACTACATGCTCCAACAATTATTTGGTTCATTTCATAACACAGATGCAAGATATAAGGCTTAGAACAAGCTGTCAAAGCTGTTCTTCATTTTCTAGGTTACCCAAAAATGAAGAACAGTTCGAGTAGCCTCTTTTGGGCTTCCACAACTTGAAATATATGCAATGATTTTGTGATTTAAAGGTTCCATATTGTAGCCAACATGTAAGAGAACATATGTAATACACAAAATCACCCTAACAACAACACAATTATCAAATCTATGCCGGTCAAAGTATGTCAGAGATCATGTTCATCAGTTTTAACCCAGAAAACTGATTTCATGATCGTCCGACCTTCTTTGACCAGCCACCACTTTCTTTCTGTTAATCATTTACGTGATCTTAAGGCTTTAATCTAAAGTCCATCTACCAGACTAAAACTTTATTACAACAACAAGAACAAAACATCAAACACATGCAAGATCTAGACACATGAACATACTGTCAGAACGTTCTAGGTAAGTTTCTGGGTTACCCAGAAACAAACAGTCATGATCGGTCAACGAGGTTTGACCACCCATAACATTCAATCTATAACAGATCTAACCCCGATTCGAGTTCCAAATCAAAGTCCACATGACATACTACAAGTACAAACTTTTAAAACATTAAAACATCTAACGGTCACGGATCTATGAGGTCTGATATTTGGTTGTCAGACAACCTTTAAATTTTTTTTAGATTTTTGAAAATTTCTATTTCGTGTATCTAGATGTTATGGGTTCCCTATATAGCAACCCAGATCACCTATTTACACTACATAAAACATGTTTAAACACAAAAACTTAACATCTAACATAGCATTAAGGATAAGATTCTTGGTTAGAGTTTATACCTTACTTTGATCAATTTTGATTCTTGGCTTTCTGATTTGATAAGGATGAACTAGGGACTGAATTTTGGACTGGTCTATTAAAATATTTCGTGGGTTTAGAGAGAGTGAAGTTTGGTTGAGTGTTTAGGGAGAAAATGAGCTTTTCTTTTGATTTTCTCTCTCTTTAAATCTATATACTTTGATTCATTGAACAAGGCTGACGAAATATGGCAAGTGTTGGCTGATGAAAGGTGTTTGGTAGTAGCTCAAGAGATGTGGCACAATTTTTGACCATAACTCTTTTAATCTTAGAAGTTAAGAAAAGGGTATTTTGGTCATTTGTCTTATAAATTTAATGGCATTCATGTCATCTTACCCTAATCCTTAGGGTTTAACCCTAAGGTTTTAAAATTTTAATTTTCTAGCATTTCTAATTATGCTTTAAAATGGAAATTAATGTTTTCTAAATTGTAAATTAGGGATTTTCTAAAGTTATGCTAAAACTGATCACATTTAACAATACACACACACTGTACACACTTATAGCACTGAAATACAATCATTATATTATATTATTCAACTTACTTATTCAAAATCCAGGATTAGGGTTTTGAACTATATCCGACTTAACTTTCATTCTCAATCAATTTATAAAATTAAATTAACTATCCTGCTAAATCCATATCGCATATATATAAAAATATAATTACTGATAACAATATTCACAATAATTATTAAATAAAAAAATTATAAATAAAAAAATTATTCATAAAAATATAGATATAATTTGTTTGAAAATTCTCGGTCTTTACATTCTCCCCTACTTATAAAGATTCCGTCTCTGGAATCACCTTTACCTTACACCTACTATTAATGTTTTATCCTTAGACTTTTATTGAATCACTATACTCTCCCCTCCTTATAAGATTTGTGTTACGAATCCAGAACTCAAATTCCTCCTTCAAAAATCCTTTTTGTTAATAGATTATTATATTGTGTTTCGTACGTTTGTATTCAAGGGGTTCCTAACTTAAACATATTTATTTTAACAAACTTGCGGTAAGAAAAAAAATATGGTTCATACCTGAAACTCCATCACCAGTTGCTACCGTATCCTGAACTGTCATGTTGAAGATTCTTACGGTCGATTTTGTTGGGTTGTTGGTTGAAGTTGGTCCCATTATTGCCAATGTTCCGTTGCCTTTCCCAGTATTCGCACTTCCTCCCTCCATTCTCCTTTTTGGACATTCCCTCACCTTATGCTCTGTTGATCCACAAATAAAACAACCACTATTCATCCTAGGATTGCGGCAGTTAGGAGAGATATGCCCCTCCTGCCCACACTTGTAACACACAAACTTCCCCTTCAGACACTCTCCCGTATGATTCTTCTCACAATTCCCACATTGCACAATCTGTTTCTTTACACCTTCCTGCTTAATTTTGATATTCTCAAAATTATCCCCTTCCCTTTTCACGTTCATACTCCCACTACCACTACTTCATTCCACCTTTACTGCTCCCTCAACCTTCACCTTGTTCTTCCTCTCCTTATTATAGAGACTCATGGCCTCACTTCCCTCTTTGGCTATGATAACCTTTTCCAATAGTGCTGCATAAGTACCAATCTGTAACACCGCCACCTTATTGTAGAGCCAGGTTTTAAGCCCAGCTTAAACCTTCTTGTCTTCCTAGCTTCCGTGTCAACTTGGTACGGAGCGAACCTAACTAATTCCTTAAACTTAACGGCATACTCCGAAACTGTCATATTGTCCCGCTTTAACTCCAAAAACTTAACCTCCATCCTAGCCTGCATACTAGACGAGAAATAGTTCTCCAAAAATAGTGTCTTAAACCTAGTCCATGTTACCACTCCTTCTCCAGCTCTAGCTAGATTTGCCTCCCACCAAAAATTCGCCTCCCCTTTCATCATATAAGTGGCAAAAGCCGTCGTTTGCCCCTCAACTATCCTAGTAATTATAAACGTCTTTTCTATCTCCTTAGCCCAAGTTTGGGCTTCTATAGGTCAATGGTCCCTTTAAACTCTAGCGGTCCTACTGCTTTGAAGTCCTTAAAGTTTGCTAATCTATTATCTGGTTGATTTCCCCCGGTTAGCATTCCATGCTGCATAGCTTGAGCTACCATGTTCGCAAAGTTCTTTATTGGGTCTAGTTGTCCTCCCGCATTGTTAACATATTCTTCTGCTCTTTGGTCTCGGTTTCGTCTTCTTGGCGGCATTATATGATTAAATAAAACCATACATTATTCTTCATTCTAAGTCTTATCATATCATGCATAATTTCAACTCAAACAATCATGTACTCAAAATATATTCATATTCATTCAACTAATTCATAACGTTTTACATCACATAGCTTATATCGCTTATTTAAACATTCGTTATCCCTTTATGACCACAAAAGTCGGGAATCACTGTTACACTTATACAAAAGTTGATAATATTACATTACACACACATACACATCATACATATTCAACTAATATTAATACTACTTATTTCCTACACCCTCTCTTATTCTTGGACAGCCTTTCGCCTGATGACCTTCCAACCCACAAATAAAACTTGCACCTTGCTTTGAATTGGGACAATGAGGAGAGATATGTCCCTCATGTCCGCAACTGTAGCATATCTTTTTCCCATTCCTGCACAAGCCTTCTTGTTTCTTTTTACAGTTTGTACATTTTTCTATTTTGTTAAAGTTTCCCTGGTTATTATCGGAATTTCCTAAATCGCGGTCTTTCATTTTTCTTTTCCCCTTCTTGCTCGGAGCTGCACACGATTTGTTGCTTTTGGTTCCCATTTGATCAATTTAGATTTTAAGCTTATCTTGTTCTTCCTTTGTTTCGATTTACGCCTTCCGCAATTGACTATTCAATATCTTTTCTATTTCCCACAACCTTTCCAAAGAAGAAACCTGATCTCGCAGATTCTGCACTTCGGTTGATGCTTGATTAGCTCCAACTTCGATGTCTGAATCACTATCTGTTATTTCTACCATTTCTGGGTCTGGTTCTATATTTTCCAAAATAATTACCCCATCAAGATTACTTTTGTTTCAGCTATTGGCTTCGATATTAGATCTGGTGAATTTATTTGATCTTTCTTCATATTATAAGCATATCCTAATCCTTTTCCGCTTGACATCTGCACATAAATTATCTTGATTAGTACATAATAGATATTATATACACAGAGCAAATAGTAGTTTTATATAAGTTATTTTTATTTTGTTTGACGATGAATTTATTTAAGTCATCACCTTTTAAACTCTATATGAGTTATTTATATTTTTAACGTTTTTCTCTGCCCTAAGGTTATAGCCTAAGGTCTATCCCCACCTAAGGTTACTAACCCTAAAGCTTTGATACCATGTTGTGATGCCCCTAAATCCGGGTACTTAAAACCCGTACTTGGTGCTCCACGATAACATTCATTCAAACTACTTAATGTATTAATTAAACAAAAGTATTATATCAAAGTGATCTACATCCCTAGAGTTGTGAACCTTTAAGTCTTACATTACATGATATTTAATATATTATCATCCAAACAGTTATTACAAATAACATTATGTAGCCTAATTCTTTAGCTTCCCCTTCCCTTTGTCTTTGTCGGAACCTTCAGGTCGATCTACCTTAACTGAAAACATTTAAATTTAAAATAAGAATGAGGATTTGAGTGCCCAGCAAGTAGTAGCAAACAATAAATATGAGCTGAAAGAGTTAAATGTTTTCTTTGAGCTGCACTTCTACAACGAAACAATAGTTGTGAAGTAAACTAAAACAATACTGAACTACATATCAATTCTATTCCATTTTTTTGAAACTACGTACTGACTATAAATGGGGAACAGTTGACAGACTATGAACTTTATTTTAAATTTTTGAAAATGTTTTACAAAACTTCATCCGTAAACCGTCATGTCTTACGGGCACGTTGGGTGATCAGCCCGTTATGCCCTGTATTGATCAACACTATATTTTAGAACGATGTTTTCGTTCATTATATCTGCCTTGGGCGCATAAAAGTTTTCCATAATTGGGATGTTCATATTCAATCTAGAATCCAAACCAAAACAATTCAGTCAGATGACAATAATGTTCTATTATGTTCTACGATACTTTTCAATCTAGGTCTAGATGAGTCAAATAGCTTAGACGGGTTTTTAAATAAAGTATACATACCGGAGTTTAATAGGTATGTATCAACATGTGATTAAATACAATCATTATCCAAGTGAAGACACTTGTATAACTAAACATATCCATCTATACACAGTATATATCTTGATTGATAACAATAGAGTTAAGAAGTTTGTACAGTAGGAATATAATTCAATAACGTACTTACACAGGATCATTGCATAAGTAATTACAAAGAGTAGAGATACTTGCCTACACATGTTCATTGCATAAAGTAAATGCAAGGGTAAAGATAATTGCCTGATCTGCTGCTTACACAACATAGTTTTATCTTTTACACAACGACCTATCATTAATAAGATCATTCTTTCAATCAGAATAATGCATCATAACACTTAGTACTGTTATTTGCAGTCAACACATAACTTAATCACATTGTCACATAGTTATATCAGTCATTAGAACATAAACAATCACCTATCTAGTCAAAATATCTAAGTCCGGATCAATTTCTGAAATATTTTAGTTTATCGACGGCTTTATCGGGTAATTATCGAGTCTAAAATTCTATTATATAGCTTAATATTCCTTTAGATAATTTAAATATTAGTCATATTGTTTTTCAATGACTTTTAAAAAAATTTAAATAATTATTATAATTTATCATGATTTTTCAAACACTCGAATCATTTTTAAATGATTTAATTACTGAATAATCTTATTATCATTAACATTTAAATAATATTAAATTATTAATGAAATACTTGCCAAAATATTAAAGTTATTTATAATAACTCAAAATATTTTTAAAACATTATTATTACTTTTAAATGATTTTTAAAACATTTAAAATTATTTTTAAATAATTATTATTAATATTTAATTACTAATCTATTATTCATCAAAATATTAAAAGTCATTTATTTTTACTTAAAATATTTTTAAATCATTTATATCCTTTTTAAATGATTTTTAAATCAATAAAATCATTTTTAAACTATTTATTTAATATAATTATTAAATAAATCTAATATCATTAATATTTAATTATTAATGAAAACTATCCTGCTAAATCCATATTGCATATATATAAAACTATAATTACTGATAACAATATTTACAATAATTAATAAAAAAAATAAAAAATATTTATTCGTAAAAATATAGATATAATTTGTTTGAAAATTCCCGGTCTTTACAATTTTAATTCTCAAATCTTTTAGGAATTAAATAATTTATTATATTAATAATAATAACGATAATAAGACTCCTCTTATTAATTTATAATTTAGTATTTCTCTAAATACTTAATTATAAATATTAGTATTTCTCCAAATACTAAATTATTATTATTATTAAGCCAATTTATTTATAATAATAATAATATAATAATAATAATAATAATAATAATAATATAATAATAATAATAATAATAATAATAATAATAATATGATTCTTCTTATTAATTTATAATTTAGTATTTCTCTAAATACTTAATTATCAATATTAGTATTTTTCCAAATACTAAATTATTATAATTATTAAGTCAATTACTTCTAAAATAATATTTCTCTTTTATAGTGTGACACTTTAAGTTCAATATTAAACCGATAGTAGAATAAATAAATTAGAATCATTCTAATATTATTTATAATGAATTAAACTCCTTTAATTCAAATATTAATAAATAATATTTATTCTACATCACGAGTGAGACCTTACATCAGCAATATCATGACTATCCGGATAATATGAAATCTTTAATTACAAAGAACTTATTTCATAAATAATTACCGTATAATTCAATTCTTCTACTATATAATGTCATAATCAAATATGAAATTTCTGAAAAGTTTTTTTTATTTGATCATATTCACATCAATTCGCAAAATGCATAAATCTAATTAACGTAACTTAGAAACCCCTTTCTAATTTCCATTCACTTTGGTAATGGATTTCTGAGTTGTCACTTATTGAATCATATATGACATTTTCTCTCTTTATTGGAAGTGGTAGATCATTTGTTGATCATTCACCTACCTCCATGTACACTTTATTATACCCGAACATACCCTATTATACTTCATGAGAGTTTTAGGGAATATGACAAAGTATAACTCAGAATACACAAGTTACTATGACGATCTCAAGTCCAAAGATCACTTGTACTACTATCACTATAGAAACTCCTATTGCCAAGCAAGTAAAACTCCATTAGGTGTTCCTTAAGTGAGTCACGTTCAGTGAACTTATTCTCCAATAAGCACCTCTATACATATTTTCTTTAATGTGTCCACACAAATAATTATGAGATCAATCATCCTATTCAACAGAGCAAGTATAGTATGTACTAATCTATCTGGAATCAATAGCACCACATTAGTGATCCAAGAATTAGGAATATTTTAATTTTGAGTTGTCTAACATTTAAATCTCATTAGCATGAACTTTTCATTATTCTAAAAAAATTACTCCAAAATTATGAATTTATCACACTTATTAATTCAACCAATTAACATGGATAAAGAATGTCTTTAATTAAATAAATTCTTTTATTAATAAATAAACAATATTACAAAGTAAATGTTTATCACATCCGCTTAAGGGCATACTACTTTCAATAGCCTCCCCAAATTTGTGTCGAGCTCCTCCGAAGTTTTTGACGATGAGATTGAACGACTTGATGTTTAGATAAAGAAAGAAGAACGAAAAGAGATGGATTGAACAACAAAGATCTTGAAATACAAGACTTGAGAGATGCATCTATAAGTCTCGAGGCGGAAGGATTATGAAGGCAACTCATTTTAGAAAATGGTTGAAGGATTGAATTGGCGACTAAAAGAACATGGCGATTTAGGCATTACTCGAGTAACTAAGGGTATTTCTGAAATTTCTAGAATTTCTCCTGAGTTCACATGCCAGACACATAACCCAGGCATGTGACATTCACATGACCCAGACATGTGCTAGACACGTGATCACTTTCTAGAAAACTCTATAAATACTCAATCTATTCCAGTAGAAGGCACTTTGAATTCTTTCTAGAACCAAGACACCCGATAATGCTCTTTCTTCCTAAGAGTTTTATCACGTGTTGCTAGAATAATTATCTACATGTTCTTCTCCCATATTCAACTCTTCAATCATTTTTATACTCTTCGTGCATTTCTCTTCTCCTCAGTTTATACAAAACTCTAATCCGAGTAGGGTACAATTTACTTGCCTACACCTATTTAATATCGATATAAATTAAGATCATCTGTAATGTCAGGGCTATAATTATGTGTCGCTAAAAGTTCAGTGTCATTAAAATAAGAGTAAATGTGTCACTAAATATATATTTATTTTTGACAACTTAATTAATGCTTTGACATTATCCACAACCAAAATTTATCATAAAATAACAACAAACAACAAACAATTACTAAAATAGCATAAAGTACTTAATATTTTCCTACTCTCAATTTAGTCATCACACCTAACCCAATTACTCTTTCAAATTTCAAACGGCTAAATAGTTTAAAATCTTAAATTACTAAAATCCATTTCAATTTTGTCTCAAACTTTAAATTACTAAAATCCATTTCAATTTTGTCTCTTTATTTCTAAATTACTAAAAACCCATAAAACAATATTAACCCTAAAATTCTTTACTCATCGTTCATAGGCCCATTTTAGTCACTCAAATTTTAACGGCTAAATAGTGTAAAACCTCATAATCAAATTTCCAAAACCCATTTCAAATTTGTGTCCTTAATTATCAAATTACTAAAAAACCAATAAATAATATTTATCCGAAAAACCTTTCCTCATCACTCTTAAGCGCATTTTGGTCTTTCAAATTATTTCTAAAGGTGTGCACATTACCATTACGTGCGCTCCCTATGCGCACATTAGCATAATCCATCAATGTCACTACCTATATTTATTTGCACCCTCTCCCCTCCTCTCACTCCTCCATTTTCCTTTCTTACAAAATCTCTCTGTAACAAAAGGAATATATTTAAAAAAGTAAAATAAAAAAATACTGTAAAAATTGTCACTATCAAACTTGGATTATTCCCAATCAGCCTCGTACAATTCCCAAAATCCCCGTACGGTCCCCACCGATGGCCCCTTCCAGCTCGCCGCATTTCCGAACGCCGCCGCTGCAGCTCCCCGCCCTCCGCCGTACGGAGGGGCCCCACCGCCGCTATCTGACGTCCTTTCCGCAGTCGAAGAAGTTCAGGTCTATCCTGGATATCATGAAGGCCGCCAAGTACGCGGTGGTCGACCTCGGCACCGACTACTACGACCAGGTGGCGTGCGAGCAATGTGGGTCGGGCGAGCTAGACGAGGAGATGCTCCTTTGTGACAGATGTGATAAGGGATTTCACATGCTTTGTAACCGACCAATTGTGGTTCGGGTCCCTATAGGCTCTTGGTATTGCCGGAACTGCTTCGATGAGAGCCCCCTCAAACGTACGATTTTTTATGTTTATTTGTTATTTTATGGCGCGATTATTTTGAATTTATTTTATTTTTAAATTAAGAATTTTTATGCTGTGTGTTTGAAATGAGAGCAGATTCTGTAAATTCTCTGTCTCCTTGTGTCACTTATATTTTGAACATAATTCTTACTTAACACTAATTAATTCTAAAATAAAATTAAATGACATGTGCCATAATTTTGGGAGGACACAAGGGAGACAGGAATTTGAGGACAGAGATCTCTCTCGTTTGAATGGGGAATTAAAGAATGTTGTTGTTGTTTTTTTCAGGGTTTACGCAAATTAAGATCTGGATTTCTTTCGGATCAGAAATGTAATGTTTTCGTGAAATGTATATCACCGAAGGTAATTTGTTATTCTTATACTCCATCCGTTCCATAATAATTGTTTTTTGTTTAAAAAATTTATTACAATTTATTTGTCGTTTATATCTAGAAGAATAAATTAATTATTTTCTTATATCACTCCTAACTTTTCTCGTTGTCCCAAGAAATTTTCTCTCTTAAATTAATAGTTTTCAATTTTACATAAAAGGGTAGTGATGTAATTTCATACAAATTTTAATTCTTACTCCCTCCATCCAAAATTAATTTCTCAATTTTGACTTTTTTAAGTTAAATTGACTATTTTTAAAATTAATAATTAAGTATACATAAATATATTTCTAAAATTATAAAAATTGGGGTTAGTAATAAATTGTATATATTTTCTTTTGGTTATAATCTCTTCATCTATATTTAGCAAAAATAGTAAAAAGATTAGTTTTAAAAATAGTCAATTTGACTTTTAAAAAGTCAAAATTGAGCAATTAATTTGTGACGGAGGGAGTAAATGATAGTATTAAATGAGTTTCTTAATTCATGTGCATGAAGCTAAAATGACTATTATTGTGGAATGAAGGTAGTATAAAGTAGTAATGATCATGATCAACATTGCTATTAGAGTTTTTAGGGAATTACTCCCTCCGTTCCTTAATATAAATCGTTTTAAAGTTGTGCACAAGTATTAAAAAAATAATTGTGTAACATTAAATATAATATCAATTGTCTATATTGCCCTTGCATTAGAAAAAAATATTATTTATTGGGCAAAAAATAGTGAGAGAACCAAAGTTATACTCCCTCCGTCCCAGGATAAAAGTCATGGTGAATTTTTCACGCATATTAAGAAGATGAATGAAATGACAAAATTGCCCATAATAATGTCATTAAATATGGGGAGAGAATTAGAATAAGAAAAGTATGAGATATTTAATGTTACGGATATAATAGGAAAATATGTGTAAAAGTTTGGTTATTAAAAGAAAATAGGCATTTAACATGGGACTACCCAAAATAGTAATAAGGACTTTTATCATGAGACAAAGGGAGTATTTATTAGTTGGGATAATATTGAAAACTAAGTAATTAATACTTACTTGAAATTCTCAAACGACTTATATTAAGGAACACAAACAATTCTCTAAAACGACTTATATTAAAGAACAGAGGGATTACTATTTTCACAAGGAAAAAATGTTATTTCCACAAGGGGCTCACTTACTATTCATATGCGAGGAGAGTTGAAAAATATTAAGAAAATTGATATTTCCACAAGTGAAAATGTTAGTTTCATAAGTTCTTTTCTCACATGAAGGTGGACCCCACTTACTATTCATGTGGGGAGGACCTTGTGTAACTAACCTTTTTACTTGTGTAAATATCAATTCTCAAATTTCATTTCTCATCGTGAAAATATTAATTCCCTTTTATTATGTATGTTATTATTTTACAAAATTGGTGTATATCTAATTTTTAAAGTCTGTATATTTTGTTATAATTAAATATTTTTTATTTATTTATGTTTGTATGATAAAAAAAAATGCGAGTTGTATTTGACATCTCCAAATGGTTGGTGAAATCTTAAACTAGGGATATTAGGCGCGAGTCGGATGCCATTGGCACCTCTAAACACAACTAATCCTTCTCTATTTATAGTTTTATTATTCGGGGTTTCTATAACCTGGGGAACATGTTTTATAAGCCCGAGAAATGATGCTCTTATATGCTCTTCTATAAGCTGGGGAATTACAACGTACGTGTCTTGGGGCTAGGGCAGGTTAAAATCTTGATAGGAATTAAAAGTTATAATAAATAATGACGCATTAAACATAGTAGGAATTTAATACGGAGTTTGGTTGATGTTAGAAGGGAAGAGTGTAAGTTGGTTCTAAGAGCAGACGGATCCAAAAAACGACCCACAGTCCTTTTACAAATAAGAATACACCTCTCTTTATATAAATCTTGAAGAACAATAAAAAATATTTAATCCAGACCGCTGCCAAAACGGGGAGTCATTTCAGTACACATGGAGCCATTAGGCTTTCTGATGTCTTTATCATGTCCTTGGTGTTTTCTTTGCTAAACTCTCCCCCTTACTCTAGCTGTTTTTCACCAAGTAAGGTACAAAAATAGTTAATATAAGTTTTATGAATGGTTTTGTTCTTCAGTATATTTAACGAAAAGTTTTATCTTTTCACATGGGTACTTACTTTGTCTTTACAATCTAGTTAAGTATGTAGGTAG